>CM057845.1:107332522-107371671 GCA_030068395.1 Apalone spinifera | reverse complement strand
CAGCACACAAAGCCCCCAGTGACCACCCTTGGCCTACGAGTCAGAGGAACATGTCACCACTTTTGGATGCTATGCAGAGCCTGGTAGGGATCCTGCCAACCCCATACCAACTGGAGTTTTAGATGAACCAGAAAGGTTCCTTTCCAACCAGGTGATCTGGTTGAAAACTTGAACACCTGGCAACTCACTGTGAGACTACCAGGAGGTGGCCTAAGACAGTGTTTCTCAACCAGTGGTACAAGTACCCGTAGGGATACTCGAGAGAAGTCTGGGGGGAAATATGTCAACACAACTGAAATTTGGAGAAAACTGAATTTTTGTGTTAAGTTTTACAGCACTTTATTATTTTTGTACTTTTTACACCAAAAAATGTCATCACCCACCCGGCTACAATTAAATTGATTAAACAAATCTGTTGTGATGGTAGAGAAAAAAATTGTGTGTCTAAAAACTGTAGATACTGAAGGTACTTATAATTTTTTTTATAAAAAAAGTTTGAGAAACACTGGCCTAAGATACAGAGGCCTACAGTTTGTAAACTATAATGGGCAAATAACGTTTGCAACACTGCCCGAGAAACAGCATTTCTGCTCACCGTTATACTTCTGCTATTCAACTCTGTTACATATACAATTATGCTCAACATACAAATACAAACTAGAAGGAATCATTCAGGCTTTAAGATGACAAACCCAGGGCCCAAAGTAAGGCCAGCTACTGTATTCAACCTTTTCAGTCAGCACATAACACACTACAAGAAAGCATATTGGGAATAGCGACAAGGAGTCCTGTAGCACCTTATAGACTAACAGATGTATTGGAGCATAAGCTTTCGTGGGCAAAGACCCATTTCGTCAGACCTACTTCATGGGCAAAGACCCACTTTGCATCTGACGAAGTGGGTCTTTGCCCATGAAAGCTTATGCTCCAATAAATCTGTGAGTCTATAAGGTGCTACAGGACTCCTTGTCGCTTTTGTAGATCCAGATTAACACGGCTACCCCTCTGATACATATTGGGAATGAAATCTTTTATGGGAGCCTGCAAAGTTAGACAACAAGAAGCAACTTTGAACTGGCATTCTTAATAGCTGGTTGAGTGCCTGTTTTGGGCTTCTTCGGACATCCATTTCAGATTGTGGTTTTTGAAAAATCAGGCAACTCTGCAGCCTTGTGGATGGGACTGATGGGATCAGATGGCATCCTGATGAACCCACGAAAACAGCCAAGACAAACTATAGGAAGCAGGCGATGCTCATGTGGAAGGCCCTGGGGTAGAGTATGCAGAGGCCACCAATGACTGCAAGAAAGACTTCAGGAAAGCAGCATAAGAGTCAGCACTGGGTGGCTGAGCAAGAAAAGATTTAAGGATAGCTCAGGAAGAACAGAAAATCTTTTGGATATTTGGCTGGACTTTTGTTACTTTGGAATGGGTTAAATTTGCATATTAACTGGGCTGGGAGACCAAACCACATCACAAACACCTTTCCCTGTGGGAAAGGCCAAGGGGACACACCTCAGAGAAGGAAACTGAGGCAGAAAGCACCTGCAAGTGTCATGTTTGAACAGAATGGGCTCAGTGGGAAGGCCTTGCCTGTGAGAGAGAGACACATAGGGTACATCTAGACTGTGGGTTTTTTCTGGGAATGCATTTGCTCTTCCGCTTTCTTTTTGTAGAGGAGCAAACATGCTCTTTCGGAGAGCCCTGTATACCTCGTTCTATGAGAAATAAGGGCTCCTCTGAAAGAGGACGCATTTCCGCCATTTGCCCCCATCTAGATGGGGCCAAATGGCAGAAAAGCCTCTTCCAGAAAAGCAATCGGAAAAGCTACGCAAATTGAGGAGTGCAATTTGCGTAGCTTTTTCCGAAAAAGGCTATAGTGTAGACCTAGCCATAGTGTAAAAGATTACACCTTCTACTCATACAATACCTAAGGAAAAATGAAACGGCACAATACATTGAAATAAAACATGACTGTGATTACCTAGTGTCCCAGGTCATGTGTTTGAATCTAGACTAAGACCTGTCAGGATAGCAAAAGAAATATCACACCAAGCATATGTAATAATACTTCTGCAATGCATTCAAGGACTGAAACATTTGTTTTAAAACACACCCTTCTCATTCCAGATACTATAAGACTACATCTAGATTGGCATGATTTTCCGCAAATGCTTTTAACCGAAAAGTTTTTCGGTTAAAAGCATTTGCGGAAAAGAGCTTCTAGATTGGCACGGACGCTTTTGCGCAAAAGCACCTTTGCGGAAAAGCGTCCGTGCCAATCTAGACACGGTTTTGCACAAGAAAGCCCCGATCGCCGTTTTAGCCATCGGGGCTTTTTTGCACAAAACAGTCCTGAGCTGTCTACACTGGCCCTCTTGCGCAAATACATTTGCGCAAAAGGATTTTTGCCCGAACGGGAGCGTCAAAGTATTTGCGCAAGAAGCACTGATTTCTTGCATTAGAATGTCAGTGCTTTTGCACAAATTCAAGCGGCTACTTTTGTGCAAAAACTTGCCAGTCTAGACACAGCCTAAATGTTAATCCATTTTCTAAGTGGGTACTTTGAAGTGAAGGTGTGCTTGTGCGTGGCCCAGTGTTTACAAAGTGGTCAAATTCTTATTTCACAGTGGTCTGCTCTGCTCTCTTTTCTCCAGATCTTTTCAGTTTTACAAGGCCACCATTCAGATCCTGTGTATCTTCCACAAACAATGAAAACTAAGAATAGCTCTGGTACTGAGTCAGCATCCATACGTTAGCTGGTTGCCTTTAACAGTAGGTGTTAATGAGATACTCTCTCAGCTTCTGGGAGTATTTTAAGGGAAAACCAGTGTGGGAGAAACCCTGGAAATGGATGAACAAATAATGGATGAACCATTTGAAGGGATACCAATAATGGGTTAAGTTTCTCCTAACAGAGACAGTGATGAATTTGGCCCAGCATATTTAAGAAAGAAAACCTTTCTTTACCACACTGAAGCATAAATGGCATATCAAGTTATTGAAGATGACAGATATTTTTAAAATAAATTATATTCACCATTTATGCTCTTCGCTACCTTTTGTCCTTCATTCACTTTTGAGAGTGACATTCCATTTATACTGAATTTCAATTTATTTCTGGTTCTGAAGTGCCAGTGCAGTGTTATTTAGCTGCCAATCCAATAAGGAAATGAATAATATACTCCCACTGCAAACTCAAACAAGGAAAACTAAAACCTTCATGACTCTCATTAGGAAAAAAAAGGATAAAAATATGTCTATATGTATTAAGACTAACAAATAAAAGCACATATTTAAACAAAACAGACCTTAAATTTCAGAAAAAAAATTGTTAATGCTCTTTTAATTTGTATGGAGGAGACAGGGAGAAAAGCAGGCATAAAGAAAGTGGTAGAGGCTGTTACACAGAAGCCAAAAACAAAGGTAAAATATCAAAAGAAAAAACCTTCTAGAATCAACCTAGCTAAACCTTAATCAGACCCTAGTCACTGTAGTGTCTGAGCATTTCACAAACACATGCATCCAAACAACATCTTTGTGAAGTAGGGAATTTTGATTATCAGATTAGGAACAGAAGCACAGAGAGAAATTACAGCCATGATTCTTCAATGTCCTGAACCTTGGACAGTCATTTACATCTGGATGACATTTGATTGGTGACCATTCTGATTGGACAGTATTTGACTGCCAGCCACTTTCCAAAGATGTAAGTTATCACACAAGGTGAGACACAACAGGAAATCAGGACCTAAAATCCAGACCTTTACAGGTGTTTATGTGTCTCTTTGATTTCAGTTGAAGACGAGGCCTAAATGATTTGAACAAAGTCACAGAGGAATTCTGTGACAGAGAATTGAACTCTGATCTTGCAATTCCTGGACAAATTCTTAACTACAAGACACAGACTAGGAGGTGCCTGATCCTCCACTGCGTTACATTGGTTTTACACCAGAATAAGTCCATTAAAGTCAATATACTACAAACTGAAGCTCTGCAGGAAGGCTGGTGGCTGAGAGCCCTGCTGCAGGGAGCAGTGGCCAGGAGCCCTGTTGGGCCAGCAACAGTAGGCAGCACTGGAACTGGCAGATGGCAGCCTTGGTGGGGCAGCAGAGACAGCTCTTCTGTGCCGACAGTAGTGAGCCAGCATCCCCACCAGAGCCGGGAGCAGAAGGGCTGGCATTGACCTCACCTGGTCCAGCAAACTCCCTTGTTTGGGACTTGTTAGGGAGGTCCAACCTGTGCCATAAAACCAGTGTGGAAAATTAGGCCTACAGTGGTTTCAAGTAGGACAGGCATGTTCAACATTGTTATGGCTCTGAAATGTTTCTCTGCATATAAAGCTTCTGAAAAAGTTCCATTTCGAGAGAAATTTTGTCAGTAGTATCTGAAGCACTAATAACCAGGCACAATAGGATAAATTAATTAGAAACGTTGGAATGTGTATATTTAAATGTAATTTGCTGTTCTTATACATAAAGAGGGGGAAACAGTTTGATTTGGGGGAAAATAATTTACTTTTCCTTTTACTATATTTAAAAGTATAAGCATTCTCCACACCAAAAAAAAAAAAAATCCCAAAACTTTGTGAGCTAAATTTTCTTCTAGCTTCCCTTTCTAAGACTGCAACATGAGAAAAAAAATGATTTTAAAATACACAAGTATAGATGCTTTTATGTGCTCCAAATTGCTATAACGTCAGTTATTAAGTATTTGAAAATTAATTCATATATGACACATTTTAAAATAGCCTACATTAGGGTAGAAAAAATGTAATCATCGTAGTATTTAATTTGTATATAAGAGACAGACTCTTAAAAGCCTGATCTTGTAAATATTTATATAGATGGTGCCGACAAGAGAGCACCAGATTCTTCAACCTTGGGATGTTTTTCCATGAAGAAAGATTGCTAGGTAGAGATGGGATCCATTTAATGAAGAGGGGGAAGAACATCTTCACAGGCAGACTTGCTAACCTAATGAAGAGGGCTTTAAAGTAGGTTTGCTGGGGGATGAGACCTAAGCCCTGAGGTAAGCAGGGAAGTAGGATACTGGGAGGGAACACAAAGAGTAGGGTGTAATGGGAGGCCTCCCAATTCATTCTGAGAAAACAGAACAATTAGCCAGTTATCTTGGGTGCCTGTACATGAACACAAGAAGCCTGAAAAACATGTAGGAAGAATTCGAAGTCCTGGCACAGCCAACCAAGTATGATGTGATTGGAATAACAGAGGTTTGGTGGGGTAACTCACATGACTGCAGCCATTGGTGGTGGGTGCTGCAGACCCACCACTGGACAATTAGGCCCTGGTGCTCCCACCCCTTCCCTGAGAACCCCACTGCCTCTCCCATTCCATGCCCTACACCTGAAGGTTCCTGCTACTCACTGTGTCCCTTCTTCTCAGGATGGGAGAGTGAGGAGCCACACGGAAAGTCAGCAGCTGGCAAACTGTGGAGGCTCAGCTGGGCACTCCTGGGGCCAGTGGCTTAGCAGGACCTTCAAGGCAGGAGGAGTTGGTGCTCAGGCAGGCTGACAGCTGGACCTGGCACTCAGAAAGGCTGACAGCTCAGCCCCGTGCTTGGGGAGGCTGCTGGCTGGGTGCAAGAGCCGTTCTTCTGCATTTTTTCCAGAAGAATGGCTCGTGAGCAAGAGGGATTTTTTGTGCAAAAAGGAGCTGTGTAGATGGCTCTTTTTTGCGCAAAAGCCTCTTGCGCAAAAATGGAGCCTCATTAATTATGCAAATGAGGCTCGGCGATATTCCACACAGCCTCATTTGCAAACGGGAGCAGTATAAACATAGCCTGGGGCATGTGGGTCAGGGTTTCTCCAGTCAGTGGGGCCCCTCATGGTTTTTCCTTTTACCGGTGGAGGGAGGGTGAAGTCCAGGGGGGAGAGGGAAGTGCCAAGCCACTGGCATACTGGGGTGGGGCCATAGGTGAAAGGGGCGGGGATGGCAGGCTAGTCTCCCCACAGCTGAGGTTTATGACAGGCAGGGGAGAAAAAGTAGAGGAGTTGTACTTTATGTAAGAGAGCCGAAAGATTGATCACAGCTGCAGCGTGAAACTGGAGAAAAGCCTGTTGAGAGTTTTTGGGTTAAGTTTAGAGGCAAGAGCAACAAGGGCGATGTCGTGGTGTGCATCAGCTATGGACTACCAGACCAGGAGGATGAAGTAGGTGAGGTTTTCTTTGGACAACTCACAGAAGTTTCCAGATCAGAGGCCCAGGTCCTCATGGAGGATTTCTCTCACCCTGACTTATGCTGGGAGAGCAATACAGCAGAGCACAGACAATCCAGGGAAGCTTTTGGAGAGTGCTGGGGACAACTTCCTAGTGCAAGTGTTGAATGAACCAACCGTGGGCCATGCGCAGCTTGACCTGCTGCTCACAAACAAGAAGAAATTGGCAGGGGAAGTAGAAGTGGGTGGCAACCTGGGAAATAGTGACTATGAAATGGTCTAGTTTAGGATCCTGACAAAAGGAAGAAAGGAGAGCAGCAGAGTACAGACCCTGGACTCCAGAAAAGCAGATTTTGACTCCCTCAGGAACTGATAGGCAGGATCCCCTGGGAGAAAAATATGAGGAGGAAAGGAATCTAGGGGAGCTGATTGTATTTTAAATAAACCTTATTGAGCATGCAGGAACAAGTCATCTAGATGTGCAGAAAGAATAGCAAATATGGCAGGTGACCAGTCTGGCTTAACAGAGAAATCTTTTGGTGAGCTTAAACACAAAAAACCCCAAGCTTATAAGAAGTGGAAATGTGGACACATGACTATGGAAGAGTATAAAAACATTGCTCAAGCATGCAAGGGTGTAATTAGGAAAGCCAAAGCATAACTGGAGTTGCAGCTAGCAAGGGATGCGAAGAATAACAAGAAGGGTTTCTATAGATATATTAGCATAAAGAAGATCATCAGGGAAAGTATGGGACACTTACTGACTGAATGGGGAGGTAACCTAGAGATAGATGATGTGGAAAAAGCTGAAGTACTCATTGGTGGATTTTTGTTTGTTTGTTTGCCTATGTCTTTAAGGACAACGTCAGCTCCCAGACTGCTGCACTGGGCAACACAATATGGGTAGGACAGTAGTATCCCTCAGTGGTGAAAGAACAGGTTAAGGAGCATTTAGAAAAGTTGGCCATGCACAAGTTCATGTGGCCAGCTGCAATGCATGTGAGGGTGCTGAGGGACTTGGCTAACATGATTTCAGAGCCATTGGCTATTGTCTTTGAAAACTCATGGCAATTGGGGGAGATCCCAGACAGTTGGAAAAAGTCAAATATAGTGCCCAACTTTTAAAAAGAGAAAAAGGAGAATCCAGGGAATTACAGACCAGTCAGCCTCACCACAGTACCCAGAAAAATAATGGAACAGGTCCACAAGGAATCTATTTTGAAGCACTTGGAGGAGAGGAAGGTGATCAGGAGCAGTCAACATGAATTCACCAAGAGCAAGTCAGGCCTGACCAACCTATTTGCCTTCTATGATGAGATAACTGGCTCTGTGGATATGAGGAATGTGAATGTGATATACTTTAGCAAAGCTTTTGATGTGGTTTTCCACAGTATTATTGCCAGCAAGTTAAAGAAGTATGGATTGGTTGAGTGGACTATAAGGAGGAAAGAAAGCTATCTAGATTGTCAGGCTCAATGAGTAATGATCAACATCTCATCATCTAGCTGGCAACTGTTATCAAGCAGAGAGCCCTGGGGTCAGTCCTGGAGTAGCTTTTGTTCAACAACTTCATTCATGATCTGGATGATAGGATGGATTGCACCCCCAACAAGTTTGCAGATGACACTGAGCTGGGGAAAGGTCCATTTCCTGTCATCCATTCCCAGTTTCTGGCAAACGGAAGCTAGGGACACCATTCCTACCCATGCTGGTTAATAGACATTGATAGACCTATTCTCCATGAATTATCTAGTCCATTTTTGAACCCTGTTATAATCTTGGACTTCATAACATCATCTGGCAAAGAGTTCCGCAGGTTGACTGTCTGTTGTGTGAAGGAATACTTCCTTTGGTTTGTGTTAATCCTGCTGCCTATTAATTTCATTTGGTGATGCCTAGTTCTTGTGTTATGTCAGCTGACACTGGTCAGTTGACTCAAGTCCCATGAACCAGAGGTTTACATTGCTGTGTAGCCATAGTCAGAGCCTCACAATTAAATACAAAGTGGAACAGCTTGTTTAGCACAAGTAGTTAACACATATTTCAAAGGACAATTCAAGGTAAAGCGGCCTTAACACTCTTACGATCATATGGGGGTTGGAAGGTGGGGGAAAGGGCAACTGGATGGCAGGGGTTGTTAATGGGTTATAGATTGATATATTGAGCCTTAAATTCAGTGTCTCTATTCATGCCAATTTTCTTTCACAATTTGATCTGAGGAAGTGGGTCTGGCCCATGAAAGCTCATCACCTAATAAGCCATCTTGTTAGTCTTTAAAGTGCTGCATAGTCCTGTCTTTTGTTTCAGCTACACCAGACTAACACAGCTACATCTCTATTTCTATTCAGCCCAGGATTTTTAGGGACTAGCAGCATTATGAATTTAAGCTCCCAGGCTTATCTTTTGAAAGTGTTGTACAGGTTTCCTTTGATGTGGACGGAAGGGTCAGATGTAGATAGTGACTGAGGAAGTACATGACCCTGTCTCTCAGGAAGATACCAGAGAACTACAGATTTCACAGACGGAATCCACTGCTTGTCTGAGGAGGAAGAATAAACCCACCACAGAGGAATGAATCAGAAATAAAATTGGGGAATTTTCTTTCCTGCTGCAAGTCCTGCAGTTGTTTTTTCTGCATAAAGGAAAAAGGGTATAACAGACTCACATGTTATTAAGTTTCTCATTTTCAGGCATATTAGATTCAGTCACAGATTTAATTAACTCGTGAAAAGAAAAGGGCAATTCAAGTCTGAAATTCATCTTCATTAAGCATATGTTTGTCTCTATAACATGTAATGTTACTCTGACATGCTTGCTACTGAGAGACTGAAAAAAAGAGAGTGGGTGCGTGTGTGGTTTTTTCTATCCTCTCAGTTTTCAAGGCGCATAAACCACAATTGTGTCTAATAAATTTCAGAACATTTTTTCAAATGACCTTTTAAGGCACAGCAATGAAGTTTGTAGATAGAGCTGATTGAAATAGTTTTGGATTTTTTTTTTTTTTTTTTTGTAAAAAACAGAGAGTCAGGAAATATATATTTTGAAGTTTTCAAAATGGTATTTTTTTATTTTGAGGAGAAGAGAGGAAATCATGAATTATTAAACACAAGCAATAATGCAGAATCTTGAAATACCTCACTGTTCACCTTTTGCCATGATAAAAATTGACCATTCAAATCCTACTTTTTGTTGCCTGTCTCCTAGCTTGTTCTGGCCCAAGACTAAACTTTGTCTTCAGCTTTATGACCACTAAGGTCCCTTAATAGCTGGTGGTGAGGTGTTTTGTCCAAGGTTTTTTGAGAGTTTAAATTAATTATATCAACTGATTTTTCCTTAATCCATTACTTTACTGCTCCACTTGAAGGACTTTCCTTTGCCAGAAAATGTATTTTACCATTACCTTCCAGTTTTTTATTCTAATTTTTGTTATAATTTCTACCATTTATCCAGGGACAGACTTAAGGGCTTAATGGTCTATTTTCCAGGATCACCCCTAGAGGCTTTTTTTAAAATTTAAATACAGATACAGAATGAATCTCTCTAGGCCTGCACACACTGAACTGGCAACATCTGTGATCCGGCGTGATTTTAGTTAGTTGGCTGTCCACTGATGGCTGTGGCCAAGTTTCCCATGGTCTAATAGAGTTTGTTTTCATGTACCGGTGGCCCTGAAAACTTGCAACTTTGCACAAACCTGCACAGCTCAATGATAATGTGACATAGGAGATTGCACACATATAGCATTCTTTCGTAATTTTTAAATACACTGCAATGCTCTACATAACACTTGGCAGAAGTTGATTAAATTACCATTCTTCTCGATTTTCTTACAATTTTTCTTTCTCGTTGCATCTTCTCTTTCTTGTTTCCTTTCCTATTTCAGTTGTTGTTACCTTTAGCATCCTGCTATTTAAAAAAGAGAAATCTCCTGCTATATTATGTTGAATCCATTCATTACATTTTGTATAACTTTTGCAGCAATATGTATACACATTTTTACACAAATACTATAGCTGAATCTGTCTGAGTATCTTATATGTCTGCATGACCAGTTTCTGGAAGGTTAAAAATCATTACACCAGAATTTGAACACTGCTAGAAAATAAATAGATGATATTTTATTTGTAGATTAACTGAGGACTAATACTATCCAGCTTTCTCAATTATATTATTTCACGACTGAAGTTCCTCTCCACCATTTGAAGAAAGAGAAATTAATTAACCTCTCTGCATTTGTTGGACAGGTGCATCTAACCAAAGACTTTTAGCCTGTAGCTCAGACTACAGCGGGATTTCTCACTCATGGTATTGTCTCCAGATTTTGGGAATTTTTCTTGAGATTAATGGTATTATTGTGGATGCTGCTAAAAGGGAAAGTGTATTTGTACCAAGAATAAAGGCAGAAGAGCGGGCAGTTAATATCCAGGCAAACTGCAAAGAAGTTTCTACTATTGCCTGGATTTACATATATGCATTATAGGATATCCTTTAAGGGAAAGAAATGGTTGCTTTCAAGTTGTTTCTAATGGTTAAAAATCCCTGCTTTCAAGCTGTTTCTAATGTTGGATGGTAATAGGGACAGAGTAGCCAAGAGGAAACACTAGCTTTGGACTTTTAAAATGGAGACCTTCACTCCACGAACTGAAACATTTAGGGTTCTACCTGTTTGTAAAATCAAATATTTTTTCTTGTGAATTTATTAGTGCTGCATGACCACGTGTCAAGTAAAGGTCCAAAATGAAACATGCCAGACATTGTATATTAACTCAATTGCTAAATTCATATTAAATAGTATTTTAGAATCCTCTGCAAGATCACTTTGTTATTATATTCAAAATAATGGTATTAGTATAAAAATCATGCTGTTAGATACAAAAGAAGCAAAATACAAATAGATGGATTTACGTAGAAATGATGCTTCAAAGAAGGGCACTAAAAATCTCATCTCTAACCCAGAAGAAATTGCCTAAATAAACTTTTTGATTCAGATCTTGCTGCTGCTAACAAGTTACTTGATCCTGAAAGATGCTGAACACTCCAATTTGATCTAGCAAACCATTTTTGCGCGTGATTAATTTTAAGCATTGGAATCATCCTGTGAATTTTAGTGGGTCTATTCACATATTTAAAGACATATTAGGGTGCAGAACTTAACTTGAACTAAGCTACGCACATTGAGTTACGTTAACTGCGTATCTTATTTCTAAATAGCTTATTTTGAAATAAGTTGTGTCTACATAGCACTTATTTTGAAATAGAGCACTCTTTCTCCAACTTCTGTTACTCCTCGTACGATGAGGGTGACAGGAGTCAAAATAAGAAGTCCTCCAAATTGACAGTATTTTGACACTATTTTGAAATAAGTGCCTGGTATGTAGACACGGACTAAGTTATTTCAGAATAGCACTAGTTATTTTGAAATAGTGTTGCAGTGTAGATGAATCTCTAGAGACTAACAAAAAAGGTAGATGGTATCATGAGTGGGTTATGCTCAAAAAAGCTCATGATTCTATCTACGTTTTTGTTAGTCTCTAAGGTGTTGCAGGACTAGTCATTGTTTTTTAAGGTTTTTTTTTTTTTAAATTTAAAGACATGGTTAAGCATTTCTTTGGATTGACGCAAGAGTTTTCAGCACACTGCAAAATCAAATCCTACTTTAAGAAAATGAGGAGACATTGGGGGAGAAGGAGAAATTACAATTTTTTCCCAAAGCTTTCCAAAACATGACAAACTCCTATTTCTCAAGCCTCATAAGGAGAATCATGCAACTAATTATGTTACTAATGAAGATTCTATTTGGTTTTGTGGTCTGTCTCTTCAATACAGGCTCTGGAGGAGACAGCAGGAAACAAGATTTCCTGCTTCACTTTGCCAGTAAAATGAAAACGTGAGAAAGTGAGAATGAAAAACAGCACAAATGGGTGACAGTGATGATTTTGCTAAGACAAAAATGTGTATTAAAATGCTTTTTGTACGGTGATAACTATTATGTCACTATCAAGCTCCTGAATTAAAATGTGTGAGATATACATACCCATAAAATACATGTACGTATTCATACAAAAGGTACATTGAAATAACCCCTAAATGGGGAAATTCCCTGCTAATTTCTGTGCCTGCTTTACAAGAGTCATAAATTAGATGCTACTCTTCCACTAACAAAATACCATACAACTCTTTCCACAGCCTTTGATACACATGTGCGGAATCCTGAAATACTACAATTAAAAATGGAATAAAAGTAATTTTTATCAGAATGGTTCATTATATCAATGTGCCAGAGACATGGTACATGAATAAGTTAACTTTTTTCTTAAGTAAGTGACTTGCCCAAAGGCACACACAGGAAACCTATAGCAGGGATAGGAAATGAACTCTGATCTCCTGAGGCCTTTTCCATAACCTATTTCACAAGATCAGCCTTCGATGGGTATTTAAACAGTATTCTCAGCATCCATTTTCTACACATTTTCTTTTAAACATGCAGTACAGCTGCTTTAGGTGAAAGTTAGCCAGCTAATTACAAAGCCAACTTAGCTGTGAATTGAAGTGTTCAAAATATGTCAGCAAATTCTGACTATCAATCTAGTCACATGCAAGCTGTATGTAAGTACTGGTCATTATGTCCTTTCCATGTAGTAAAGTCTCCAAGATGTAGCTATGTTAGTCTAGTTTTAAAAAAACCCTAAAAACAAACAAACAAACAAACAAAAAACAAGTGGTCCTATAGAACCTCAGAGCATGTCTACACAAGGAAATTATTTTGAAATAACTAAATTTGAAACAATAACTCCTAAAATAACTATTTTGAAATAAGCTTATTCTCCCAAAAAAAGCAGGAGTACAGATTTCAAAATAACCAGCCTGTTATTTTGAAATAACAGGCTTGATAGCGTGGACACTCCACTTATTATTTCAAGATAAGGGCTCACAAACTAACAAAAGAATATACAGTAAAACTCCAATAGTCCGGCATCCAATTGTACAGCACTCCTAATAGTCCGGCATCAAAATGGCAAGAGCCTAGTGAGCGAGCTTCGGCAAAAAACAAGTCACAAGGCAGCAGCAGCTGAACCGAGTGAAACCGGATGGGACCAAGTCAGTCTGTGCCACTGGCATTGTGTGACACTGGACAGTGCTTGTGCTACAATAAAAAGGGTTAAAAACACTTTATATACAGTATATACTGTATATATATATAACCAGTTTATAGTACCTCCTGATAGTCTGGCATATCTGATAATCCGGCACCACCTAGGTCCCAAAGGTTCCAGATTATCGGAAGTCTACTGTAGATAGTATCATGAGCTTTTATGGGCATAACTCACTTCTTCAGATGAATGGAGCAAGAGGCACAGAGGAGCACAGAAACCTCAAAAATGTAAAGTAGAATTCTGTGCCCCTCTGTGCCTCTTGCTCCAGTCATCTGAAGAAGTGGGTTGTGCCCACAAAAGCTCATGATACAGTCTATATTCATCTGCTAGTCTCTAAGGTGCTCTAGACAACTTTTTGTTTTTTAGTTCTTTCCATGTAATATAAATGACCTTCACTGATTGTCTGGCACTCTCAGAGCCTTAGGTAATACTGAAATAAACTGTCCCTAGAATTATCTAAGGCTGAAGAAGAAAGCTATGATGTTATATTGAATAGTAGTATGTGGGCATGAAACTGAAGAAAGCATAACAATGTACTGGCAAATACAAAAGGGTGTAGTGTTAAGTTTGCACTTGTAATGTTAACGTTATTTCTTATATTTTGAGCACTTCATGTTTCAATAGAAATGTTCTGATTTCAAAGCTTGACTGGCTTGCAAAACTATCAAGAGCCAATGTAGAGCCTACTCTTTGGATGGTGAAAGTCAGCATAGGGCCTTTGACTTCATTAAAGCTATGCTGATTTACATCTTGGCTGCATCTAGACTGGCCCCCTTTTCCGCCAAAGCCATGCAAATGAGCCAAGTCAGAATTGCAAATGCAGCGGGGATTTACGTTTTCCCCGCTCCGTTTGCATGAACATGGCTGCCGCTTTTTTCCGTCTCGGAGCTTTGACGGAAAAAAGCGTCAGTCTAGAGACAGGGCTCTTGCGGAAAATAAAGCCTTTTCCGCAAGATCTCTTATTCCCTTTAAAAAAAATTTCCCTTTAAAAACCTTATGGAGTGCCATTGTAGCCAAAGCTTGCAACATTTTAAAGAATACTAACCCCTCTAAATCCATTTATTAAGAGGGTACTTCTTTTGTTTTATCCATTTAAAACAAGGCTTGATCCTGCCCCCATAGGTAAATGGGGATGAGGGGAGTGAGTGGGATCAGACAATGTAAAACTTCCAGTAGTTAAATTGGGCAAGACTAGGCTCCTACTTTGGCAAAGTGACTTTAATCCATTTTTTATGGATATTCCAGTTATGCACCAAGCAGATGCTCAACTATGACATCATCAAAGAGTCCTAATTGGAACATGGCTTTATTTTGGCCCTTTGTCATACACTGACAAGTAAATCAGGAATTTGGGGTTCTTCTTCTCAGACTGTCTTTGGCTTGCTGATCTTGGGCAAGTCATTTTCCTCTCTGTGCCTAAATTTGCTGATCTGTTTAAGCGAAGACAATAGTATGTGTTCCTCACAAAGCTATTGATAGGCTTCTGACCTCATATTGAAAATAGCTATAGCAGTGCAGAATTTTATTATTAAACCAGTAGGACAGTATCAACACTGAGAATCTGTGCGAACACTGACTGCCGCTGAATCCATCTGTCACTGATACATTTGCTCCAGAGATAACATTGGTGCAGCAAAAGACATTCAGACTGATACTGTAGAATAGTCATATATTGAGGGAAGCTCTGAAGACTGTATTCAAACATAATAACTTGCATCATGAGAATTTCATATGAACACCTCGATCCAAATAGAATGGAAAATGGGAATTAAGTAGTGCATTGGTCTTGCACTGGTTGCCTGCACAGGGAAGAATTTTTGCTCTAATTAAAAATTTGTACTTGTACCCTGGTATTGCCATGTATTGTATGAAGATAAGTCAGCAAGAGAATTCAAATCTTCGCATGCCTAGTTCAGGACATAGGCAGATATTACATAGGCATCTGAAAAATTCACATTTAAATAATCAAACTCACCTTTCACCCCCCAAAAATGAGCATGTGTTTGGAATTTTGAAATGCCCAAACAAGCATAACATCATTTGGTTTTTCACTTCCCTACTCAAAAGTTTTACATGACCTTCATTATATCCTATAGACATTGAGATCTTTATTAATATTCTAGCGCATCGCCTCTTAGTTACATTTGGGGGCTTGTTCTAAGTATAAAGGAAAATGATGGTAGCTTAGATACCAATGCCTGTGTGATAATTATTGGCAATAGTCTGACTTTTTAATGGCATCTAATGTCGTTTTCAAGCTCCATAGAAAACTGCTTGTGCAACCTTGAAATAAGGTCCTCACCACGTCCCATATGTCTGACCATAACATATCTGGCAAGGATAAGTCTTCTGGAAAGGGTGAATGGTGATGGAGCATCAATTCACTAAATTTGCCATAGCACACTTGAGCAGTAATTGAGATGTCAAGCCTCATCAATATCAAACTACTTAACGTAAGGACAGGAGGAGATCAGAAAAATGGTAATGAGGGTAGGAAATAACATTATCTGAGGCTAGCTGACTATAGTTCAAAGACTGATTCACATCAAAGCCAGAGACTTGAGTACCATTGACCTTAATGGAAGTTTGGATCAATAGCCAGCACTACACTTCATTGGGAGCTTCTAATCAGAATCTCAAGCTCTTGTAAAGAACAGAGATCTTGATTTGTGTTCTACTTTTGAAGCCCACACCTACCTGTAATATGTTTAGGGTTAGCTATATCTTACAATGCAGGGAAAATCATGAGTTTGAGGAACATGTGCAGGGAAGGTCAAAAGAGTGTTTTGTAGCATCAGTATGGTCGACAGACTCTCCGGGCATCTGAGCAAAGGGGGGTGGCTCCGTGAGGGCCTTGGGTGGAAGGGGCAGCACTGGGGATAGCCTCCCCCAGGCAGCCCTCAGTACTACCTGGACTGTGCCATCCTGGGTTCAGTTGGTGATTTAAAGGGCCCATGGTTCCAACCACTGCCACTGCCACTGCCACAGTAGCAACAGCAGCTACGTGCTCCAGGCCCTTTTGATTGCCGGGTCCTGGGGCAGTTGTCCTCATTGCCCTCCTCCCCTGTCAGCAGGCCTGTGTAGCATTCATGCCACTTTTCATTACCAATTCAGAGATAAGAGGTGGTTTAAAAAACATCTCATGACCTGACTTTCTGGAAGAGAATGGGAACTTTATCAACCTGTTTAATGCCTCCAAGCATCCACCAGTTTCAACACTCTGTATTTGTCCTCCCTCCCTGCAGCTCTGCCAGCTACCTCACTAAATGGCCGCATTTCTCCTGAGGGATCAGCTCGTATTGCGACCACTCTCATCGCCACGTTCTCATCAAGCCCACTCTGCCCACTCTCCCTACCCCCAAGGTATTGCAAACTGCTTAAAGGAAAAACAAACAAAAGACCTGACACCATTCAACAGAAACTCTCCTCTTGCCCCATTCTCCTCCCATACTCACCATTCCCCTCCTTCCTTTCTTCTGCTCTCATCTCCTATCCTCTGAGGTATCTCTTTTATTCTCCTCATCCAGCTGCCCCTCAACCATATTCCCTCCCATCTCCTGTTTCCCATTCTATTACATTAGATAATTCCTCAGTCCTTCTTATTGTCAATGCTTAGAAACTGTCATCTTTCACTCCCCTTTTCCCTCATGCTTAAGCTATTCAATCCTGCTACTTACTTGTTTACAAAAGTATCCAAAATTTGTCCTTTCCTAGACAGCCGTACTGAAAAAACCTTTGTCCATGGTGTGACAATCTCCTGACTTGATTATTGTAACCACCTTCCTGAAAATAACACTGCTCGTGATTCCCGTCCATTTTATTCAAAATTCCATAGCCAAACTAGTGTTCCTCACCTACTGCCTTCACCACTTCATCCCACTTCACAGATTCCTTCATTAGTTCCACAGCCCTTCCATTGTCGTGCACTTTCAGCAAGTGCTCCAGGCACTGCTCTGCCATAATCTAGGTCTGTAAAGGGCCTCACACATGTTGGGTAATAAATAGATAATTGAGCAGATTTTTTAAAAATCATGAAAAAGATGCAAAATTGTGTCTATGTTTTCCCTGTTCTTTTCCTTCATCTAAAACTGAAATTTTGAAAATTTCAACCCATTCTAATAAATAATGCGGTGCAGGGGAGGTTCATACAGTGCAATAATCAGATCTGGCTTTGGTTGCTTTCAAGGTTGTCCTTGATTATAATATTATCTTAATTTTAAAGAACGTAACTCTGACGTATCAATATCTATGAATACAGATGAAACCTTCTCCTTGCTGAACAAGAAAAAATGCACTTTCTACCTTTTCTCAATTATACTGGGATTAGCCGTCACCAGCTGTGTCTTGGATCCAACATCCTTGCTGTATTCACTGGACAGAGGAGGAAGGTTGCATCTGCAAAAACAAGAAAGATTTGTAATGATCATGTTCCAGTTTCAGACTTTTTTTATTATAGGAATTCAGTTTGCACATAACCTCATGCCAGCTCACAGAATACTGGGCGAAATGACAATATAGTATTTGCAATACTAATGCTGGGCCAAATGACAAAATGATTATGGGCTAAGTCTTCAGAATTACTTAGACCTTATTTAAACATCAAACTTTCCCAATATGTATAGCTGCAACAAGGTATTTTTGCATTAAAATGTAGGTAAGTGTAAATGCATGCACTTTTGAAGAGGCAGTCCTATATCAGTGCATTGATAGTAAACTCTAAAGCAAAATAAAGAAAAATGCCTAGAAATTGAATGTCCCTGCTAACAAACTATAGGCAAAAGGGGACAGATATACATTTCAAGTAACTTTTTCAAAATCCTGTTCCTCTTTCTACTTTTCCTTGTTGGCTGATTGTATCCCAGAATGCATCATTCTGTGGCATCACAACCATCGTGTCTTGCAAACTAGAAAGCTTGTAGTATTTTTTATGTCACATTGTGAAATCTCTTCAGTGGAGGAACCAACAGGACACCACAAGTGGAGGAAAACATATTGCTGGTTATTTAACATGAATTTCTGTGTTTAAATGCCTCCCGTGATGTGGCTGCAGGAAACATTAAGTACACTACTCCACTTTGCACATCATTTTTAGGAAAGAAGATATGTAAAGGGGAAAACCGAGAGAACTAATGTGACAAAAATTACTATGTAAACTTAACTAGATCCAACTATTCCACAATGAAGAGATGGAAGGTGGAAATAATGCTAAATGTAGGCCTAAGTGCACCCAACCCCCTCACATTGTTATACATCTCAATGAATACATCTCATGCAGAACCATGTCGCTTGCCTGCCTCACTCACTGAAACTGCAGCATAGAGAAATAAAGCATGACCTAAGGCAGCATTTCTCAAGTTGGGGGTCCTGTCCCAAAAGTGGATTGCAAGCCTATTGCGGGTGAGTAACAGTATTACCATCCTTACTTCTGTGCTGCCTTCAGAGCTGGGCAGCCATAGAGCAGTGGCTGCTGGCCAGGCACCATGGCCAGATTATGAAAGGAGTTGAAACCCCAAAAGGCCCTGCATGCTGTGGCTCTGTCTATCAGGGCAGAAAGTTAATCCGGCCCTGCCAGGCACCCAGTTCTGAAGGCTGAAGGCTCTGTGCACTGCTCTTCTCCCTCTCCACTCTCTGGTTGGAATGACATGTGGCACCGCTAGCAGAACTTACCTGCAGGCTCCACCTCTGCCATTCCCATTGTCTGGGAACAACAGCAAATGGGAGCAGCAGGGGGCGGTGCCAGCAAGTGAAGGGCTGTACAGAGCCACCTATTCACCCCCAGGAGCTGCACTAGATAAGTGCCCCAATCCCCTGCCTCCTCCTGTACCCTTCCTCTCTCTTAGACCCTGAACCTTCAGCCTGCACCTGCACCCTTACTGCCCCCAGACCTTCCAAACTCAGCCCCCCTCCTTCATCCTACCTCCCACTTAGATCCTGCCCCACCACCCTAAGGCTGCTCCTGCACCTTATTTCCTGCCCAGACCCTGCACCCCCAGCCCACTCCTGCACCCTACCTCTTGCCCAGACCCTATATCCCCATCCCGCTCCCTAGCAGTCCCTTCCCACACACTGAACGGCTCATTTTTGGCTCTATCCTGGAGCTTGGAAGGCTCCACAAAATCTACTAGCCCCAGACCCCTTGCCAGACACCCAGCTCTAAAAGCTGTGCTGCCGCTAGCAGCAATGCAGAAGTAAAGATGGCATGGTATGGGGTGCTGGGTAATCACTTATTTTGGAAGCAGGCCTGAAATATTTTCAAAAAAGGTCCCAGAAAAAAAGTTTGAGAGCCCCGGATCTAAGGGAAGGAATGGGGGCATTGCCAAGTGTAATAGCCTTGCTTTTTCTGATCCCTTCCAGAGTGCATGCTCAAAAGAGATGCAAGCCAATCAAAAAGGTAGAACAGCTTCTGGACACTTTAACCTACTACACTCATCCTAGGGTCTATGGAGACTCAAAAGTGAAACAGGGGAGGCTCCAGTATAGACACCACCATCATTTCATGTGCATTCCCTTTTCTCCTGTTACCAGGATGACACAGATTTTTGACCCAACTCAGATCTCAGATCCACTTGCTCCTTTTTCAAGTTATCCTTTTGTGTTTTGGCACTATACTCTCCCCCAATTCTCTTAAGCTCTCCGTTCCTGGATGTCCATGTTTATAGGACCAACCAGGTGCCAAACTGCTTCACTAATCTGTCCCTTTGTGCACTACTTCCAGGTGTCATGTATCTGTAATGAACATTGGTTGTTCTTTCCAGACAACAACTAGATTCACATTTCATGGGACCTGTATCCTATAACGTTCACAGATTCTAAATGCCTGAAGGGTCATCTAGCCAGACCTCCTACATAACACAGGGCACAGAAGTACCCTGCAATAATTCCTGTAGGAACTCAAGCACCTCTTAGAAAAGCATCCAATCGTCACTTAAAAATTGTAAATAATGAAGTATCCACCATGATTTAAATTACCTTCACTGTTAAAAATGTTTCACTTTTATTTCCAGTCTGAAATGTTGTATGCTGTTGTACACATTCCCTGCAGAGTGTCAATCAAGGCCAAGTAACAAGAGATGCTATTACCATCCCAGTCTTACTGAGCAAGTGTTTTCACTGTGTTCAATGAACAGCCTTATAATACCGTTATAACACGAGGAGGAAATTCAGTTGCTGACCTAACTGATCACGTGTGCACTATGTTATGTGTAGAGATGGCAAGAGGGAGGATATATTTGTGTGTACATTACATACTATTGTTTCTATGCAATTTCAAGCATAGTTATTACTAATGCAAATCGGCCAACATCCTCTAACAAAAACAGGACAGTGCAACTTTGCATATGTTTGCATAAATTCTGATTCAAGCCACAAGAAGCATGGATTTATATTCATGCTGTTAGAAAACTGCAATGTGAGAAGATAATTTAAGTCATTTGTACAGAGCCTATATGCACATTGAGGAAAATAATTAAGCTTACAAGCCACATGTCACTATTGGATTTTTTTCCTGTGGATGTAATTCTTTGTTCTAAGAAAAGAAGAATATTAAGCCTTGAGCAATCTGGGGTTTTGTGTTGTTTTTGTTTGTTTAGATAATTATTTTTTTCATTAAAAAGGAGGCTCAATGACTACATTTTTTCCTGGAAAAAAAATCTTTTATCAACATTTTCCAATGACATTCCAAACAAACAATTTCAATAAACATTTTTAAAGCATTTCAAAAATTTCAGTGTAAAAAACAGCTGGAAAATCCCACTTTGTCTTTCAGTTTTTTGAAGTGGAAATAGAGGGAAAGTATAAAATTCCATGAATTTTTTAATTACATGAAGTATCTTAGGGGTTGGAGTTGGTGGGTTTCTCATAATTTTTTTAAATAAAATATACTTACCCCTTGTCAATAAGCTCTAGTATCCTTAGCTATAATTTCATTAATTAAAAAAAAATCAACAAATGCAGAAAGTTAAGCCACTTTCAACACTCTGTAGCAGTGCTCTTAAAAGCACATTAATGGATACTAGAGCACCAGCAATGAAAAAAATGTTATCTTCTTTTATTTTCTCTTAAACATTTTCTGTGCAGCTGTTCTGAACTGCATCTGATGTCAGAGGGCAAATTTAAGAGCTGAATATAATGAAATTCTAAGTATGAGGAAAGCATAATTAGTAACAAACTAAATATTTGCTTGAATTTCTGTCTCACAAGGGAACCTGGATTTTGGATTATGTAAAGATGAGACTGAGAAAAGTTAAGGAAACAGAAGGTGACTTGGAGATATTTTAGTATCAGACATAATTCTTAACTCACACAAATCACATTCAAATTGCATATGAGATCCCTCCATTAGGCCAGGTTCTGGCACCTTCACTAATGTTGCATAATATCTTAGAGCAATGGGACTCCTTGAAAAATAAGGTAATTACTCAGCATGAGTAAGGGGGACAAAATGGAGCCCCAAGTGAGCATCAAGCACATTGAAAGAACAGTTGAATGTTCCAGTGTCCCTGTGAATGTACCCATCTGTTGTTACAGGGAAATATGACAGATTGTCAATCCGGATAATAGACTTTTTCACTTTGGGATAAATCTCAGTATCTTTATATTTAAACACACATGAACAAGCAGATCAAGTTTTCACTGACTCAAGGTACACTCTTTCTTAAAGTTTGTTTAAACCATTGCCTATAATTGCATCTTATACCTTTATCACCCAAACACATAAATAAATAAGTTTGCTTTTATAAACCAGTCCCAGATGCATCATTTAAAATCAAGTTCCCTTCATCAATAAATCTCTCCCCCAGCTTGTGCAGCAGCATGGACTATTAAAAAATTGGCTGAGCATCCAGCTGGAAATTCAGCAAAAAGCCAGCTGGTCAGCAGAAGCCCCTTTGCTTTTTTCAATTATTTTTTAGGTTGGTTCGCACAATGCCAAGTCCCAGACAGGTGTTGGACAGACCGTGAAGTGGAAGTTTCCTATGAGCAAGGAACATGCATTTTTAATTGTACTGCAACCACTTATTATTCATTTAATGAATCCTTTGGTCTTGGGCTGGGGAAGGAAAAGGAAAGAGTTTCTTCAGGACAAGAGCTTATGTAAATCCTCTGACTATTGGCCTCAAAACAATATGGATTTAAATACACTGGTCTTTGAATTATTCTCACTGAAATCAAGGTTCTAGAAAAAAAAATCAACATGCAGGGTTCCCCATGAGGTGGTACCTCTTTCACAGCTGAGACCCTCATGCTCTATTGGGGAACCAAGAGAAAACATAAAACTACCCAAGATAGTAACAACTGTTCTATGCTTATCCCAGAAACAAGTCACTCTTTCCATATCTTACTTGTAATTCTTCTTACCATATTTGTTCTCTGAATTCCAAAAATCTAGATGGGTGCATTGGTCACCAAAAGGCTTTGGGTGTGATTCTTTATGGAAGACTAGAGAATTCACAAAACTTTACAATTCTTGTTTTCAGTGCATGGTCTTTCTGCCCTTCAATTACTAAACATATGGAGGGGCATGCAGGCCAAACTTGAGTGACAATGTAACGCCAAGTGCCAGGTTGTAAGCACCAATCACTCAAATCTGGCTTGGTGCCATCCCACTCCTGTTGTCATGATGGCTAGGCCAGACTTAAGAGCTGCTGTGACCCTTTGTACCAGGTCAAATCATACAGAGCCGCGAGTGAAGCTCAATCCCACAGAGCAGGAGGCGCTGCTGCAGGGTGAGTTATTTGAATCAGACAAACAGAAAAACAGTAAAAAAACCTCCAATATCCACAAAATTTTCACCACTGTAATGAGCCTGCAGCCTAATGATAGATTATGATACTATATGGTACTAGATAGTCTTACACTCTGGGAGGAGTCTTTATATGTAGATGCTGCCAGGAGACCGCTTATTACAAAACCAGCTCAGATAAACTCAACTGGTGGTCTCACTTTTGGAGAGGCCACACAACTGACTTGCAAATCAAGCTTTAGCTGCACAGGTAAAGTTGAAGAAGGGAATAGAAATAGTTGCACAGAAACTGATACAATATATTTGTTTCTACCTACAGCTCTTTAAAAGTATCAAATTTAGCAAAATTTAGCTCAAGATAAGAAATGTAGCAAAGAGCAAATGCACCCAGTGCTTAGCAAACTTATTTTTATAGGTGGCCATGCCCAAGCTCTACTTCCTCGATAATCAAATGAAGAGCAAAAACCATCTTCAGTACCAGCAAGAGATAAGTTAGCCCCTTTGCCTTTTGTGAGTGACCATGTGAAGACAGGTACAATCATAATTATTTTCCCAATAGACTTTCAGGACACTTCCCTATTTTCAGGCTACTATGCAGCATCATAAAGCAAGAACAGAAAACTGGTGATTGATTGACTTTATGACCAACGAGTTTACACATCACTCAAACCAGCAAGGAACCATACTGAGGGGAAACAATATAATTATTATGGATGCAGATGGGCAACGGCAAGCTGATTTGATAGACAAGCCCAGTAGTGTCTAAGCTGTACATCTGTAGAGGGATAAATGTGCTGTCTTCATCTGGCTGGTAGTCAAAAGGACAAATCTGAATTTTTAAATTGAAAAAAATGTGTTTGAAAACATTCATTTAGGTTCTTTATCCTAATGCACTGGTTCCCAACTGTAGCACACATACCACTGGAGAGGCAAAAGCAACCAACTGGTGGTACATGGGTTAGTTTAAAGCACTGTTTCTCAACTGGTGGGTCACACCCCCTGAAGTGGCTAAGGAAGTTAGTTAAGAGTGGTTGACCTATTTCACCCTAAAGCAAATAAAAAAGCAATCCCACCTCCCAATCCCCCAAAAAACACTTCACTCTCCTTCTGCTGCCAAACATGCTTTCCCTTCAAGGTCAAGTATATTCCATCATCTCAAAACACAAACACAAATAAAGTATATTGGCTTATTAACATCCCTGATATAATTTGTACTCCGACTCTTACGGTAAACTTAAGATAGGGTCACAAAAATGTGGTCTTCAAATAAGGGATGACAAACCTGTAAAGGTTCAGAAATGCTGCATTAAGGTATATTATCGAAGTGGGAGTAAAATTATGAAGGTGGTGATATGCCAAATACTTTTGAGTTTTATGCTACATCATAAAGACTGAAATCTGCTGCTATAATGAAATCTTTGTGTAACTGTTATTTAGTGTATGTTCAAGCAACTGAACACATTTAAACGCCTCCATTTTCCCACACTGCTGTGTAATTAACTAACTTCAATGACTACAACATAGCAAAGAATATAGTTATAATCTTGTGACAGAGCTTATCAGAGGTGGAAAGCAACGGAATACATTTAAAAGAAACTATTTTGACCAGGGAGAAACTGCAATAATTTTAAAATTGGTGCAATATTTGGTGTTATTGAAGAGATATTTTAAAGGAAGCTGCACCAAGATCTCATTAGCAAGGTGAAGTAATTTCCTGTCATTTTTTGAGCTACAACCAAGTAAAATGTAAGTATTTTTACACTCAACTATAGAATGATAGCAATTAAATATGGGAAAGGCCAGTTAAATCTAACATACTCCACCTGCCATCAAAAAGAATTTCACCATCTGTATATTATCCAGAGAAGTTAAAATGTCTTGAACATTTATCCCTAAATATGATGGTATCTGACTAATGCAATTCTGCTGGCAATCAGCTGCTAGACTTTACAGGATTTCCCTCTACCACTTCTTTCCAACCTACAATACATTAAAAATAGCCTAGAGCCAAGTTCCCCCTTTTAGTAGAGGAAAATGTTTTCCTATCAGTCTACAATAGATGCCCTTAAAACTGTTCTAATTGTCTTTGTTACTAATTTTCATTACTACAGCACTCCTTAGGTATTCATAAACCAAGTATAAACAACTTTAGGGAATACTGCAATAATGTTATCTAGTTACAAATGGAAAAATGCAAAACAGTTTACGAGCCTATTTTCCCACTGTTTACATAAAAAGTATACACTACATATTTCCTTTTTCTGACATTTACTTATCTATTCTATTATGGCAGATATTTGTTCTCTTGGGTGCAAATCAGAATTATGGTAATAATGTTTGGGTTTTTTTCACAAATTAGTTCAGCTTTATAAGAAGACAGCATAGTCTGATCAGGGAACTTTTTAAAAGTGGGAGTTAATTTTGCAACCATTTCAAAGCCATGAGAAACTCCCCTAGAGATGAGAAATGGAATGCTTTCCTCCACGCCTCCCCCCTCCCACCCATGTTCATGTTTAACAAAGAGGAACTAATTTCTTTTTTCCTCTCCAATATCTGGAGTGCAGATCTAGATCGTGCCAAATGCAATCAAGAAAACACTATGCAGTACAACATCCTGCCTGATAGATCCCAATACCTTCAGAAAGTCCAAAGCAAAGAGAGAACGAGGGGACTTCAAAGAAAATTGACAAGGAAAGAACTTTGCTGTATTTTCAGGTGGTCAGAACTTATTCTTAGGGGAGAAAAATCACAGGAAAATATTTAACCTATGGTGTCTCATGCATGGGTCTTTCCCTGTTAAGTGCTATCTACTCGGATTGATTTCAATGGGGTGGGGAGGAGGATATACCTTTCAGAGGAGGGCACTCCGCATTTTGTAGGACCAGCTCATGCCTAATGTAATTAGGAAGCAAAAAAAATCTCAGCTTTCAATTCTCTCTCTCTGCCATTGTGTTTGTCAGGCTAAAGTCTAATGCAACTTCATTCATCCATCTATAAATCTCCCAGAGATAAGCTTCTGCATCTAGGACATATAAGTCTGCTGCTGCTCCCCTCATGGATCACTTGTGTAAAATCACCCTGAAACGGGAAGGGGGGGGGGGGGGGGGGGGGGGGGAAGGAAGCAAGCTACAACTGATTAATCACAAACAAACAGCTTTGAAAGGTTGCTGCAGCAGGGTTCTGTCTTACCGCATGACAAAATCGGCTTGATCTATTTGTCTGCCACAGCCACTCTTCTTCAGAATCCCACCGTTTCCCACCACAGAGCATTTCTTCAATGGGAGCTGGAAGGGGGTCGCCTAGCAACAGAAAACAAGGCCAGTTTTTAGAAGAGAACACACACACAATCTTTCTTTGTAGCAGCCATTCCTGAGGCATATGGGGAACTAGGGAGGGGATAGGTCTTGGGATAGAGACAAGAAAAGGAGAAAGAGGAGGGCGAATGAAGCTTGGAAATTAGTCCAAAAGTATGAGCCATCTGATTCCCACCCCCACTCCCAAAAGCAGACTCCATCAAGGATTATGCAGTTATTGTATAAAGCAGCACTTTTGAGTAATAAAGTCCTAGTGCTCACAAATGACTGTGTACTGCAATGTATTTTCTATTCAAATAAGAAAGTCAGAGTACAAGAGAAGGAACACAAAAGAATATGAGAGATACTAGGTAGATGAACTAATATATTTTATTGGCCAACTTCACTTGGTGGAAGAGACAGATTTTGGAACTTCACAGAGCTCTTCAGGTTTTGGAAAGGTAACACCATTGTTAAGCATAAGGGGTTAACACAGATTGCAGGAAACCACTTAAAACAAAGTAGGCAATTAACACCTCTGCAATCAGAAGACAGAGGAGGGTTAGCGCATTGCAATGAGCCATGAAATCAGTGTCCAGAGGAATTATAGGTTTAAATTCCCCAGCTTGTCTTTTGAAGGAGTTGGGCGGGTTTCTTCTGAAGATGAGGACTGAGAGGTCAGATGTGGAGTGATCACTTTGTGAAAAATGTTTACTCTGGGATAATAGGGTGATTTTGTCTGCCATTTTTCTATATGAGTTCATTTGAAAGCATATTGATTGTTTGGTTTCCCCTACATGGTTGTTTGGGGCATTTGATGTATTATTGGATGAGGTACCCCACATGCTGTAATAGGCAATATCCATGGATCTTGAAAGGTTGTCTCTTCCACCAACAGAAATTGGGCTGATCAAAGATATTACCTCACCAACCTTGTCTCTCATGTCCTGGGACTAACATGACCACAACACTACAAACAAAAGAAAATGAAAGGCACCTTCAAGAGATTATAGACAAAAGACACATGGGGGAGGAAAAAAATAAAGTGTGGTTCTACCAGGGTACTGGATGCCAGGGCTTCTCCTAAATTCTATTCCTGGCTTTAACATTGATCATTCTGTGTCCTCAGGCCACACCCTCAAACCTGAGCCAATCAATCTTAGGATAAATTAAAGCTAGGGAAAACAGCCTTTATTTACCAGTGATATAAGATCCCCTCCTAGTACTTTACCAGTGTATCACAATGCAGATTCAAGGTATTGATGCCATGTGTGCAGGAGAACATGACAATGAAAATATAGACTAGTAGTTGAAAGCCTCTCACACACGTGTAATTCTTAAAGTTATATGTGTAAAAAAAAAAAACCCCACAAAAATGGGGGCTTTAGTTTCCATGCATAGTGTTATAGTGAACAACCTTGCTGTGGAAACATGTTCCCCAATTTTTTTTGCACAGAGCTGGCCCCTGGCTGGTGGCACAACCAGCTCTTTGTTACCCATGCAGCTGTTTCTCCCACCTCTTTTGATCAGCTGTTATGTTCCAAATGCCATGGAACCTTTGGATGCCAATATTCCATCTGGATCTCACAGGGCCTAGTGGTGACTGAACCATACAATATTTCTGAATATAACCTTGGTTGTAGCTGTTTCCATTCCTTTATGCTGACTCAAAAGACATTCTAGGCTTCAAAGTGATATTCCAAGTAATGATCCTGGAACCTTATTACATATTTACTTTCATTTTGCAGGAAACTAAATTACATGTAGAAAAGTTCTTTCATCTGCCTCTGAATTATCCACCCATTCGATCAGTTATGATAGTCATTTAAACAGCACACAGTGGCACTATCAATCAGTTCAGCATAGGAAATAAAAAAATACTGCACTGAATTGAGAATACCCGGGGAATTCAAAGTAGCAGGGTGCAATTACCATTCATCGAATTTTTCAGAAAACTGAGGCTAATAGTCTCTTTTTGTTAAAAAACAACAACACAAAACATACAATGACTTTTACCTATGAAAGCTGTCAGAACCTCTTTCTACAATGAGGACAGAATCATTGTCTGCATCATCCCTAGTGAATGCAAATGTCATGCTACTGTGATGGAGCTCCACAGGACAATTATTTTTCCCTGCAGGACAAATCAAAATGGTGGCAGCCCTAAGTATGGAGGGAATGGGAGGTGTAGTGCAACATTATGCATTGTTGTTATAGCTCCATAATGTATACACCAGGGATAACTGTGCATGGAAGTACAGAGACTTGCCCCAGAGTTTCAGCCTGAATTATTAATGTGTTGGGCTTTTCTGCTTTAAAATCATTATTTTGGTTTTTTCTCTGCAATTAGCTTTTTTCCCCTCAGCAAAGTAGATTCTATTCAGCAGGTTATAAGGCATCGCCTGCTTTATAATGAAGGATATAAAAAATTGTATATATGTTAATCCTGGATTGCAATATGTTAAGGAAGAAAAATCAGTTTTGGTTTACTGATGTTTCAGTATTGCAAGGAACAAAGTAACAGCACAGCAAAGTGACGCTAAGTATGCAACCACATTCTTGCCTGTGCATCTGCTTTCTCAGAACCATTTTTAATGTACGCTTTTATACAACTAGGAATGTATCTGACCTTAAAGGTGGCCCTCATCACATAACCTGTAGGGTGGTTGAAAAAACATGTATAGAAATTTGGAATATAAATTGTTAATTTTATTTAAATATCTGTGACTTTCTTACTCAAGGTATCATACAGCCCTTGACAAGACAATTAATTACACAATGGTAGCTCAAGAATGACTTCATCACATAACTCCTCTTTAATGCATCTCCATAGGCGGCGAGTTATATGGGTCCTTATATGGTCCCAAGGTACTCAGGCAGCATGAATATTCAGGGATGGAATGGGGTGAGGTGGAGGGACTCCGCTCCATCTAAGTTAATTGCAACATGATGAATTCGGAATCTAGGAGAAGCACAGACTTTGCAGCAGGGAGTTTGTTTATAAACAGAGGCAGGGTGATTAAGGTAACAAAAGGATTGTTATTAAAGTGAACTAAGTATCATTAGATAATCCCCAAATCATTGTCAGGGACTCCAGTCAAAATAAAAGGGGAGTTTTGCTAGGGAGTTTAGAGGCAGCAATCAAGGGGGAGTTAGATATACTTAACATTTAACATTCTTTAAACTAAAATCCAAACCACCTGATTTAAAAAAATAAACATAAAAGAGAATGAGCTCTAGAAGTAAAAAGAGGATGCAGGCAGAAGCCCATCAACAGAGTAGGAGTTGCCCTATTTATTGCACCCAATGTAGCATGTATGATTACCCGCTCTATGGGCAGGTGGCATATGTGTGCATTCAGTGCAAGGAGCTCCTGGCCCTCAGGGACCATATATATGCTCTGGAGACTGGGTGGCTGAACTGGAAGAACTAAGAGAAGCAGAGAGATACACAGATGAAACTTTCTGGGTCAGATAGCCTCTGTGCTGTTGAGTAGGCTGAAAGTCTCTGGGAAGAAGATCATTCAACTGGAGCAGAGGGAAATGATACCATAGTTGGAGCCTTCCTTCCAGATGATGTTGTGGTATCCTCTTGCACTAAGGATACCACTTCAGGGAAGGGACATCCAGTTATTGGGAAGAGACAGGTGTTAGTAATGGGGGATTCGGTCATTAGAAACACAGAAGCTATGTTTCTGATGACCAGGAGAATTGAATGGTAATTTGCCTGTCTGGTGCAAGGGTTGCAGATTTCTCATGACTTTTAGATAGACTTATGTGTAGTGCTGGAGAGGAGCTAATGGTCATAGTAAATGTAGGTACCAATAACTTAGGGAAGGATAGGAGAGAAGTCCTGGAGACCAAATTTAGACTGCTAGGGAAGAGACTGAAATCCAGGATCTCCATTATAGAATTCTCTGAAATGCTTCCATTTCCATGCACAGGACCAGTTAGACAAGCAGAACTGCAGGGTGTCAATGCATGAATGAGACAAACCGTTTAGGGAGGAGGGATTTACATTTATTATGAACTGGGGAAATTCTTGGGAAAGGGGGAGGCTATACAGGAAGGATGTGCTCCACCTAAAACAGATTATTTGCATCATTCCCCATACTAAATGCATGCTGTCATGTTGTTTTAAATTCCAGATCTATTTTGGTAACGCCACCAAACACTATAACAAAAAAAAAATCCCACAAAAATTTAAAACAAAAATAGAAACCACCACATGGATTTCCACCATTTATGCTCCACACTTTACTTTTTGGATTTCTCTCTCTCTCTGAGATAGCAAAAGTTGACTGCTCAGTTCTCAGCTAATGTTGCTTAAATTCTCATATAATAGGGGGCCTGATTTTCATAAGCGCTGAGCTCTTGAAATGATCATTTAAGTCAATAGGAGCTCTGTGTACTTAGAACATCTTAAAAAAATCAGCCCTAGTTGCTCTTCTGTTTGGGTATCCAAAAAGGCAAGATATAAGCTTTGTTTTAAATGTATAGTTACAAAATCATAAAAGCACTCATTAAAATTATCTTCCTAAACTTTCATTTAATTTTTGTAAACTAACAAACCTAAATGTTGGGACTAACCTATCGGAGACCCCTTTAATCAAAGTATCTATCATACAAATGTCAGAAACACAGAAGGCCTACCCTTTTCCATTGGTTCAAAACCAATGGAACTCTATATATGTTGGTGAGGTCTCCCTGATTGACCCTAATATATGTGAGAAAAATCAAGTCCAGAATCAAGGGTGCCATTTTGGGAGAGTAGCAGGGGCAGCAGCTGTGCACTCTGGGACGCAGCTTGCTTTTCTTCCATTTCCCTGGGCTATCAGGGAGTGAGGGGAAAGTACTTGCTTTCCATCCATGCCTCTCACACCTGACTAGTGAAGGGAGCTCACCAGCCAGGTGTGAAAAGCATGCACAGAATGCAAGTACTTTCCCCTCACTCCCTGATAGTCCAAGGAACTGGATGAAAAGCAAGCCATATCCTGAAGTGCACGGCTGCTGCCCCCTTTATGCTCCTGAAAAGGTGCCCTTGTCCAGAATATCTAATGAAAACACACAAAAGAATCCATTGGGAGACTCCCTTTCATTCTGGGGCTAATTTAACAATGCCTCTATCCACAATTCACCAATTACTTTCTTCATTGTTCTAGAAGAAATAAATCATTATCAGCCATTTAAAAGATTATGATAAAACCCAGAGAATGTTATACACACACTGCTAAAGAAATAGACTTCCTATTAAATAATGCTAGTTTAATTCACTTCAGTTTCGTTATTATTTTGTTAACACATTAATTTTTGCCCACTCACTGAAAAAAAGCTTTATCCAGTTGTCAGAGCCTTGCTGGAAAAATAAGAAATACTAACATATTATGCAAACTCTGTCTTAACAGGGAAGAAGTTAAAAATATCTGGAACATAAATTACAATAGAAAGGATATCTTTTTAATAAATATTGCTCTTAATTTGCAAATGATGCTGCATTTTACACTGTCCCTGGTGAGAAGCCAGCATCCTTAAGAAAATAAGAAATTTCAAGTGGTTTCATTTAGGGTGTTCTCCTATTGAAATCAATGGCCACATTTCCCTTGAATTAAGTGAAGCAGAATTCAACTTTTAGTCCTTTTTTTCCAGCTCATTCACTGAAAGATAAATAAATGATACCTTTAATGAGAATTCTCTTTCTCCTGGTGTCTACACCATTTGACATGGCTTTAGTCTTTATACCTCCCTGTCAGACATCATGGGAACGCCTTTCTTTCCCTCTTATTGTTTAGGAATCATCTTCAGTCTGATGGGCCTTTTGTTTCTCCATGGCAAAGCTGTCAACCAGGGAGAAAAGTGACAACTTTAGGATGACTGGCCCTAATAAAAAATGTTCCTAGCTAATAATGTCAATCAGGGACAGCATATTCCCAATGCGGGAATGTCAAGAGTGATTTAGGCTATGGGTCCTTCTAATGTCATTACTCTGAGCCAAACTGCCATTGTACTATATATTAATTGCATAGGACCACAGGGTCGGCCCTAAGGAAAACTATGGGAGGTTCTATAACAGACATTCTGGAATTTCACAGCCACTGTTGTGAGGAATTGCTGCCTCCTTTCCCTTTGGAATAGAAAGCACAAATGGTTTTTGATGAAAAATGACATTTCAGTCAAAGCAAATGTTTCTACAGAAAAACTACATTTGACAAAAAAAATCTAGCTTTTTTTTTAAAAAACAAAAACCAATGTTTTCAAAGAAAAAAATTCAATTGCAATAAAAAAAACCCTTGCCTGTGCACATCAAAATTTTAGAAAGTTGGGATGCATCCTTAACTAGAGATGTCTCATTTTTGCAACTTGAGTCTGACACACAAATCCTTTTTTGTACTTAAACTCCATGTTTTAGTCTCAAATTTACATTAGTGATTGAAATAAACCCTGGGAGTAATAAATATAGCCAGGAAGACATATATAAGGAATAAACAAAATCTTGTATTTTTGTGTGGAAAACAGAAGTGATGTGGGTTAAAAAGAGAATGTCCTTCTATAAGCAATAGGGAGGGGGAAGAGGTTTTCTACATGACAAAATCATGCAACTTCCAACCTACCATTTGACAATGCATTATTAGTCACCAGTAGCACAACAAGCATTATTATTTTAGCACCCTCATAAACAACAATTATCTCTATGTCATGGAGAAAGACCAAACAGACACTGAATTTGAAATTCCTTCTGGAGACTGGAAAGAATCCCTACAATGATTCTCCAGTTGAAGACTCACTATTGGCCATCCCCAATATGGGCATGGGAGGCAGGGCTGGGATCGTTATGGCAGCCAAAGGAGCTGCCCGCATTCTGCTCCTTTCTCTGCTGCCCTTCCTTGCAGGAAAACAAGCAAAACTGCGAGATCCAACCCCTCACCTCTGTACACAGACATGGCAGCAATGTGGAGGGGTAGGTATGCAGAAATGCCAATTTCTCCAGCTGCTGTACTACCCTTCCCCCCGCCGGTAATGTAGGATAAGGAGGGAAGGGGAAGGGAAGAATAAAGGGAGTCCCAGGCTGGGGGGGGGTGGAGTCACATGGGGGTGAGGTCACATGGCCTTGTCTTAATTGGTGTGAACTGCTCCTCCCATATTGGTAAGAACTTTTGTTTACCTGCACCACTGACAGAAGAACTGATTGTAGAGGACAACCTTGATTTCAAAAGAACTAACTTTTAAAAAATGAAGGGAATTAGTTAGGAAAGTGGATGGACAGAAGGATTCAAGGATCTATGGAGGAGGCTTGGAATTATTTAAGCCAAAATTGCAGAAATTATCTGAAGCCTGCATCCAAAGCAAGGCCTATTGGATGCCCACAGAGTACTAGCGGACAACAGTGGTGCATTACTTACACCTATGCTTAAGAGACTGCAACATACAGAACAGTAGTGACCTTACCACCGTCATTCATTCCACTGTCACATCAGACTGAATTCTCTCAGGGCACATCTACACAGCAGGGCTAAACACGAAATAAGCTACGCAACTTGAGCTACGCTAATTGTGTAGCTTAAGTTGAAATCGCTTATTTTGACTTTTGCTCCATCTACACAGCAGTTATTTCGAGATAGAGCACTCTTTCCCCAACTTCCTTTTCTCTTCATATAATGAGGGTTACAGGAGTCATAGGATCATAGATCCATAGAGCTGGAAGAGACCTCAGAAGGTCATCAAGTCCAGCCCCCTGCTCTAGGCAGAGTAAGCAGTCCTTCAGCTCAACATTATTTTGACATTATGTCAGAATAACTCCTCATGTGTAGACACTATGTTATTTTGGAATAATATCAGTTATTCTTAAATAACATTGCTGTGTAGACATAGCCTCAGTGTGCATCACATGGGACTTGAAGATGACCTCCCCAAAAATGGAATTTGTACCAAATGCAGATCCCTGATTTTTTTTTTCTGTGTGTATTGTGTTGGAGTTGGAGTTGGAGTCATATCACATCAGTACTTCTAAGAGATCAGGGTGAGACTTAATGATATGGGAGTGGAAGATTACTACACATTTGTCTACCTCTGGCAAACACCTGGTCCTGGTCTATGTCAAAGAGGCAATATTAGAAGACGGACCTTGGGTCTGATCTAGTACAGCAACTTCTATGTTTCTAACTGGGCGACTCAAATCAACAATGTCCCTAGATGTGTACCTCAGAGGCCTGGAAGCTGGACATTCTTTGTGGTAGGATGACAACTATGCATTTTGTTTCACTATTCCAAAGAAGTCCATATCTATTGGCCTAGGGTATGTCTACACTACAGAGTTTTGTCGGAAAAATGGCCATTTTTCCAACAAAACCTGAGTTACATCCACACTGCAATCGCATTCTTCCGAAAGTAAATTGAAAGAACAAAGGGGGTTTTCTGGTGCTGGTAATCCTCTTTCTACGAGGAAGAAGCCTTTCTCCAAAAGAGCTTTTTCAGAAAAAGGCAACTGTGGACAGGGAAGAGGGAGGCCTTTCAAAAGAAGAAGAAAGAGGAAAAAGCACAGGTGCCCTAGTGGCCACTCTATCCATAGTAATCACAGCTTACATGCAAGATAGCGTCCATTCAGTATGGATGCTATCTTTTGAAAAAGCAGATCGCTTTTTTGATGCACTTTTGTGTGTGGACACTCTCTTTCAGAAGAAGTTTTTTCGGAAGATCTCTTCCGAAAAAAGGTCCTTTCAAAAGTCATAGACCTGTTTAGTGCATGGAAAAGTGCTTCTATTCAGTCAGGCTCAATGTGAGGAGAAAGTCCTAGTTGGTGGAGAGGAGTGGGAAAAGGAGGTGTTTTTCAGCCATATGTGATTGTTAAATTATTTCAGTTAGTGACAGTATTTAAAGGTTTCTGACTGTGCATGGGTCTGTAGAACTGGTGATGAGGGTATATTTTGGAAAGTGAATGAATCATTGTAAAGTTGTAAAGTAAAAAATATGGATTTTTGTTGAATTTTACAATGCTTAGAAAGAAAAGAGACAGTTTAATGGATTTCTATACACCAATATTCAAAACATACATTTTAACGGAGTTATAATCATAAATAAATAAAACCTCTACAAAACACTGAATGACCACCTAAGTTCTAAACTAACCCTACTTTTTCATCTCTCTCAGAAAAAACAAACAACCCTGCTTTTGGGATACCAGGAACAAACTCTTCCTGTGTATAAAAACCCTCCATTTTTCATACATGCTTTTTATGGCTTCTTTATTATTACCCCATATAATGAACATTTTAGCAGTCACTCACCAAATCATCCTAAGAATAGACATGGCTTGCACCAAATGTAATAGCTTCATATTTCAGGAAGACCTCATCATAACCAGAATAATTGAGATTTGGTTCCTCTTCATTCAAGCCTAGATTATTTTTAATTTTTCCTCCCTCAAGCCATTGAACAGGTTGGTACAGCCCTATTTAAAAGCCTTCTGCTCTTGGACAACAGGATGCAGATTATACACATATAATGTAAATTTTGTGAATAAGGAAAATACTCCAGTTGGAAAGCTGTTGTTTAAAATAATTCCATGTAATAAAACTAGTCCTGGAAATTATTTCCCTGGAGTTGCAAGTTAATACATGTGCTAATGAGTGGAAATGCATTTTTGAAGCATGAAAGTTGCCCTGTTGTAGATGAATAGACATAGTTCCCCAGTGGAAATGTGCATGGAATATATTCACAAGCATGAAAGCCTCTGATAGCATACTCTTACAGTCAAAAGCAATATTTACAAGCAACTGAGTATAGTCATCAACATGTTTCCAAAATCAATTATAACCATGTTCAAACGTGTAATTGTGAGAAAATAAGGGTAATACATACTGGGCCAGATTCTCTGCAGAGCCAAATCTGCTTAGTACATGAAAGAAGGTGCCCTACAGGGAACCATTTATGATTCCCTGGCTCTATGCCCTGCACAGCTGTAGCTCCAGTGTAGGTCTCTACGGTACCTTCCAAAGCTAAGCATTGCAGGAACACAGCTGTGTTCTGATCAGCCCCATCAGCTACTTCCAGCTTTTTCATTCTCACTCCAGCTAAGAGGTCTCCCTCAACTAGGGAAAAATCTCAGCTGGCTAAATGTAATCATTACAACAGAGCCACACTTGGGGCCATATCAGTGGAGAGAATTTGACCTGTTGGTTCTATTTTTTTTAAAAAGAAAAATAATCAGCATTACATATAATACATTCTGGAGACCATAAAAATGGAACAAATTTGCTTTTCCCCATGTAATAAAAGTGTTGAAGGAATATACTCTTGTATGCAAGAGTCCAAGGTAATTAGTTTGACATTTGGAATAAATTATAAATTAACCTCAGTAGCACTTTTGTATATTTTGAATTAGTGTGTAAGAGCCTAAATATTAATTTAGAAGGTTATAAATAGGCTTCTAATGTTGAAAACAGTGGACATAATGGGTCTAATCCAGTGTTTCTTAACCTTTTTTTTATAAAGTACCCCTTTAAAAAAAAAAAAAGTATCCCCAGTACCTACAGTTTTCAGACACGCAAATTTTTTCTACCATTGCAACATATTTGTTTAAACAACTTAATCATAGCTGGGTGGGCAAAGACATTTTTGGGTGTAAAAAGTACAAAAATAATAAAGCGCTGTAAAACTTAAAACAAAAATTGTTTTCTCCAAATTTCAGTTGTGTTGACGTATCCTCCAGACCTCTCTCGAGTACCCCTAAGTGTACTTGTACCACTGGTTGAGAAACACTGATAATCCACAATAGATCCTTTGACACCAGTATGGTTCCTCGTGATATATACAATTAACACCAGAATCAGACCATTTCCTCATATATTATAAAAAATATTCATAAAATGAAAGAATGCAATTTTGTAAATGTCTAATTGTTTGCACTTATACAATTAACATCATCATATTCAAATAATTAGATGCAATGTTATACAAATATTGCTGAATACACACACACACACACACACACACACACACACACACACACACACACTTGTAAATATGAGATAAGTTTGCTAGATATTTTGTACAAAGCACTGAATCTCTTTAGCATCTCAGAACCAGAATAAAATGTATGCTGAGGGGTATCAATATTAGAATATTAAATGAAACACAAACACTGTGATCCCATTTATGTTAATAGCAGATTTCTGGTCTATCCAGCTATGCCAGGTCTTGCATATCTCAACGTGTCATAGCTGAACAGACCAGGAACTTGGAACAAACAACAACATGTACAGTGTCAAATAATAAGTTTAAGAATCAAAACATAATAGTTTTTTCCAGAAAAATGAGGTTGCATTTTTATAAAATAATGCTAGGAGTATTATGCAGTCTATACCGAATAATATAGTATAATGTCAGCAGAAAGATAAAATCCAGGAACTGCTTGTAATTAAACCATAGCCTAGGGATATTTAGTGATTGTGATGGAATTAAAAATGTACAGTATGTGTCAGTTTTCTGACTGAAAATTTGTTTTAATATGAACAAATACTTTGCCATAGCTCAAGGAGTTTTCAGTAAAGATTTTATCAGTGTACATAAAACTGTTAAATTACTTCCAGGATGCTGAATGGTGTTGTAACGGCAGTAGTTTATACAGTATAATGACAACATTCCATATGGCTCAGTGAAGTACAATCTCAGAAAGGCATAAATAGGCTTTGTGGAGTTACAACTAGCTGAAGTGAGGTCACAGGTTAAAAATAACTGAAGTAACATTGAAATGACATGCATAGTAAGAAGAGTAACCGAGTGTCACTGGTAATCCTCTAGCTGAGTTCCTATCATATACAATGTTGGTACACAGGAAGTCCTGATTGTCATTTACACAAAGTAAACATGTAATTTACTCCTACTTCTGCTGTGATGGGGTGGGCTAGGCCTTGTGGCCCCCTACTAAAGGCCTCAGGGACCTGCTGTAGACAAGGAAAAGGAGCAGTGGAACTAAGTCCTCTGAGAGGCCTAGAAAGATTACATAAGAAGTAGCCACATAAAAAGGAGTTGCAGCTCAGAGACAGTCAGTTCCTTTCTGAAACCAGAGGAGCAGGTCCCCAGTCTGGGGGTGCACCATCCAGGCAGTCATGGAGGAACATTCGGGGGAGGTGAGGGTAGAGAGTACCATCCAGCTCCTTTATACATCCTCTTCCACTCTGGCCCTGGCCTCAGCCAGGCCTTGGCCTCACCTCCAGGCTTCATCTTGAACACAGTTCCAGCCCCATTCCCAAGAGTGGCTCCAGGCCAGGTGCAGATAGGTTCCGTTATGGAGAGGAACAAGGATGACAGAAAAAGGTTGGGAAACACTGGATAGAGGGAACTGCAGTACCATGGACAGCTCAGTGCTGACATGGGCCAAGGGAGCAAGAGAGCACTCCTAGTTGGCTGCTGGACCTAAACACGGAGGAGACCTGAGATAAGGGTGAAGCAGTGGTGAAAGCTGGGGCTGAAAAAAGTGGTCCAGGAAACTCAAAGCAGTTTCATTAAAGGTACATAGTAGTGTTTGGCTACTATTCTTAGAGTTCCTAGGCTAGGACCAAGAGTGGTGGGCAGGCCCAGTTGGGCTTACAGTTGGACAGCAATTAAATCCCCAGAAGGATATCTGAAATGCTTCGTGGCCATGCTAGGGCCAGGAAAGACCAGAGAGTACCAAACCAGGGAAGTGCAGTATGGCCCTAGGGGTATGTCTCGGTAACAGGGCCAGGACTGTTTAAAGAAGGGGGCTGTGTCTACACTGGGCCACTTATTCCGGAAAATCAGCTGCTTTTCCGGA
>CM057845.1:107295941-107315287 GCA_030068395.1 Apalone spinifera | reverse complement strand
CAGGGCTGTTGTCCCAGAGTTGGGTCTGGATACAGCTAAAGCCCAGAAAGGGGATGGCCCTAGGTTTGTGTCTTCCGAGGAGAAGGATGCTGTGACTTGGGTAGATCCAGTCAGTGTCTTGCCAGATCCCAGAGATCAGACAGTTATGGTGCTTGTATTTTACCTGAGGAAGAGAGAATGGTTCATGCTAGTGTGTGTAGTGTGTGTGCTAAGACAGATAGCTTTCTGAGTGCCAGTCCAGAAAGCTGCAAAGGGAAGGAAAATGTCTCTGACCTTGTATCTGGCTGCGTGCCTGAAGGAGGATTGTCTAGGAATCCACCTGATGGGCCAGAGAATGGTGAACTGTTGCTTAAGGAAGCTCATAGGGAAGAGAGTCCTTATAGTGATTTTAGCAAGCAGTTTGCAGGGGCTAAAGAGAGTAAAAGCTCCTTGCTCGGGGAAGATCAGGAGAAAGCTCTTCCTGTAAAAGGCAACAGCTTGTTGTGTGAGGCACTTGTTTCAGTGCTTGACAGACAGAATTGTTCTGTTAACAGTGACTCCACTGACTTGGATTTAGAAAAATCCAGTGTGGATGGTTTTGGGGAGGTCTCAGAGGGACTGAGGGTTGTTTCAAATGAGGCAGGAACAGCCAGAGAATTGGAGCAGTCTGGTAACCAAGTGACTGTATGTGACCAGCTTGCGGGGAAGTCAGTGTGTTTGGGACAGGGTGGTTCCCAGGTTGATGATGAGGGTGGACAGAGTATGTCTCAGATTCATAGGAAGAAGGACTATGTAGCTAAGTATGCAGAGCAGAACAGTTGTATGGTTATTCTCTCTAGAATGCAGGAGATGGCAGTTAAGCTCCCATCTCTGGACACTGTGGACACTTGTGATCGATCAGGGAATTTGATATCGGGTTCCATGTGGAAACAGAGTTTAGAGGTGGAAGGACGAGAGACTTGTGAGTCTACAGCTTATTGTTGTTACCCCACTGATTGGGGGGAAGGGGAGAATTCCATGGCCACTGTGAGCAAGGGAGACACACCAAGCCAGCCCTTTGTCTCTGCTAAGACAGGTTTTCAGCCCACAGGACAAGGGGGATGGGCAGAACTTGCTTTGCCAAAGGAAAATTGCAGTTTACACCTGAAGGGTCAAAACTACAATAGTGTGGAGCCAAAGATGTGGCATGAGAGAAAGTACTGTCAATGTACACTGAATATGGATTTGTTCCTATTACTCATGTTAACTTTTGTAACCAATGTGCTGTTGTCAGAAATTGTAAAAATGTACAATGTGCATACTATTTTGGAAAAACCATATAATCTGTCAAGAAATGTATCAAATAACAGACTGTATGTTAAAGGACCTTGTGATATTGATATATCCTGGTTAATGCCTGCAACTGATCTTGGAACTTCTTACAGGACGATGAAGGTTCCAGCCATAAGGTGCTGTGTGGAAAGGGAAACTGAGGCACACTACCATTTGGTTTTCATGCCTAAGGGCTAAGATGCCTACACTATGGGGGATGAGAATACCTACATTAACACAATGTTAATTGGAGTTCAGAGAGTTGCCAGAGCTGGCATGGCTAAATTTATTATTTTCCTTAGCTCTGGGCAAAATCACATGACACACATGGGGATCATGCTTCAAGAGCAGATCCAATTGGGCTATGGCTCTTACCAGGTTTTACCTTGGGTTTATAAAAAAGTGTAAGGATGTGGTTGTTTTTATGACAGACCCTGCAGTGATGAAGCCTATTTTAAGCAAATTTGGTTTTCATACAGTTGTCCAGTTCTGTACTGTTGTTTCTAACATTGGATTAAAACCCATACTAGCACAGAGCTAAAACATGGGGAGGCTTATGATGCCCTCAGTGATGTTACTAGCATCACTTCCTGCATCAATTTTGCATTGCGGGTGTCACGTTCCTGGATTGTAAAGGGAGAAGCCAGATCACTGTTGCACCCATGGGGAGGGGTGCCCCAAAAGTCTGTACAAAGGGGGCCATGTGAGGTGTCACATGAAAACTTACGTTCTACTGATTCTGTATATGCTATTCATGTACTTGTATAATGTCTGTCTGTGGAGTTATAATTATGACTCTATGTTGATGCTGGAGGGTTCTCTGTCTGAGGCAGAGCAATGGGCAAAGAATGTTCAGCCAGTGGCTATGCTAATTAGCACAGCTCCAGAGACAGTAGATCTCTAAGTGCTAGACACACACCTGAGGAATTTCTGGATACCTGCAAGCCAGCCAGAATAATGGTTGCTGACTTGGGACACAAGGATAGGTCATGGACCATGTGACCTACAGTGACCTGCTCTGGCCAGGAAGATGCCAGGATAGGTATATAAGTGCCATGTGGCACCCTCCATCTGGTCTTGAGTTCAGCTCCTGATCCCAGATGCAGCCTTGCAGGGAACAACGAGCCGGGAAGAACCATGGACCCATCCTGACATAGGATGTACACCAGAGACTTTTAAAATAGCAGTTGTAACATCTCTGCTAAGAGCCTTCATTGAGAACTTGGTGATTCGATGCATGTAATATATTCTCCTTAACAACCTTACTCTCCATGCTTTTCTTTCATTTAGTAATAAGGCTATGTCTACACTGGCAGTTTCTTGCGCAAGAACTCTTTTGCGGAAGAGTTCTTGTGCAAAAACTCTTCCAGAAGAAAGCGTCTACACTAGCATGTGTTTTTGTGCAAGAGATGTGCTTTTGCGCAAGAGCATCCATGCCAGTGTAGATGCTCTCTTTCACAAGAAAGCTCTGATGGCCATTTTAACCATAGGGCTTTCTTGTGCAAGAAATTAATGTTGCCTGTCTACACTGGCCTCTTCTGGATGAGCTCTTGCGCAAAAGGGTTTCTTCCTGAGCGGGAGTGTCAGTGTTCTGGCACAAGAAGCCCTGATTTTATACATTAGAACGTCAGTTTACTTGCGCAAAAACGCACAGCCAGTGTAGACAGGCAGCAAGTTTTTGCACAAGAATGGCCGCTTTTGCGCGAGATTGCACCAGTGTAGACACGGCCTTAGATTTTAGATTCTAAAGGATTGGCTCAGAGTGATCTTGTGGGTAAGATCCAGAGTGTAAATTGACCAGCGATCTGTGGCTGGTTTCTTGGGAACGGACGAACCCGTTCAGGGTAGGTGAGGTTGGGTTCTAAAACCCCTCACCTGTATGTTGGGCCCAGGGCTGATTGGGGCACAGGAAGAGCTGCAGTATTAGAGGGGTTTTGCTAGTGCGGCTTCTGGCATTCTAGATTGGCAGCTGAAGCATTCGGTGTGACTGGTTTGTGGCCTATTTGGGAAGGTCTCCAGTCTGGGGCTGTAAGGAGCCCCAAGTCTGAGCAATTCACCCTGAGCAGATGCCCTCAGCTGTGCCCAGACCTGGCCTGGTCCGTCACACCCTCATTTTACGAGGAGTAAGGGAAGTTGGAAGAAAAGTGCTCTAACTCGGACTTCCTGCCATGCAGACAGCACCAAAAGCTGAGTATGAAGCTTTCGACTGAAAGCTTTCGAATGAAGCAACACAATTGACGTAGCTCAAATTGCATAGCTTAATTTGGCTTTAGCCCTGCTGTGTAGATATGCCCTAACAGATTTATTTGGGCATAGGGCTGGCCTTACCATGAGGCGAACTGAGGCGGCCGCCTCAGGTGCCAGACTGGAGGGGCGCCACTAGGACCCAGAGATTTGAGACCTTTCAAAGTTTTGGCCCAAGCAAGGGGGTATGGAGGCATCATTTGAGCTCCCCACCTCAGATGCCAAAATGTTGTGGACCAGCCCTGTTTGAGCATAAGCTTCCTCAGTCAAAAACACTTCATCTTCATGCATTTGACAAAGTGATTTTGATTAGGGATATATATTAACCAGTTAACCGGTAAGCCTCACTCTTAACAGCAGCTTGCTGGTTCTGGTTAAGCAGCAGGGTTTGGAGCAGGTGGGATTGCGGGATGCTCTAGCTTCGGGGGGAGGGGGCCCACACCAGCTCATGTTCATGGCAGCCTGGCCTGCCCCTTCATCCTGCCACAGGTTACACATGGGTTCTCTGGGAGCGGGGCTTGCAGCCCTTGTGGGGGAGGTTTTGCTGTAGTCTCTGCAGTATAACTTTAGCCTGGGAAGAGGGTCATCAGCCACTGCGAGGGAGTTGACTTCACTGTGGGCTCTGCAGTATAAAGCTTAAGCTTAATTCTGCTGAGCCTGCAGCACATGTAACCATGTAACCGCTAGGATATTTAGAGGTTACATGGTTTTATTTTTAAACTACATTTTACATCCCTAGTTTTGACCCCAAAAATGCTTATGCCCAAATAAATCTGTTAATCTTTAAGGTGCCATAGGACTCCTCATTGTAATTCCTCTGTAACTCTCTCCCCTAGTCCCCACCACCTCCCTCCTGTATAAAATAGAGAGAGTGGGGGGTTATTTGTTTTAGGTGGGAACCAGAGGCACTGATTCCATTGCCCCAGAGCACCCATCAAAAAACAGAGGGTGCTCAACACTTTTGTGGGCACTCCTGCCCAGACTTGGCCTAGCTCCCACTCATCTTCTTCTTCCCAAAGTCCTGCCCACCAATCAGCCTCATCCAGCCTCATCCTGCTGAGGCCCTGTCCACTGCTTGCACAGGAAGTAGAGGCCAGAGAGGAGCACCCACCAGCAAATATATATATATATATTCCTGTGGTGGGAATGCCACATCAGGAATGGGGTAAGTTTAAAGAGGAGAGAAAATCTGCATCATTCCAGACAATGGCATACCTTTGGGATATAAACTGATCTCCACATGTCTGAGCACCTCCTTGCAGTACAGGATGTGAATGCACAATGAGTGTGGCTGGAATTCTCTAAAGGGCACTACTTGGAGCTACTCTATGACAGGGTCATCAAATGTGTTTCCACAGAGTCTTCCCCCATCTCAAACAAAGTGCATCGCTGTTTCACTGTGACAAATGTTTGCTATGTTCCCATATTTGCTTTGGAAATTTTGGTTTGGAAAACTCCTCACAGCAGAGTTTGTTTGCTCACTGCTGTGGCACCACACACAACATGGCAGTATTCAGAGTGATTGTGTGGCTTGAAATACTGATAGAGCCTTCTAAGTTAGCTGTGTTCCTAGAAGCTACTTCCCAAAAAGGGTAAAAAAAAATCACACAGTAGCAACATGCCCACCAATTATTCACCTGTGTTATCTTTTTCCCTTCTGTCTTAGCTGTACTACTTAGGGCACATAGCTCAAAAAGTGTGAACCCCCTGACAAAAGGAGTTTGTCACAAATCTATTGAACACTCACAGAATTCAGACAATAGTAGGATTTGAACTCACAGTGCATAGTTGGGGTTCACTTTCAATGAACAGGGCACATCTCCTTGAGCCAACCAGTGGCAGTGATAACAAGCTGCTTGCAAGCTTTAGGACCTAATATTGCTGAACATTCACATTTCAGTCTCTTTGGTGCACAAGTTTTGAGACTCTCCATTCTAGAAAGCTAAGTTCTTTCTTTATTAAATGTTGAGCTAGCAAGACCAGTTGGGAATGATTCAAGCCATCATTTTAAATTCACCCGTGAGCCAAAGGGGGGAGAGGGTTATAAGATTGATTTTCTAAAGTGCTGTTGAGATTTGGGGGGGGACTTGTAGATCAGAGACCACTTGAGAAAATGACCCCAAATTTGGTCCATTAACGCTATCCCAGTTTCCTTGCATCATAGCACATTTCAAGACATTCTAATAAGCATGTAGATGATAGAGCACTTAGAAAGTAATGCTCCACCTTAACTACAGCAGAGTGTGCCCTCAGCTACAAGAAATCTAGCTTGAAGGAACTGATCACAATACCCCCATATTTCTTACTCTCTCATTATTGATTGGTATCCCTCAGAACCTGGATGTTGAGCCACCTGACCACCGGCATGGCCTCTATGTCCCAGACCTCCTCCATCGTTCATGAAGTAAAAGGAAAGGAAACTTTTTATCTACTAAAACAGGGCCTTTAAGGGTGTGTCTACACAGCAAAATTATTTCGGAATAATGGCTTTTATTCCAAAATAACTATGCGAGCGTCTACACAGCAATTCCATTATTTCAAAATAATTTTGAAATAACAGACGGCTTATTCCAGCTTCTGTAAACCTCATTCTATGAAGAATAATGCCCATTCAGAAATAGCTATTTTGAAATAAGGCGTGTGTAGATGCTCCATTGCTGCTATTTCAAAATAGTCTCTCACCAGGGCCATTTTAAGTTATTCCTCCTGGGGCTCTAAACTGAGATAGCACGTCTACATTAGGGAAGCCTGCCTCGGACTAATTTTGAGGTTTCCCTGCAGTGTAGACGTGTTATTTCGAAATAAGCTATTTCAGAATAACTATTCCGGAATAGCTTATTCTGAAATAACTGTGTAGTGTAGACATAGCCTAAGGGTGTGGGTGAGGATTTCAAAGCATAGCATTCAAGCGAGTAATGGCTCAGTAAATGGGTTTAGTTATTATAAACTCAAATCTATTTAAGATTTAATCCCACATGGAGTGGTAGTAGTGGGAATGGGACTGACCACCAGTAGATAAAATGCTGAGAACATCATGAGCTGTCTAGTAAAATCACAAACACAGCAGGAACAACAAACACTTATGTCTGGTGAGTGAACATGTCTGTTACACAGGAAAGAAAATTATCAAGACAAGCCACTCTCCATAGTTGCTTTATAAATCTGTGTTACACAAAGTCAAACATGGTGTTGTGGACATAGGATTAAAGCTATCATTCTTTGCCTTTTTGGCCAAGCCGACACTTTTCAGCCTGATCTCCTTTTCCCCTCTCCCCTCCCCCCTCCCCCCGCCACGCAACCCCCCAACACACACACACACACACCCCTCCACCACCTATATTGCATTTGGAAAGATCAGTATCTATCTATGCATTTGCATTAACGGATTTACATCCAAATTTGGCATGTGCATTATTGCAGACAAGTTTCTGAGGAACAGGAGCAAACAAATACATTATGACTAAGCCGCTCATCTAACTAGGTTTTTACAGCCCTAGTCAAGACAATGCATACAAGGATTTTTGATCAATCAGTACTCCCACTCTCTCCCCTGCTATCGCTAGGCTTTGAGAGTTTTTTCCTACGACAGAACGCCAACATTATGAACAACAGCAAGCTTAGAAATGACCGCTTATAGGAACCATTTTTCTTCCACTGAATTTAACTTCAATCCTTCAGCCAACATTTGAGCAGTTGCACAGGTATGCTCATGCCAACAGCACCATTGAGACCATGAGCCCCAAGTCTAACCATGACTCTGAGAAGGGGGAGAGCTCTTTAGAAAGTCAGGGTTGCTTCCTTACATAAGAGCTTTTTTCTTCTCTTCTATCCAACTGTTCTGTCAAAGGCTTCATAAAAATGCCCATAGTGATCTTGGGAGCAAAAGTCCCATTTTTGTTAGGAAAAACAGACAGGAGTTTTGAACGATCCTAACGTTAAGGACCTTTCAAGACCACCACACATTACTATTAATGAGCCTGCCATGGTGATCAACCAGGCTTTGGAACACCACGGAAGCACCATGAAGTGCCTTTCTTTTTATGAATGCTAAACTTTGGTGTGGAGGGCAGAGAATAGGCACATGGGTCCCCGATAATCCTAATACAATTTGGAAACCCTACTCATGCAAAGCCATCAATAATCTCCTGTGCTTTACCAAACTTTATGACCCATATCACAGGAGTGCACACATCCATGAGAACAGCCGCAACAGTCAATCTACCAAACCGATTAGCTTCTGACCAGCAGCAGTCAGGGCTAGAGACCAGCCAGATGGCAATGGTCACATATTTCTCCATGGCTCAGCAGTGTGACAGCTGGACTCCAAGCACAAAGCCACTCAAGTGGCATGCTCTCAGATACATGTGCAGTAGGTCCTAGTTATTAGCCTCTGCCAGAATCATGGCATGCAGCAATGTTTCCTCCATGTTGTCTGACAGCAGTTTGAAAATGGCACATGCATGCAAAAGAGAGATGACATAGAGGACACCATGAGAGAAATCATGGGAATCTGTAAGTATTGCAAGTCTCAGAATTCCAGTATCCCACGATGCACAGGAGAAAAGTCAGAATGCATAACAGCCCATCAGCAGGACAAAGCACCATGGGACACTTGCTCAAAATGCTGAGATTATTTTGAAAATAAGTCAGTGGCATGTGTATGCATATACTTTGAGGGAAGTAGGTGATTGCTGGTTGTGTGATTGCAATTATTTCAGAATAGTTATTCAACAACATTTTGTTCATAAAATGATAATTAGCAAAACCCTCCCATGTAAACAAGTCTTTATCCAATATCAAAGAAGAGACAATTCAGATTCTATAAGTGGGAATCTGGAGTGTCTGATCCTTATGGGTTGTTTCTTATGCCTCAGTATAAGACAGGCACAATTTCTGGATAAGATAGAGTTACATCCTCTCTTGTCTTAATACATTTAATATTTTTTCATATTTCTGATTATAAATCTTTAAAATATTCTCCTTTGATGTATAAAGATATATTTCCAATGCAGGACAAAGGTAAATGTTGACCATCACTGGATCACCTATCTTATTAACAATCTAATGAGAAAAGAAATACCATCAAGAAAGCACAGAAAAAGTTCAGAGGCAATACTGATATTCATTAAATGTAACTCAAAAAAGTCACCAGATGCTATGAAAATAAAATTTAAGGGAGTAAGGAAAACCTTGACTCTAAGAAAGAGTCTAGTCAAAGAAGAGAAGTAAACTGTGTTATACAAAAGAGGAAAATTACAGATCTTGCATTTAGTTCCTTTTCCAAATCTGTATCTTCTGAATGTATTTTCAAACAACTGTACCATGAACATGCCGTGCCATCAACAGGACCATAGGATTTGCCATACTGGATCAAACTATTTGATCATCAACTCCAGTGTCAAAGAAAGACAATCAAATGCTAGATAATTAAAAAATGTTGTAAATGGTTACAGGAATTAAAAATCTTTCCAGCCCCCTGTTAGTGCCTTGAATCATGCTCTACATATTTTCACAAACATAGCTACAATTATTATTGATCCAGTGCTATTATATATGCTGTCAATATTTATCTCAATAACCACCTGGGACAGAGCCTTTCAAAGTTTTCCCATACAAGTTTTTTAAAGTGTTACTTTTTTTTGTTCAAAATTAACTTCAGCCGGTGTACAATTGGATGAATCATTTGTAATATGTTACCCTTTTTCCTGTTCATAAATTATCCATTAACAACTTTTCTCAAATCCACTTGTGGTTTGAAATTATTCACTGGATGTCCTTTGCAAATACTTCTTGGCCTGTTTATTATTCTCATGAAGCTCACTTCAAGCAGTCAATATTCAAAACTCAAATCACTTTGGGCCCTCAGGGTTTTGAGTTGTCTCTCAGCATTTTCCTGAGCTGAACCAAGTTTGCTTAATCTTTTCCAAAGCCTCCTGTCAGAGAGTAAAAATTATATCACCAGTCTCCTTTCAGTCCAATCAAACAATAAAGAGCAGGAAATGCCAGCTCTCCCTTACTATATACAGCTTCCTCCTTCACACAGGATTCCTCAGTCCCTATGGAATCTAACAAGCTTTTTCTTGTTCTAAGGTCTGTGGGTTCCTTTGATTTGTGCTGTCCTGGCTGCTAGCGAAAGTGTCCTGCCCCTAAGGAGAGTCCCTTTCTTTTGAGAGACAAGTCTTATCTGCTGGAATATTCCTGTTTCCTCTGATTTAACCCTGTCATGGCAATCTGCATGCAGGGTGTACACTCTTCCTCATGCTCTTGCAGTTTCCTAAGAAATCAAAAGTTCAGAGCTTGTCCATATGCCAGTAGTCCAGACAATTTTTTTTGCCAGTGTGTTTTGACCTTGTATTTATTCAAGTTGAATTTCAATTATCATCATGTTCCCCATTCTCCTAATGTGTTTAAGCCCTCCCTAGAGTTACCTCACAATCCTCTGTGGATATTACTAATTGAAATAACTTTGTATCAATTCCAAATTTCAATAGCTTTCTCTTAACTTCCTTTTCCAAGGTATCAGATTTATTAAAAACATCCCAATGCCAAACCCCATCATTAACTTCCCCATTGCTCTGTTTCTATAATTTTTATAACCTGCTTCCCAATCTATGACAAGAGTTTCATCTCTTACCCTGTCACCACATGGAACTTTTATCAAAGGCTTTATGAAAATCTGAGTGTATTATGTCTCTTGAGTCACTATTATCTATTAACTTTTTCAAGGAAACAGGTTAGTTATCTTCTGTTATGGAAACCCATTACAAACAAGGACTACAACTATACCTTCCAGAAAGCGCATGACCTGACAGGTTATGCTAACATCAATCTTCACTGATAGCATGCGTCTCACCTATTCTGTCTCAGATAACTCCTGTGTCTTCACATTAGAGTTCAGGCACACAGTATGAATTAATTTCTTTAAAGGTGAACTGAAATCTTCAAAAGAACCCTGGACTAAACAAGAACATATCACTGGATGTGCAAATATCAGCAGCTATCGCACAGAAAGAAAACTATATTTTAAATGTAGTTTGATTTCTCTGGGATGGGACAGGGGAAAGCTGCATTCTCTCCTTTTGCATATAACATGCACTGTCTGGGTAGCATTGGTGTACTCTGTGATCAGCTCTGGGGCAGGGAGTCTGCTTGCCAGTCAGATTTTCATTCAACAGTCCATAGATTTCTTAAAACTTACTATTTTTCTTTTCTTTTCCTCTGAGGGCACCCAGCAGCAAGCTGGAGTATAGCACAGGAAATGTGTTTTGGTGCACAAGAGAAAAGCAAATGGTTGTGGGCCAGGAGAGTGACCAGAAAACTTGCAGTGATCCTCTGTTCTATCATAGAAAAAATACACAAAGAGCCACTTCAGCTAATAGATTTGAGGGTCAGCTCTGCAAATGCTTGTTCTATTGTGGGGAAGGATTCCTTCACATTCCTGCCTTCATCAGAATTGCAGAAGCCCAATCCCACTTTTTAGGCCAAACACTTGGCTCATAATGCCAAAAGATTAGGCCAACATTTTTAGAAGTGGCCACTGGACTCATCTAGGGATGAATTTGTCTACAAAAGAGCAAACATTCTACCAGTTGAATTAGGCCAGCTTTATACTATACCCAGAAGGTTGGCTTACAGTATGCAGCTCCAGCTATGTAAATAACATAGTTGGACATACCCTAAGCTGAGCTTGGCGCCATCTCCACAGCAGGAGATTGACAGGAGAAGTGCTCCTGCTGAGTTCAAGTCACAAGTAGTATGGGTGCCAATGTGGATGCCATCAGCATTCAATTTAGCAGGTCTTTATTAGACCTGCTAAATCGAACACCGGAAGATTGACCACCACAGTATCAATCTTCCTGCACGTGGAGATGTGGTCTTAGTAATACAGTAATGTTTCTCTTAATGGCTGGGGGCATTTAAATTACATTTATGTCAGTATCCACTACTACTTAATTGTATGCATTTTATTTTGTGCGTGAGTATGTATGTATGTATGTACAGACCGACCGACCGACTGACCGACAAACAGAGATAGATAGATAGATAGATAGATAGATAGATAGATAGATAGATAGATAGATAGATAGATAGATAGATAGATAGAATCAGTAAGAGTCAGGTCAGTTTATTCTATTGCTTCAAGTAGGGCAAGTTCCGTAACTGGACTGTCAGTTGGTTCCTACTGCAAACCAATGAATGACTGGGGCATGATAAAAGGAGTAAAGTCTTTTGCAAGCCTAGAATGGCTTAGCACAGCAGATGGATGGTGATAGAGTGTTTTTATTCATCCTGGAGGAAATATTTCTTAGATTATATCAACATAGTTGTGGTCCTTTACATTCTTGCTACATCCACTGAGGATTTCAGAGTATTACCATATTTTATAAAGTGGTTTATAAGCTTCTGAACACTCCTGAAAAGAATATTCATCTTTACAAAAATTGCTTGCCAGTTGCTAGCGAGCTAATAGATGTCATTCTTCAAAGTAGGGGTTTGAAATATTTAATCCAATGTTTTGCCTGAAATATTGAGCAAGACAAATACTTTATTTATGAATTCACTATAAATAAACCTTCCTAGGTTTTTAAGCCCAGTAGGGTTCCATCTGATAAAGGTTAATGAAATTCATCTGTGGCAAAACACACGGGGATAACAAATCAAGTTACAGATGGTGCCATGCAAAAGAAAAGAGTGAGTTTTCTTCCTCTATGATTTCCTTTAATGTTTCTCCTTCCATTCCCTTATGGCATGCTTACTGAATGATGGAATAGACTATGCTTATTAATCATTTGTAGACCTGAAAGGCAGATATCAAAGTTGGTCATAAACATTTCAATGAAACTTTTTTTTTTCCAGAAATTCCTGACTCATCAAAGTCAAAACATCCCATGGAGATGATTTGATTTCAGCAGAGTTCCCACAGAACCTGACACAGTTTCCATCAGCCTGGTTTCCTATTGGTTCATCTGCCTGTATCCTTAGTCACTTGGGCTTCCAGACTCCCAGCTCCTCAACAGCAGCCCATCAGCATCTCCTCTGTGGAGCTGGGAGTCCTGAAAATTCCAGTTCCTATACTCATACCCAAGCTTCTCTAGGGCTTCTTGGGACCATGGTTCCAGGCTGTCAAGCAGGCAGACTTCCCCTGTGGCAAGGTTCCATTCCCTTTGACAGAGAAATCTGAAACTTTGAGCTTTCATTCTTATCTTAATGGAACCAAATCTAGAATATCTAACTGCTTCCCAAAAGGGAATTGCTTCTCTCTGCCCTGGTCTTTGTATATATATTTAAAGATCAATAGAGCTATCTGTTTTGAAATGTTAAAATGAGTGGCTGTGATTGCTGAAAAATCGAGCATTTTTTTAAATGAACAGAGCTATGAAAATTCAATACAGCTTTCAAGACTAAACGATGCAAAATGGCTCACATTCAAGCCACTCGCACCATTACCAACAGAAGTGTGTGTGTCTAGACCCAAACTGACCTATTCAGGAATAAACTGGAGCCTTGAAGAGAATCTCTAAAAATTAAACTGACATATCCAGAAATATATTGATGTCTTAATTTGGATACATAGAAACTCACAATATCTCTGCACTGAAGAATGACAGAAATCAATGTAATAAACTATCTCTTTTAAAAGTACAAATTTGCTTATTAATCCAATAAAATATGTAACAGCCTTAGATCAATGTTACAAATTACATGGGCATTCAGAATTCAATATGTATTTTACTTTTTTCTACAACATACTTTCCAGGCAAAAATACAATACATCTTAATCAAACAACAAACTGACAAAAAAAATCAATCAAAGAACCTCATTAGGGGTTTTTAAATGACATGGTGGTCTGAATTGTGTATTTTGTAATTTAACAGTAGAATTATTTAAAATATACTCATCCATTCTGGATACAATACAAAATGTATCAATAACAAAACCATAGACAGTATGGCTGCGTCTAGACTGGAAAGTTTTTGTGCAAAAGCGGCTGCTTTTGCGCAAAAACTTGCCAGCTGTCTGTACTGGCCGCTTGAATTTGCGCAAGAGCACCGACTTTGTAATGTACAAAATCAGTGCTTCTTGCGCAAATATTTTCACACTCCCGCTCTGGCAAAAGCCCTCTTGCACAAATGCTTTTGCGCAAGAGAGCCAGTGTAGACAGCTAAAAAGTGTTTTGCGCAAAAAAGCCCCAATGGCTAAAATGGCGATCGGGGCTTTCTTGCGCAAAACCGCGTCTAGATTGGCATGGATGCTTTTGCGCAAAAGCGCTTTTTGCGCGAAAGCATCCATGCCAATCTAGACGCTCTTTTCCACAAATACTTTTAACAGAAAAACTTTTCCGTTAAAAGCATTTGCAGAAAATCATGCCAGTCTAGACGCAGCCTATGAGGCTAAAGTCCCAAAATGAAAAACCTTTGTGATAACCCTGAGGCAAAATTCTTTCCTCACCCCATTCTATCAGTTCATCCCTCTCCACCAGAAAACAAAAACAAAAACAAAAACCCATACAAATGTGAAGTTTCATAGTGTGATCACCAAGTCAACTTTAAGGCCAGATTCTGTGGATCAACTTTTCTCTGGATGAATAGCTCCTTATTCCACAAGAAGTCACATTAACTTCAGTGGAAATATTTGTGGAGCAAGGTGTTACTAAGTATGGTAAGTGACACAGAATTTGGCTCTTTGACTCACAGGATCAGTGGGGGGAACCAGATTTCTTCAGCTAGTCCTGAGCTTGAAGGCCTCATACACAGATGGTGCCTTACCTCCAACAAGGAATGAGGAGGTGTCCCCAAAAGGATCCTAATGAAGAAAGCAATTATACATAGGAGGTCCCAGGACTCATGACCAGCTGGAGGACAGGAGACTTCCTGGGAGTCATGAAGTAGGGGATTCCCTTGGAGATCTGATTTGTCAATTTAACACACAAGAGAATTTTGAGGCACTGGTTGATGGTCAGCATCTCACAAATGAAATCATTGGGTCCAACTCATAAACAACATACGCCTCTCTCCAGGAAAGTAATTACACATGTTTCATCCTTAGGGACTTCAGTGGGTTTACTCACATACATAAAATTAAGCACATATAATTGTGCTGCTGGATCAGGCTTAGCTCAGAAGGTTCATACAGCTTTGTTCCAAATGTATCACTCAATTTGATCCAAAGATGTTCTTAATCCCTTTTGCACCATTTAAAACAGAAAATATTACTCAGAAGTTTAGTAAATTCCTCCATCATTTTTCACTATTTCAAAATGAAATCATTTTTAATTATTTGACCACCGAATACTTTTTGCACATCAATATTAATATCATGTAAGAGGGAAAAAAAGATCCCTGGGGTTTCATTTATCCTAGGACTCAATTTATCATTGTACATTTTTCATAAAAGAATAAAAATTAATTGACACATTTCAAAATGCAGATATCAAATTTGCAGCTGAAAAATACAATATTTGCACACCCATTATGTGTGCAAGTTCCATGTCTATGCTTGTATGAAGCTAGGTATGTGCACAAATACTCAATTTAAAAGTGCAAATGCCTGTTTTTTATGGCTAATTCATTTATTGTTAGATTTTGTGTGTCCACCTTGTCCACTAACCTCTTTTGGAAACTGTGCTCTGATTGACCTTAATAATAGCCTTCGATGACTGCTAGGCTATTTGTTTAGGGTCTAATTTTGCTTTCTTAGGGAATGCAGGAATGAGCCCTTGAAAATAAATACCCAGAATATTGTTTCTATAATTACACTAGACAATTTACCTGGCATTGTATATACATCATTTAAATCATTGCTTTGGGGTGGGACTGGGGATGAGGAATTTAGCAGGCAGGTTGCTCTGGGGAGAGAGGACAACCCCAGTCCTCTCTCACTTCAGCAGCTTGGGGCCAGGTGAAAAGTGTCTCTCCATGGCCGCTGTAGCTCCAGTGGGCACGGCCAGGGGAGGGACATGTCCACCAGCTGGGAGAGGTCAGGATTTATCTGCCCTCTGCGCTCCCCAGCCAGAGTAAAGAATGCAGCAAACTGTGCACTTTCCCCTTGCTCTCTGACAAAGGGGAATAGCCAACAATGTTCCTGTACAAATTGGGAAGGAGGAACTTCAGCACCCCCCCTCCACCCACCCTACAGGGCACGTGGAGGGTGGAATGCCCAGAGTTGGGATAGTCCTGGACGGAGTGGGGGAGTGCCCTCAGCCAGCCCCTTTCACCTTCCTGGTGATTCTGTATGAGAGGAAAGCTGCATACCAAATTTGGCGGGCCCAGCTCTTACCATTTAGGAGGAGTTTATGAATAGACAGACACACACAGAGGCAGGTAAACAAACTCTTTCAAAAATATAGTAGATCATCACCTACTGAAGTAACATCACGTTCAGAACTTGGAAGAATTGTGGTGCTACTCCAGAATTAGACCCATGTAACTGGGATCAGAGTCTAGCCCAGGGATGGGCAATAATTTTGGGCTGGGGGCCACTTCCAAATTTTTGAAGTGGCCCCAGGCTGCCCGGAAGGGGTGGGGCCTAAACTGGAAGGGGCAGGGCCAGGATGCTTCTGGGCTACCCCACCCCAAACCATGATTGCTCTGGGGGTTGGGAAGCCCTTTTGCCCCCCTCTTCCCATTAGGCATCCTGCCTCCATCAGGGTGGGAAGAGGCTTCCCATGCTCCCCCACCCCCAAGGCCAATCAGGGCCTGGGGGCAGAGGAGCTGCGTGAAGCTTCTTTCGCCCGGCCCCGGCCCTGCACGAGTGTACGGCACATTGAAATGCCATGCACTCCTCATAGGGCAGAGGAAACTTTGCGCAACTCCCCCTCCCCCAGGCTAATTAGGGCTTGGGGACAGGGGATTGTGTGACGTCTCCTCCCGGCCTGCAAGGAGCGCATAGCACTTTGAAGTGTCGCGTGCTCCTCGCAGGGCAGGAGGAAGTTTCGGGCGCTCTCCCGCCCCAGAGCCTAATTGGCCTGGGGTGGGGAAGTGGCACGTCCAACATGGGCTGGATCAACCCATTTGGAGGACTGGATCCAGCCCACGGAGGCCTTTTTGCCCACCCCTGCTCTAGCCCATCATACGTAATTTTTGGTCTTTTGATTTAAACACTGCATACTCCACCGTAGTATAAGTATGAAATTCCAGTGTCTTCAATGGAGCTGCTTCTGTTAACACCAGCTGTGAATCGGGATCTAAATATCATAGGCCAGAAGTAATTATTTTGGAAGATGTGGGGAACAAAAGGCTTAAGTCAAAACTTCTGGCAAAACCCTACATGTTGTATAAGCAAGAACAACTTAAAGATTCGTCACTGTATGTTTTGCAATGTTGCCAATTCCCATAACTTTGTCACTAATCTTGACTTATTTGAGAGTATGTAAAGCTTCAAAACTCTAAAATGTGAAAATCTCAACTTTCATTTATTTGATCCAAGTTCCTAGCCCACATGGCTAAAGAGGGAAGCTTGAAAAGGTGGCCTGAAGGATCAAAAGCCATTAGGCAAATAAAATAATACAAAATATTTATTTTTGACATAAAAATTATATTTTAAATCTCATGATCTTTTGGGTCCTGACTCAAGATTTTTAAACATTTGGAGTGAGCACCACTGAGAGGTGGCTATTGGAGGAAGATGTTTGAATCTAAACTATTACTCGTATTCCTGCTATATATGCAGTCTTTGGGGGATGGAGGTCTGCAGTGCCTCTGGCTTAAAAAAAAAAAAAAAGGACTACAGGAAAACTTTTATCATTATGGAGTAAAGTTACAGATTATTCCTTCCAACTAGTCTTTTAGCCAGCCTGATTTAGCGTATACAGTTTTATTGTCTGAAAAAGAAATAAAGGGAGAGAGTGAAAAATATAAGAGAATCACTGACCTGTGGGAAAAGGGAGTAAGTTGCGTTGTCAATAGTAAAGGAATGTAAAAATTCCCCATCAAACCAGAGGTTCTTTCCCAGCGGAGAGTTCTGTTTTGTCATAGCAAAGAGCTGACTGGGATCACAACAGTCTTCCAGCAGTTTCCTAATAGCAGCAACAAAGAGAAAGAAAGAAACAAATTCATTAAGACTCACTTATGGAAATGTCATAGTGAGGCTTCCCATCTTTACTTGAATCTCCACCCAGCTGAGACTATGTACAACTCCGATGCTGTTAAGTCAAGCCTGAATGCAATTACTTCTACTACGAAAGAGCCAAACAATAGGAGATTTCTACTCTGAACATTGGTAAGATACATTTAATGGACTATTTAGAAAATAAGATAGTTAGACATTCAAATTCCAACCCAGTGAGTTTGCACTGATTACTGCACTTGCAGAGGAAATAATCATTGTGATTTTGTTATGGACATTCTTGGAGAAAGCTCATCCAAAACTTCCCATGAAGTTTTATGTTTTTATAAAAAATTGAAACAGTTTTTAGCAAAAAAATGCCCATTTTTACCTACTTCTAATTAAAAACATAAAACATACACATAAAAAACACAGGTATCAAGTACTTTTTCAAGAGTCCCAGGCAATGGAATTAAAGAAGTTTTTTAAACTATTATTTAATTACATAAAGGTTAAATACAGAGTTTAAATGTTTATTACCAGGCCTATATAAAAACCCACAACTGAATACTCCCAAGCCAAAATCTTCTATTCATACACAGTAAAAATACAGCATTGGCGGCAACAATATGAGCTTCCCAACAAAATTCCCACCACCCCCATATGCTACATCTCTGATCTAGAAGGGCCATATCTCAAGATGAAATAATTATAATCCTTCAGATAACTCCTGATTGTCTTATCTCTGGAACAGAGTCAGAGACTTGTCTAGAGAGTGAATCACTGCTGTAAGACAGAGTGTGAATTGACAATCTTGCCATATGAGAACATTGCTACAGCCAAGCCATACTCCAGGACTTTCCATGCAACATAGCAGTGTTCACACAGGATACTACTGGGCAACAAGTTAGATTGTGGTGTAGATTCACATCCTGGTTTGCTACACAGTAATTCACTGCATAGCCAAGCCCCCCCAGTTTCTTGAAGGGGTGGAAGTAGGGATGCCAACTGTCTAATTACACAATACCAAACACTCTTGTGCCTCCCTCTGCCTTGCCCCTTTCTCGAGACCTCCACCCCACTCACTTCATCCACCCTCCCTCCATTGCTCACTCTTCCCCACCCTCCCTCACTTTCACTGGGCTGAGGAAGAGGGTTAGGGTGTGGGAGAGGGTACAGACTTAGGGCTGGGGCCAGGCCAACAGGGGGGTTAAGGGGGACGTTGTCCAGCCAGTGCTAGGAGCTGGGAGGGAGAGTGCATTGTGCTACAGAAGGTGCTGAGGGTTGTCTGGGGGCTGGTATAGCACCTCTGGGTGGCGCTAAGGGTTGGCTTCCCTAGGCCCTGCCCCTTCTGGGAACATGGAGCTGTCGCCCCCTCCTCCTCCCCCCCCCCACACACACTTTGCCCAGTGGCTCACGGAAGTTGTCAGCCCCCTGGCTCAGAATGTGGGACAGGGCTCTGGGCTGAGCCTATGGCTGGAATGCATGATGGATGCTCTGGGAGAGTTGGGGTGAAGGCAGGGGCTCTGGGCTGGGGCAGGAGATTGGGGTGTGGGATGAGGAGTGCAGGCTCCATCCGGGCTGCACTCACCGCAGGCAGCTCCTAGTCAGCAGCAATGGGGGGAAGTGCATAGGCAGGCTCCCCACACCAATCCCAGGGTATGTCTAGACTACATGGCTCCGTTGATGGAGCCATGTAGATTAGGCTTTTTAAACATAGGAAAATGAAGTGGCGATTTAAATAATTGCCACTTCATTTACATCAAAA
>CM057845.1:107252483-107263677 GCA_030068395.1 Apalone spinifera | reverse complement strand
CCTCTCATCCCGCTCCTGACACTACGTCGCTCTTTAGCGCGCCCTTGCAGCTGACTTGGCTAGCTGCATGCAGCAGTAAGTTGTGTCACTGTGCTCCAGGGCCTGAGCTAGCGAGCCAGCTAAGATCCTCCACATGTAGAGGACAAGCTGAGAGATCGGATTTCATTTGGATTAGCCTAGGCATGCCTCTCCTTCCCTCTCTACACCTTTTTGCCCCTTTTCAGGGGAATGAATTCTGTTGACAAACTAGCCTGTTTGCTACCTGCCGGGCACACTTTTTTAACCCCCAACAGATAACTCTCAGTAGGAAGCCAAGCTACACTAGCCAGCCAAAGAATCCCACCCTTGTTGTGCATGGACTTTCACTGGCAGTAAAAGACTGCCTTAGTTATTTATCCCTCTGTGAAACTGACAGCTCCTAGGATTTAAAATGAATCCATCATTTCCATCTCACCTATGACATGGTATGGGCACCAGCTCCAAACTGTAGCATTTCATGGTCATTGCTGAGATGTGCTGGATTCAAATCAAGATCCTAGAAACAGGGACTAGATTACCAATCTCCTATGCTATGCCACTGAGATCAAAGCCAAGATGTTTTTGCATGAAACAATATACCAAGTTACTCCCATAGGGAAGCCTGAATGAAGGAGCACCTCTAACATGCAACCACACTATTTTAATTAACATCTCTAAGTTGCTCCAAAAATTGTATGTGATTTTTAGAGGCAAAGCACTTTTATCAGCAAACGACTTTGCTGCTCCCTTCAGACAGTTGCCAATGTATTTTAAATAGTTCTCATACGTTGTAAAATAAAGACAATTTTTACTTTACATTAAGGGCTAAATTCCCTCAATAGCTGTGTATGAAGTTCTAGGAAAAGGAGAGAAGTTTGGTTTTGTGATTTAGGCACTGGACTTGTGACATAGCGACCCTGTGTAGTGTTAGACAAATCATTTATTCTATCTTTGCATTAACTCCATTTTTTGTAATATTTCTCCTGTCCTCTCCTTTATGCATTTTGCCTATCCAGACCACTCTTTGGGGTAAGGACTCGCCTTCCTTGCCCTGCAAAACTCCTCTTGAAGTTGTATGCAGCAGGAAGGTTAGGGGAGTCTGAGCCACAACATATAAATGGGTTAACACTGTCATTTTAGTGCAGACCACGCTTGTGTTGGCAGTAGTAATAGTAAATAAATAATGCCTAAGTTTTTATATTGTGCCCTTTAATGCATAAATCTGGGTAAGATGATTCAGTGAGCTACAGTTTTAAAGATCATGATGCAGCTCCAAAGCTTAAAGAGTAGTGTATTGCTAGTGTCAGGCTATCTACTGGTGCAAAGGACCTTAGCTAGGTAGCTGACAGAATTCTAATTAATTAAGCAATTTCAGAAACAGATCATTCATTCGTTTGGGTTTTTTTTTTAAACTTTTGTGCTCATTTGGCTGTATCCAAGCTATTTAAAAACATCACTCAGATTTATTTACACTCCAAGATTCAGGTAGTGAAGTTCAGAGAAAGCGAAAAACAATTTTGAAGTTTGAACAATTGCATGCACATTTAAAATACTCTTCTTCCTTGCTCACCCCTAGCTGTTAATCCCAACTCAGAGATGTGATGGTACTGGTAGATCAATGAAAGATCAAATAAAAAATGAAAATGACCACTACAGATTCACTGCCCAAACTGAATGTACCACTGGAAGTTTGAAAAAAACCCAACCCTAACCAGTCCAGAGAAAATGAATTGAAAATGTTCTCAGTTTTAATCAGTTAACAGTGGTATTAATACACAGGGAAGAATTTTTAAATATATATGAGTTTTATATCGACAATGTCCTCCTAATACACATTGAAGCAAACTGTTAGGATCTTTAAAATCAAGTTTTGAATCAAGAATACATAATTAAGCTCTTCCTTTTTGCTGTTATGAATAGATTGTAGCATAAAGTCAGTGGGCTATTTTCTGCCTTTACAACAATCTATCTGTCTGTCTACGACAGGGGTGGGCAAACCCTTTCAGCAGACCCGATCCAACCCGCCTAGGGCTTTGATCCAGCCCCCGAGCTGGGGGGCCGGGCCTGAAACTAGCTCGTTGCCTGGAGTAGGAGAGGGGTGCGAGCCCTTCAAACTGCTTCTATTTAAAGGGTTCCCATTCTCCCGGCGCCTTGCCTAGCAGCTGCGGAGAAGACACAAGCCCTTTAAATAGAAACAGCCGAACAGGCTGGCGTCTCTGGATCCTTAGCAACATGCTGGAGGCCCGGGGAGCTATGAGCCCTCTCAGCCGTTTCTATTTAAAGGGCTCTCCTCTTCCCTAGTTGCGTTGCCTAGCAGCGCTGGAGCAGGCACCAGCTCTTTAAATAGAAACCACTGAAAGGGCTCCCAGCTCCCAAAGCCTCTAATGCGTTGTTAGGAAGCCAGAGACTCGAGCCCTTTCAAGTGCTTCTATTTAAAGGGCTTGCCTGCTGGGTGGCTGCATTGCCTGACAGACACCGGCAGGTGCAAGCCCTTTAAACAGGAGCAATCGAAAGGGCTCACAGCTCTCAGTCCCCTTGGCCAGATGCCTGGGAGCTGCCTGGGAGGCATGAGCCCTTTCAACTGCTTCTATTCAAAGGGTTTGTGTCTACCAGGCAGCTGCCAGGCAACAGGTTAGAAATGGGGGGCCATGGCTTTGTTCTTCTCTCCTTTCACATATGTGGTGGACTATGCTCCAAGTGACCTCAAAATTGAGCTTATTGACTTGCAGAGTGCTGCCTTGCTTGCAGAGCAATTCAAATCAATTCCACTTCTGGAATTTTATGCATCTCTCAATGAACAAAGCTTTCCAAAGATCAAGGCTCATGCCAAAAGATGCTTGTATTGTTCAGATCAACTTACATCTGTGAGCAGACATTTTCTGTGATGAAATTCAATAAATCTAAGAACAGATCTTCTATCACTGATGACCACCTTGCAGTAGTGCTCTGTATTGCAACATCAGAAATGCCACCTGATTTCACGTCCCTTGTTAATGCCCAACATAGACTTTCTTCTTCACACTGAGTTGGATGTTTCTTTTATACTTAAATTTAAAGCACATACGTTGCATTAAACTCAGGGGGGGCAGTAAGTTGGATGTGGCTTCTTCCAGTGCTTATTAACCTGTGCCTCTGCAGATATGGCCATTTAAAGCTCCTGTTGGCTGTGGATCACCATCCCCAGCCTATGTGAGCTGTAGGAGGCGGTGTCCCAATTCACACAGTGCCCATTGGCTGGAGATGGTACTCCACAGTGAGTGGGAGGTTCAAGCAGCTGTACCAGTGGAGGTGCATGTAAATAAAGCATTGGGGACCTGCTGGGGCTAACCCTGGCGAACCATGTCCACTCTGTGGGTTGGATACTGCCCACCACTGATGTAACTAAAAGTTTAGTGTTAATGTTGTTATTACAAATGTTACAAGTGTTCTCAAAATGTTAGTGTTATTATTACAAATTTTTACAAGTGTTGCCTTCTATGATAATCTTTGGATAATGTTGTATGCAGTTAATTATTATTAAAATTTAATTACTTTGTTGTGTAAAAAACATATGGGCATCTTTTTACATCACATGGACTGCCCCTTCTGCCCGAGGCCCTGCCCCTTCAGCCCGAGGCTCTGCCCCTACAGTGTTGGCCCTTGGACACTTCTGAAATTTGTGAAGTGGCCCCCCCCTTCAAAAATTATTGCCCACCCCTGGTCTATCACAAGGCCTGTAACTCTCTGTCAACATTTCCTGCATTAAAGAGCTAGATAGATCAAGACAGAGATGAGAGAGTTTATTATACTGCTGCTGACATTTCTTAGAAAAGTGCAAGTCTAGCCTGATTATGATCTTACAAAGGCATAAACCAGGAGTATATCAAAGCAGTTACACTCGGGCGAGTTCAAAAATAAAGCTGGGTTTTTTTGTTTGTTTTTTGTTTTTGTTTGGTTTTTGTAAAAAACAAGGCTGCTTCTAGTTTTCTGTGTTTTCCCTTTTCTCATTCTTTATTAATGATCTTTCCATAAAAATAGAATGGTTTAAGTGAAACCCTGATGTAACTGTACTGATGTTTCAAAATGAGGATTCTAATTTCAGGTGGAGAGCAAACAGGAGGATCCATTTAAAGAAGAAACTTGTTTTCAAACAAATAAGTTTTGGTATTTCAGGAGCAGTTTGGATTACAAAGAATGCAGGGTAGGGGCCTAAGAAAACTGAGCAATGAACACAGAAAATATAGACACATTATACATTACTCATCTCTTTTTATATTTATTAGACTGATGCCAGAAGTGGAAATTCAGATCTCTTCCACATCCACACCTGAATTTTAGAGATGACTTGAATAATCAGATCCAAACTGGTCCCTGTTATTTCAATTCTGAGTCAGTTCAGAAATTACATCTATATTCTGAATTCAGTTCAGAGGCCTTTTCCCATGACAAAAGTCTCATGAAAACAACTAATTATTCCCTTATAACACTAGTAAAGAATCAGAACTAATTACTTTTCTCTATCACTAAACAAGAAACTTTACTACAATAAGGAAATATAGTATTATCTCTCTCTCTCTATCTAATTTACTGTGAAGCTTCTGCCTTGAGCCCTTTCCCAGTCCCTTCTGGCCTTGCTCTCTCAGTACATATATAACAACACAAGACTTCCACATGCAAGATGTCTGTGTTTGTGTGTATGATTATTATATATATATAAATCTGCCCCATTGTTTCCATCCCCTATCTTGATTTATCCTTTTACTTTTTCCAGTCTGCAGCTGTGGAGCTAAAACTCTGCTCTGGAGTGCATCTACATTGCACCCTTACCTCGAAATAAAGTGCTTCTGACAAGTAATAGCGTACTAGTTATTTTGAACCATATTTCAAAATAATGGGTGTGTTTAAAGACACAGAATAGTTATTTCAGGATACTTCCAGTATCCCAAAATAGCACTACTGTCTAGACGTAGCCTTAGTTTGCACAATGAGAAAGCAGGAGCCATGTGATGGGCAAAGCAGCAGACACCATCGATTTAGTTAATTTAATATAGCCTTTGTGCCTCCAGGCCCATTGTGCCTCATTCGAAAGCTTATGATGTCTACTTTAAGATGAGGTAATATGTGAAGCTGTCAAATAGTGTCATTACCATAGGAACAGGAATAAACAATGACAATCAAAATGGTAAAATGACCACTTTGAAATATTTGCATTTTTTCTTAACTCTGCTTTATTTTAAGGCAAAACTGGATTTCTTTCTGACCTCAGAGCATCACAACAACAAAGGGTAAAACAAAATCTAATACATTTATCCAGCTTTTATTGAAATATAATAGCACTGATGACACATCTTGTCATCATCATCATCTTGTCCATCATTATGGTCTCTGTTGAGAGTTCATGGTCTCTGTTTCAGTCCATGTTATCTGTGTGTTCCATTTTTTAAAATTAATGAACAGGAAGAACCAAAACATCTGCATCACATGCCCTAAATATTATGGTTCCTTTCTCACCATGGGATTCAAAAAATGCAGATGGATTTTTGTGTCCACTTCCTTTTGAATATTGTACAATTCTGGGGTTTCTTCCGACACCCTCATTTATAAACTTTGCTACTTCAACACTGGAAAAGTCTCCAGCAAGGCATGTCTGTGTTAAGTGTGCTCCTACACACTCAGGTGCATTTTGAACCAGGTATGCACACAGGAATTTTACAAATGATTGCTTATTGGATGCCATGTTTAGAAATCCATTTAATAGAAGAACAGGCAGGCCCTCCCATCGGGAGGCAAAAGGGGTAATTGCCCCTGGATCCAGTGATTGTAAAGGACCAGGGCTCCAGCTGCTGCCACAGTAGCAGTAGTGGTGGCAGTGGCTGGAGCCTGGGACCTTTAGAATTGCCACAGGAGCACCAGATTGATATATCTGTCATTTTTGCCATATGCTAAACATCTCCATTTCTGGGGAAAAAACTTGCCCATGCAAAATCAATACAAATCTTCTAAAGTGATAGATTATAATTTGGTAGTTTTAACCAATAATATACTAGATTGAAATTCACAGTAAAATCTATGTTGTAAAGTTTCTGGAATTGTGGCCAAAAAGAGAAAATTCTAATTATTTAATACCATTATTTCACCTCACCTACAGGCTTACAGTGTCACTTGACAGCTCCACATCATACCCCATCTACATGAACATAAAATAAGCTTCTCAATGATACATGATGTGTGTGTGTGTGTGTGTGCACGCACGCACAAGGTGTGCACGCACGCACAAGGTGTGCACGCACGCACAAGGTGTGCACATGCCTATGAGAACAATTGAACCCTGCCAGTTCCCAGACTACTCACAAAGTGATCCCTACTTTGGGGGAATGGAGTGGCAACCTTCTGGAAATTCATACCAAGATTTTGAAAAGCAAGTGCCTCAGCCCATGTTTAAGCACCTAAGCGGGCGGGCCTCTCTCTCACACACACACACACTCACTCACTCAACATACGTTAACATAAGACACACACACATGCATGCCAACCAAGATGGGGGCTTTTCCCATCCACTTCAACAGCCCAATACATGAGAAATCTCCATCTCTTCTGCCTTGCTGGTTTCCTTATGGGATGAATATCTTTGAATTTATGCAAGCACCACCATACTGTCATATAAAGCTTCAATGCAATAAAAATGCAGTCAGCTCTGCCTGCCTAATAAAATAACTTGTTTTATGCAATGACTTTGTGATGTCTGCTCTTTAGTGTTCAAATAGAGGATGATGATGGTGATGATGATGATGATTTTATTTTTAAGGATTTCTTCCTAACAAACTGATGGGGCAAAACTGCTAATATTCACTGTCTAGCAATATCCCTTGATATGTGTTTAGAGGATTTATAAGCATGTATCCTGGCTAAGTATTCAACAGCAAATTCTGAGCTCTTCATCTAAAAATAATAGATTTTGTTTGCCTGAAACTGAGACTGGGCAACAGGGGATAGGTCACTTGATGATTATTCCCTCTGGGGCACTTGGCACTAGACAGTGTCAAAAACAGGGTAGTGGGACAGATGGACCTTTGTTCTGACCCAGAATATCCTCTGTGTTTTTATGTAATAACTTGTTGGGATGGATGAATTTTTGCTTTATATCACCATTAAGTATTCTTGCTTTGTATGCTTCCTTTATTAGCCCTTTATTGCTAATACACTCCAATAAATTGCCACCTTAGAAATAGCTTGGCTACTACAAGGCATACAAACGTATTTGTGATCACACAAAAAATTACTTGGGCAGAGTCCTGTTAAAATTCTACCAGATCTGTCAGATTTCTCTGCACAGAGCTGCAAAAACTGCTTACAGCCATCTACTCAGACTGATAAGATATCCAAAGGACTTGATATGACAGACAGACATTCATATATAATCCTCTTGGAGAGGAAGAATTAAGTTGCAGCCAAGTACAATATGTAACAAGTATACTGTAATGATATTTATGGTAAAATTTTCAGCTGTGGAGGAACACCACACAGTATACTATATGATAAGGAGGGAAAAGATCAAAGCAATCATTAAACAAAGCATTAATTTTCTAAAGGGCCTGATCTTGCAACATTTTCACCATAAATAAATAAGAGTTTTGTCTGCATGGGTACTGTAAAATGAGTCACTAAATATCAGGTTAAGTCTATCATATGGATTAAATATTTGCTTCACTTACTCACAAAAGTCATTTTAGGGACTGAAGGAACCCAATAGAAGTGCTCTAGTAGGATTGGGTTTAGCTTTCTGCTTGGCGAGATTGTTAAATTCTTTAGTTATCCCTGAAATCAGTTTTGTATATGGATTATTTTAAGGAACACTGTCAAAAGTCACATACGTGGCATTTCATGCAGGGCTACATTCCACAGGAAAGCTTAACACAGGGCAGTTTTTTTTTAATATACAACTAAGAATGTAACCTTTTGGCTTTTTCATCTTAACTTATTTTTCACCAGGGAGGTTTACAAAGCATGAAATCTTCATGGAGAACTTCTTCTCCAACACCATCTACCTGATGCCCAGCTCTGGGACATTTGCTCTGGACTCAGCATATTTAAAAAGGGATACACAAAATGTCTGTGTGTAAGAGCATGGATGTCATTAGGGAACTGGGAATAGGATTGAGCAGTAGTGTCCTGGCTCAATACCTACCTTGTGCACTAGATATTCACTTTCAAATCCAATCTACAATCGCCCACAATGCACACATCCAAATCTGCCAGATGACACTCAAAACACCACGTTTAACACATTTAATTTGACACACAAACTCTCCCACTGCAAGTATGCTTGCAAACAGTATCTCTTAATCTAGGTATGGTCAGAGTTAAGGTGCTTTTGAGTGGACCTGGAGGGATGCTTTGAGAATAAATAAAAAGTGAATGTGTTGTGGAGCCATGGACTCTGAGTGTGTGTTAAGGGGCTAAGGTATGTGAGCAGAGATCAGCATGCATATGAATATATGCATAGAGATTTCCCTTTACTGTGGTAGGAAATGCACTGGAAAAGCTTTAATTTTGTGTTAATAGTGTGTGTGTGTGTGTGTGTGTGTGTGTGTGTGTGTGTGTGTGTGTGTGTGTGTGTGTGTGTGTGTGTGTGTGTGTGGTCATATATTGTAGGTTTGTGTATCTTAGATTGCAATTTAAACACCTACTTGCTATGTTTCCAAAGGTTTTAAAGATGTAAGATATACCGAGAATAGCATAAAAAAATTACTGGTCTTGAAGGCAGTGAGGGTACCTGCGAAAGAGGTACAGATTATTATAGATCCTTGAGTATGACCATAAGCACACAAGGAGCAGCAAGAGAGGAATCTGATTTTAGCCCATCAGCTGCCACTGAAATATTCACGACACAAATTTGGTGTGCACTGAAGCCTGGAAGAGACATTTTAAAAGGACAATATCTCCAAACAAAGAGATCAATTGCAAACAAGTTCAAAGATGGATACCACACAAACACTCACTGTAGTGGTAAGTCATTTATTCCAGTTCACTAGGATGACAGTTTCCATTTTAAAAAACTGTTCTCATACTATTAAGAATTGGCACCTTCAAACCTTTACATGAGTAGCCCTTACTGACAAAAACAGTCAGCGGTATCACACTCAAAGACAAACACTGCACAAGAAATTATGGGTTTGCAGACTTGGATTCTTGTTTTGTGCAAGGTCCTATAATAGGTACTATTCAACTAAGCTATTATGATTGTAACACAACATAGATCCTATGCCTATTTCCATACACAGAAACACACACACATACACTTTGTCTAAGTGAAAAGCAGGAGGCTATTTTACTATGGAGCCACTTTTCCCTTCAGGACACAGACAGATTTAACCTCACATCTGACATTAAATGAGTTTTCAGGCTCTGTTCACTATAATTACTGTCACCATGCCATCATTCATCATTTAGCATTGTTTAAGAGTGTCTGCTCATATGAAGGTCATGTTTGATTTGGAAGGGAATATAATAAATTCATTCTTCTAAAAGGCAGTCCCTCTAGACCAGGATACATCTTACTGTGAAAAAGCTAGGGTGAGCTCATTTACATTGTGGCTGTACCTTTTGTGCAATGAATGAACCCTAGCAGTCATTACAGAGAGGTAGGAATTTTCACAAAGGGCTTTGAGCTTCCCTCACTGTTCCTCAGACTAGTAGACAGGTGGTTGGATGGTGACCTGTAGCTTTGTGTTAAAATGTTCACTTAGAAATAATAAGTATAACGAGTTGGAAGGTCAACTAAGAAGAGGACACCTAAGAGGACTCCTTCCCTTCCAAGATGCTTAGTCACAATACAGTTACTCAGTGAAATAAAACAAGTTACATTATCAGGATAGTCAGTGGCTGCCCAGGGATTCTGAAGCAAGACACCTGTGATGGATAGGAGGAGTGCTGTCCTTTTCTGAACACCCCAGCATTCAGTAACCAAAGGGTTAACCCAGGTAGTAGAAAGTGTTGGCAGGGAGCTAGGACAACCAATGAGAAGTATTGAGATGTGAATTGAAAGGGGTACCTGCCTGCTTCAAGGACACTCTCCCACCCTGAGGACAGTGGTATGGGAGGGGGATGGCCGCCACCCTCTGCTCCTGTCCCCACAAGATTACTCCCCCCTGCCTTACAGTGACAGTCTCCTGTCCCTCCTCCTCATTCTACGGGTCTTTTCTGGAGGTGGACATCTCACCCTGATCTGAGGCTGTTTTCACCTCAGTGTGTCATTTCTGCCCGACCACAAATGCATGCAGTGGGCTGCTTCCCTGCCCTACTCCAGCCTAGCTCTCCAGTTGCCCCAAAAACTAGAAAAAAAAACCCAAAATACTGTTTCATTTGGATTCTCTGGCTGTGCAGGTTTAATTTTCTGAATGCCTTTTCCCCCTCAGGCAGTAAAAAAAAGGAGAAAATATCCCAAAATATCTAAACAGCAAAAAAAAAAAAAAAAAAAAAAAAGGTGTCATTTTAAAATCCTGAAGTCTGTGTTTCTGGTACAAAATGAACCCACCAGCGCTGCCACCATGTCAAGGCTGTTCCCCACTCTGGCACTCTGAGGCTACGTCTACACTACAGGGTTTTTCCGGGACACCAGAGGTATCCCGGAAAAACTCTGCCCTGTCCAGGGAACGCATCTGCTCTTCCACTTTTTTTTGCGGCAGAGCAGACACGCTCTTTCGGAAGCCCTGTCTTCCTCCTTTCATGAGGAAAAAGGGCTCTTCTGGAGGAGGAGGTTTTTCCAAAATTTGGCCCAGTGTAGATGGGCCAAATTTTGGAAAAGCCTCTTCTGAAAAAACTAATCGGAAAAAGGTACGCAAATTGCGGAGCACAATTTGCGTATCTTTTTCCAATAGATCATTGTAGTCTAGACATAGCCTTGGTGGGGGCCTGCAAGAGACCTTAAAAATACCTTTTCTGTAGAGGCTTCTGCTTTTAAAAAACTCCCCAAGGTCACAGATTCTCTGACCCTGGGGGAGAGGCTGCCACTACCAAATAAAAAACCTCCTTTCTTCCAGAATCCAGGAACAAAGCACTTGAAACTTCTTCCAGAGGGATACCCCAAGCTCTTTTACAACAAGAGAGCTTTAAAAAAAAAAGAAAACAAACTGTAGTCTCTGATAGCTGACCTCTCAGTTGTAGGCATGCATACATAGATCTCCTATTACTTTCCAGA
>CM057845.1:107225637-107247248 GCA_030068395.1 Apalone spinifera | reverse complement strand
GAGGTTGATCTTTTAGGGTTCGATTTAGAGGGTCTAGTGTAGACTAGGGATGGAAGCGAATAGTAGACTACCTGATAAGCCTAGGCTTATCGGTAGTCAAGTCAACTATTTGCATTTCCCCCCCTTGCTGCTTCTGTATCAGAGGCACCAGTGTGGGAAGGGTTGCAGGGGAGGCTGCCGTGAAGCAGCCTCTGCATATAGCAGGCCCAAGCTCACCACGGGCAGAGATTGCTCCAGCAGCAGCCCCTGTCTGTGTGGGGTCCCAGCTCTCTGCCCACAGCCTGCCCTGGCCACTGCAGCAGGGGCTGCTCCAACTTGTCAGGCAGCCTGGCTCAGTCCCAGCTCACGCTGGGTCCAGGATGTACCACCGCTGCACTTCTGGTTTAAATGTACTAAGAGCCAGGTAGGCAGGCAGGCTGGCTCTTAGTACATTTAAACTGCAGAGCTGCAGCAGGGATAGCTCTTGGATCCAGCATAAGCCACAACAGAGAGCCTTCCCTTATCGACTAATTGTGTAGTCGATAAAAATTCTGTCGACTACACGATTAGCTAGTTACCTGCTTCTTAACATCCTTAGTGTAGACCCCCACATTGAACACTTAGGGCAGTCCCCACTGGCGCTCAGTACTCCTTGATCCACGCACGTAGATGCTGCAGCGGCTCAGCTTAAGGTAAGTCGAATCCAGTTATGCATTTTGCATGGCTGGATGGCGTACTTTAAGCCAACATGCCTGGTCTAGTACAGACCTAGGCTAAGTGACATCACTCCAAACTCAATGTGAGATATGACAAATCAAACCGGTTCCAGTTCAGGGCTGGCCTTAATGACACTCTGCAGCTCATTGTCTATTGTGAAGTAGCTTGGGATGATACTTTGGGGCTACATCTACACTGCAGGCTTTTTGCACAGGAACAGCCATTCTTGTGCAAAAACTTGCAGAGCATCTACACTGCATTCTTGCACAAGTAAATTTACAGTAATGTGTTGGATCAGAGGGCTTCTTGCACAAGAGTTATTCCTCTCCCCATGAGGAATAATCCCACTGCCCACAAGGCGGCAGTGTGGACAGGCAATTGTGGTTTCTTGCGCAAGAAACCCTTATGGCTAAAATGGCCATCAGAGCTTTCTTGCGCAAGAGAGTGTCCACACTGCCATGGACACACTTGCGCAAAAGCACATGGCAGTGTAGACACGCTCTTGTGCAAGACCTTTTGCGCAAGAACTCTTGCTCAAAACAGTTCTTGTGCAAGAAGCCTGGAGTGTAGACGTAGCCTGGGAGAAAAACTGAATCAAAGATCTATTGTGCCTCTGTTTGATTTACTGACTTTTCATTTGCACTTATGTCCATACTTCTGGATTATGGCAGTACTACACAGAAGTCTGCTCTCTTGGATCTTCAAGACCTGGCAGGAAATTTCACAAGGTCGAGAGAGTTTGGAAAAGCAACTGAAATGTAGACTATTGAACCAAATTGAATAAAGCTACCAAGGCTTCTGATGTTAACTTGGCCCACCTCTAAATGATAAACATTTCCAAGCTATAGACTGAACGACAATTAATTTTATTTTTTATGATTGTGCCTTTCCAAAGCAGTATGTGTGCATGTAACAGCAGAACTCACCACCACCACGCCTCCTGCCAGTCACTCAGGAATTAGCATCATTCAGTACTGGAGCACTCCCTTCTGGCTGGTGTCATGCCTGCTGTTACCTTTTATTGGCTTCACCACTTTGTGTTAGGACCCACATCCCTCCTAGACTCTGGCATCCTCCCCTCCAGGCACCACCTTTCCGCAGTGCCCCCATACTCTGGAGTCCTCCCCTTCAAGGAACCCCCAATTCTCTATACCCCCTTTGCCTCAGTGACAGACTACCAGTCTTCATCTAGCCCCTGCCACAGGGGCAAACTATAGCCTAAATTGGCCATTCATCCTTGGCAAGGGGTTGTCCTTTACCTACCATGGCTGCCTCCCTGAGTCCTAGCAGCCTCAGGCCTTGTCTCAGACCCTGCAGCCTGGGAATTTGCCTGGCCAGAGCTTCCCCAACTCTGCCTGCCTTTCCCCAGCCCTTCTCTAAGTCAGGATGACTCTAGCTTCTCTGTCAGCTAGATCCCTCCTACTCCCCAGCTGGAGCAAGAATGAGTCAGGGAGTCGTTCCTCACCTTTAGGAGCTTTTATTGATACTGCCTTCAGCTGAGTCCTAATTGGCTAATATTTGCCACAGCTGCTGGCTCCGCAGCTCCAGCCTCCCAGGGCTGGGTTTTAACCCTTAGAGGGCCAGTGCAGGGCAGACAGCCCTGTCACAGTGCTTTTTAGACTTTCTTTGGGCTTCTTAAAGAGTGGCGACTGATATATTTGTATCCAGGAATGGACATAGGGCTTTATGATTCTCAATGAACTGGGAGTTAGTTTGTTTCAACTCCAGCAGGCTTCCCCCAGGAGGTGGCTTTCTTGAAGTCGATGTTGAAGTCCTAAGGTTCTCCATTGTCTCCTTTTTTGCCTCCTACTGAATTTTTTTTTCCTAGTAGATTGTCTTTCTTTTCTTAGTTTTCCCACTGGCTTACACACAGGCCATTAGCCACTTATTTAACAGCTGTTTGTGGCCTATATGAAATGAGTGTGATGGTTTCAGCCCAGTTCACAGTGGACAGGTGTCTATAGCAGATATTGCTGCTGATCAGCATGATCTTTGGCCTCTTTACTGGGGATGCTAGGACTGAATGGGGCATGGAGATTTCACTCCCTATGGTGGTCCTTCATACTGCAAAAGTGACAGTATGTAGAAGATAATATCAGGGGACACACTACTCAGTATGGGGGGAAATCCACCATTGGGCAGGGCGAACAATAAGTCAATGCACCAGCTAAGTCCAATGTAAGCGCTTTTGTGGGCTGCAGGGATGAGATGCAGGGGATACAGCCCCCAGACCACTGATAACCTGTGGGCCTGTGCAAGATATGTACAGCTGCTGCCAGAGCATTCCTCTTGCTGCATGGTTGCAAAATCTCTCATATTTGATGGAGAGGTGCCCAGGCCAAAATGTCAGTGAGTGGCATTATGATCTGAATCACCTACTTGCAACACCACTGAAATTTGGCCCAGTCACCAAGATGCAGGGGCAGGGGGAGTTGCTGAGCCAAATAATGTTGAGACCTGCCAGGCATACAGGAAGCCTGCTCTTCTACAATGGAGCACAGGGGACTCTGAGAATTTGATTCCTGTTGGAAACAGGTGTAGGTAAGAGAGGAAAGACTCCCCAGCTGAGAGAAAACTGAGGTCTCTGTGGGTAAATAGAGGGGAGAGAATGAGGTGGCACTGAAATGAGGTCCCTATGGGGGAGGAGGGAATAGAATTTATCACTCCTCCATGACCTGAAGAAATATATTTGCAGTGGCACCAATTCAGATACTTTGTGCTGGCTCTTTACATAAAGGAGAGTTTCACTTTATGAACTGAACTTTATAGATCAGACTGTTATAACTGTACTCACAGTGAATAAACAGTATGGCTTTCCTTGCGAAGTCCCATTGGCAACAATGGAACTATTAGTAGAATAGCAGACTACTACCAAGCAGGAGTAAGGGCATCATCATTTAGTCCTGTGTGAAGAAAAGGGGGGCAAAATAAAGGATGTTTAATAGCAAAATATATGCCTAAGATCTAATCCAAAACTTAAAATTCTTATTAAAAAGAAAAGCTAACTCCCACCTATGCATAGTCATGCACTGTAGATCTGATTGTCAAAATACTTCCCACCACTGTGAACGGGAGGAGAAGGCATATACTTTATTGCTGCTTAGACCTATTATTAGAACAAATACTAGGTCTAGTATTTTGCAGTTACAGTAATTAGATGTGTCAAACATTTTGCAAAGTCTGAATTTCTCCTCTGCTGAGTTTCAAAACCCAGAAATGCTGAATAGGTAGATAATCTTTCTTGCTGGAAAACTGGGAGTTTTGTTTTTGTATGTTTGCACTTTTACAAAGATACAACAGCTCTCTGAAGTTGGATTTAAAAAGATGAATGCATAGGAATGGCTAAATATATATTTGAATAATATTACATAGGAAGAACTGAACTGATCTACAAAGAATCCAATCATAGTGTTGCCACAGCCTGCCCTCATTCAGGATTTCAGCATTGAGTGCAAGAGAAAGGACTACTGTCCAGCAACATTTCAGTTCTAGGATTTAAGGGCAGATTATTTCTTGCTATCTTGTCTTGAAGTGCAGCCATAGGTTTATTCAGGTACTGCTGATCATCCTATATGTCAAAGCTCAGAGAAATATATAACTGGGTTTTCATATGAGTAGTAGCAATAGCCCAGACAGGGTCCAAAATTTTCAGACAGTTTTTGCTGCCTCCATTTGAGTACTCAACTGGAGACAACTTAGGCCATGCTTGCTGAAATGTTGACTCTACAACTCTAAGTCCATCAGACTTGCTGTTAGTCAGCACCTCTGAAAATTAGGCCTAACAGTGTTTCAAGATGGGTATCCAAAAAGAGACGCATCAGAAAATCAGCAGTCATTTAGGACTAAATGCCTCCCAAATGGCATTGCAGTGCAACTGATTCAGAACAAGCTCCTGTGGGCAGGGGGCGGGGGAGAGGGGAGATATACCACAAGTTATCCAAAGAGATCCCAAGTACAGGACAAACAGAATTCATCGAATTTCAGTAAAATTGTCCTTTCAACTACGACCAGAAGCAACTCAGCATTGTTCTGAGGTCACACTTTCAGCAGGGTCTGACAATCTACTGCAGCAGATATTGCTGAGAGTTGTAATACTTCCACCCTGACAATCTCTTAACCTCTTTGAGAGCACTATGACTGACCAGGGCGGTTTCAGTGCTGTCTCTCTAATAAATCCAACCTGCGCCTTTTCACTGAATTCATTACTGTTCAGAAATTTCAGCAGCTGTATTGCCACCACCTTTCAGGAACACTGGACAAAGAGGTCAAGTTTGAAACTAGCGAATAGTTCCTAGAAATTTAATTGAGTCAAGTAAGGTCCCGAAGAGCTGCCTGATTTGCTGCTTTCAGAGTCTTGTCCTTTAAAGCTAATGGCAACTCTATAATTTTGAGAAAGATAGGCACCTCAACTTCCACCCTTCCCAAAGGAATTGTGTTTTGTCTGTGTTCCAGACCACAGGAAGGCAAAAGGAAATCCAGCCATTCAATGGGACAGTTCTGAAATGAAAACCAGTCTGGCATCCCTATCAACTCATCCAACCAAATGAACGAGAGCTAAGAACTGATCAGCATTAACATAAATGCTGTTTGGAAAAACAAATAATTGAGAGATTTCTAAAGTTTACAAACACAAGACAGTCAATTTACAGTATTTTAAAGGATTCTGTTTGTCTAAATTATATTAATTTTGAAGACTACTGCATCATATCCTGATTACACTATATTTACTAGCATAGCTACTAGCTAGGTCAGACCAGACCTCTCCGTAAGCACAGAAGCTCATTCCTTCTAGATTTCTGTGTTGACAAATATCTTTATGGGAGACAGTGGAGTTCTGGGACCTGCACTGAAGTTACTGTGAACAATCAGCAGTTGTACAGTGTTACTACCCATCTATTAATGTACTTTACAGTAGGTTGTCAGTATTGGTGTCTGACATTCAAACAAATGGACCTGACCCAGGCTTTCATTCTATGGAACAAAGTGGGTTTTTTAAAAATCAAAAACTATCCCCTGCATTAGTGATTCACTGCCTTTTGCAACTTTTGCAACCTGGTTTTCTTTTGTTTTGTCCATGTAGAAGACACTCTTTCTTATTTTGCAGTGTCTCCTTAATTTTCATAACCTGGCAGCTCCTGTCTATAGCACGATTATGTCTCATGGTCACTATCTTAGACAGGAGGCAGGTGAATATGCACTACCATAAGTCTCAAAATCTTGAAAATGTGTTTTCTTCTCCTTAACAAAAGGGATAATCTACATTTTATTGACTAGGCCTACCAAACCAGACAGATGTGTATTCATATCTTGATCAGATTTCCTACAGCAATTGGACACGTGCATATCATGCCATACAATGTAAGTGTGTGTGCATATAATTACATATCAAAATAATATGTGGGTGTGCTACCCATGAGACAAATTACAGCGCTATAGAATAAAATAAATGTTTGCGCCAGTTTCACCACACCACTCTTTTGGAAAACTATTAGAGCCAAAACTGTCGAAGTAAAACTTTCAAAAGCCCCTAATTAGATTTAGGAGCCTAAATCCAGCTGAAATCAGCTCGCTTCTAAGTGATGTAGACAGCTTTGAAAGTGTTATTCTAGGTCTGAACATCCAGATGTAATGCCAGCTGTGTCTTGCTTCTTTCTCTAACATTCTGTATCACTATTCATTCTGTTTATTAATCCATGTCCCCCAGTACTTTCTAACCATCCAAACCCTTGAGGAGCTTCAACCTTCATTTGTTTTTAAGTCCACCAATTATAAATGAGTTTTCTATTTCTCCCAGCAAATGTCGAGTTTGGAACATATTTAAGAAGGACCGCTGGCCAGAAATATTTGCATTTCCCACCTCTATGGAAGAATCAGAGAGAACGTAAAACTATTTTGGGCAGGGAAAAAATAATGAATTCACCAAGGAAATGCAATACAATGGAACCTGCATATAATTCAGTTTCTGCTTCTGTGACAGGGTGCTTGCCCTGCACTGGCCCTTTAAGGGCAAAACCCAGCCCGGATCAGGGCCTGGGAGTTTAGCCCCAGCTGAGGCCGCATTAGCTGATTAGGGCCCAGCTGGGAGCTATATAAGAGGATGGGCTGCTACTCCCAAGGAGAGCAATGAAAGCCTGGTTGCTGGGGGAGTAGGCGGCTCCCTGGAGCCAAGGCAAGGCAAGGCAAGGCAAGGCAAGGCAAGGCAAGGCAAGGCAAGGCAAGGCAAGGCAAGGCAAGGGGAGCTCTGGCCAAGCAAGCTCCCAGACTGCAGGGCTGGAAGCATGGCCTGCTGAAGAAACAACCACCCCTGGAAGGGGGGCTCAGACTGATGGGGGCACCGCCAGAGGGCAGTATCCTGAAGAGGATGCCATGGCCTGGAGGGAAGAGGGGAGACACCACCTGAGGGAAGGCACCCAGCTGGCCGGAAGGAGCTAATTCCTAAGACAGGTGGTGCTGTGGTGGTGAGTGATGCCCCTCACAGCTTCTCTTCATAATTCCTTCCATTTGTTTTAGGGGCAGGCAAGAGCAGCAAATCAGGCTGCTGTCTGCTGTTTATTAGCTTTGGCTAGGTTACATTTACCATCTGCTGCCTCACTCCCTTTCACTCTGCTAGTCTATAAGTTACTTTAAGTCTGACATAGACTGAATGCAAAGAGTGTATTTCATTGGCTGCCAGCTCAACCTACTGTTTCTGGCACTCATATCTGTATTCAGGAAGGGCAGCAGCATGACAAAAATTAGTATCATAATTGCAATGTTCATACAAATGATATGAATTAAATCTGTGTGTAACTGCCCTAAAATAGCTTTGGTTGTCAGCGTAGCGTACCATTTGTCTCTCCTAGAACAGAATCAGAAGAGTGTCGGTAGGTTGTTCCCAGGGGATTCTGGAACAATTACCTTCTGAACTGAGAGCAAGCACCCAATCTGTATTAAAAGTGTACTTTTCTGTTAGTATGCACATCACTTCTCTTGAACCTCCTAGAAAAATGAGGCATGTTGGTGTGTTGCATGCGTTCTGAAGTATATTTTAAAAACTCTAAGCAAACAGCCATCTCCTTCTCAACTGCTACTCCATCCTGCCAGTCAGAAAGCCCTGTCCCTCCCTCCCTCCCCCCCAGTGGAGCGTATACCTGGCTGGAATGCTGAGTTGTGCTTTATAATGACAGCCAGAAATATTTGGCTTTCTTGCACAAAGCTCCACCACCAAAAGAACATGCTGTCTAGAAAGCTTCTCTCATGTTGACTTGTGATACCAGTTTTTATCCAAATTCCTGTTGAAGTAGTAATAATAATAATCTTTGTTTGACTAGAGCAACAAGGATACTAAATGTCTTCCAAAATTGGTATTGATTTGTAGTTTTTCTATATTGATCTTCTATCTATTGGGGCAGAGCCTCAGCTGGCCATAAACTATCTCAGCTCTGTCAATTTCATAAGAGATCGCCACTGACCAGATATTCATATGATAATTTTTTAAAGGTTCACATAGTTAGAATGTTTTTAAATTCACTCCAAAAATACTGACTTGACCATTTTTCACAATTATCTTAGAGTACAAATCTGCTTAAACCCTTGGTCACTAAAATAATCACCTCCAATAACCTATTAAAAGTCAAACAGAAAAGATAGTCATAGGGTAAATCAGAATTAAATCTGGTTGACTGATCAAGTGACGGAGACAAATACAAATAACGATGGTTTTGCTGCTAAGCCCTTCATCAGAGAATTGTTTATTTCCATTCCAGACACAGGAAAAGCAGGGGTATCGCATATCAGAATTGAAGTTCATTGTCTGCATTAAGTGAAAAAGCTTGGTCACCAAATAAATGGGAATCACTTGTCATGGGCAACATATGTTTTTCAACGGCAAGAAACCCCCTTTTTGATTTGTTGTAATCAAATTATGTCACCTGAAACTAACCTTAATGTTGCATACATAGAATTGCAAATGCTAATGGTAGTTGCTCATATTTTCTGTTCAGACATAGGTGTTTATGAAGACAAAAGATCATCTGATCAAACAGTCAGGTAGCTATTTAGTTGATTCATTCAGACTGCACGAATGTGAAGTTCACCTTGAATTTCTCTTCAGACAGCTACATGAATGTGGAAAGAAAGATTTATTAGCTTCCAGTTCTGCACGTGCAGTATTAGAATACAAAGCAGATCTAAAATTCCAGAATTATATTTAGGCTACTTAAAAAGGCTTCAGATATTTCTTTAGAGGCACTAGACTTCCAACCATCTCAATAATTCAGAAGGAAAGGAGAACAGAATGTAAGAAAGTAATGCACATTGGAAAACATAGTCCCAGCTAATTGCACATATAGCTTAGCTGTTATCACTCATGAAAGAAATCTTAGTCATTGTGAACATGGGTGAGGTGGGGAGCAGGAACATACTTGCCAGGCTCCTAGGCAAGGTGGGAGGTGGTGACTCTGTTCCCCCAGAAGGCGCAGAGACTTGGGTGGAAAAGGCAGGGCTGAGGCAGCACTCAGCCCTCCCGTGCCAGCCCTTAATGCTGCCTGAAGCATGCAGTGCAGTGCTCCAGTGGGAATTTAATAGGCCTGGGGCTCTGGTCACTGCCACAGCTGCAGCAGCAACGGCCAGGCGCCCTGGGTCCTTTTGAGTCACGGGGCCCCAGGGCAATTGCCCCCTCTGTCCTCCCTGTAAGCAGCCCTGATTGTAGATTGAGTGAATGTTTTCAAAGAACAATGTGCAAGAACAGTCAAAAAAGCAAACAATGTTGGGAATCATTAGGCAAGGGAACTTTAATGCCGCATGCAGATTTCATCACCCAGTCTTAAAAGACATATTTTGCTATTAAAAAAGATACAGAAAAGGGCAATACAAATGATTAGGCATATGGAACCGCTTCCATAAGAGAAGACATTTAATAAGACTGGGACTTTTCAGCTTGGAAAAGCGACAACTAAGGGGGGTTAGAGGTCTATAAAATCATGACTGTTGGGAAGAAAGTGAATAAGGAAGTATACTTTACTCCTCAAACACAAGAATTAGGGGTCACCAAACAAAATGAATAAGTAGCAGTTAAAAACACAAACAAAAGGAAGTATTTCTCCACACAATACAGAGTCAACATGTGGAACTCTTTGCCACAGAATGTCATGAAGGTCAAGACTAGAACAAAGTTCCAAAAAGAACTAGATAAGTTCCTGGAAGATGGGTCCAACAAGGTCTATTTGCCAGGATAGGCAGCAATGTAAAAATCATGCTCTGAAGTGCCCCTACCCTTGGTTTGGATCATTTGGGTATGGTCAAGTTTCCTGCTATCTCACAGTTTATTTACAGCTCCCAGTCCTGGCTCTGTGTTCTCTACTGTTGTTCAGCTCTAATTTACCTCTAAATGTCTTCTAAGAGCCCAGTAAGCAGTAGAAGTGGTGGTAATGGTGCTAGACAATATTGACCTCTTGTGGTTTAGCAAATTCTCTGCTTCAGCACTGGTCAAGTCCCAAGGGTGCCAGATCTGGGAGGTTCAATATGTACATACTTCCCAAACAGACATTTCAACTATTACAAAGAATTCACTTATTTTTATAAATAACTTTCTACAGAAAGTTCCATTTGCATGCCCAGGCTACGTTATGTTCCATGGAAGCTCAATAGTCCCCTCCAAAGGTTCTGATTGTAGGATCAGTACCATGGGCAAAACATTTCATTGAATTCAGTGGGAGAGTATCACTATGGGACCAAAACATAATTAAAGCATGATTTGGATGGAATTAACTCCTGACCATTTTACTATTCTCTGCTTAGAAATGTGGCAATTATACAGCTTGCAAAATGAAATCATTTTAATGTGGTCTGTGTATACTCCTTTAATTCCATTGCTTAAAATTATAGCTCATTCTTTTTTTAAAAAAAAGCGAGCAAGAGAAAATGGCAAATTCAGATGACAGTTTTTTGACAGTAAACTATATAACTTTTTGATGGAATAAACTACAGAAAGATTAAAGTCATTTGTGTAGTTGTTTTTCACATGCCTGCTGTTAGCTATGAAATAAATCTATAGCTAAACCAGTAAAGCTGTTTGTTATTGTAAGCTTCTTGTGTCAGACTTCCTAAAAGTCTGGGCAACTTCTTTTTGAGTCTCAATAAGAGAAATTCCCTTGACAAGAAATATCTTAAGTATAAGCCAAGGAATATGAGAAGAGCTTTTTATGCCATATACTTTATAATTGTATGAGGCAGTGATGCCTTGACAATTTGTTAAATTAAATGACTCTAATTGCTTTACTATGACACTTCAAAAAAATTTATATCTATTTATATATATTTCAAATATGCCCATCACTGATATTTGAACACAACTCTCCCAGGTTATCTCCACATCCTCAACTTATTAAACTTCTTCACTTGATTAGAAAGTAACAGTTTTATAAAGGACAGAATCTAAGGGCTGGTTTACATGAGAACATGGTACCAATTTAAACAGTGTGAAAACTGATTAGAGTTGCAAATCTCCCCCCCCCCCCAATTTCAGAGTGATTTAACGTTTATTTAGCTCAGTCAATTCCATTCTATACTCACTTGAGCTAAATCCAAACAAGCCACTCTTAAACCAAAATACAGCTTCTAAGCATGATTTTACACCAACTAGTCTAAAACATCTATGCCATTAGTTAAACCAGAAAAGTTTGTTTCCAAACAAGGCCTTGCACTTAAAAAATCACTGCTTCTATCCACAGATAATTAAATCAGATGTTTCCTGCTGGAAAGCTACAAGAACCAAGAAGAACAGCTCTGAAAATTACTATGTACCACACTTTAGAGAATTTTTAAGAAGCTTAGACTAAAACTCAATCAGCATTCAGGGAGAAACACCCTCTCTGGAATTAGAAATTGAATCCTTAGTAAATATTCTTTCTTTATTCTCGTACACAGTCAGGTGTATAGGGCAATTACCAGTTTCTGACATTTATTTTGGTCTCATGCTGGACAGCTCAGGTTTCTAGATCGCCTTCTATTTCTCTTCCCAGGTAGTGTCCGTATACTAATATCATGCCGATGGCATACTTCCATATCCTAAATGCGTCCATCTTATATTTGATACTCTCGTTGGTTTACTCAGTGTCTGAAGTTGTGAGAAACTCTTCAGTGGATTCTGAAGATCTTTCATACTCATTTATGAGTACAGTATCCTACTTCAGAATTATTTGATCTTATTAGTTTTTGCTTCACAAAGGACAGACATAATGACAATGTCAGGGCTGTTCCCCACTCTAGCACTGAGTGCAAAAGGTGGGGGGCTGCAAAAGACCTTCAATACCTTGCTTTATAGGCTCTGCTTACAAAAAAAAATTCCCCAGAGTCACAGATGCACTAAGTTTGGAAGATAAGCTGCCACCATCAAGTGATTTTTTTTTAAGAACCCTGAACAAACCAGGAAGGAACACTTGAATTTCTTCCCAAGGGGTACTCCAAGCATTTTTGCCACAAGAGTTTAACAAAAACAGAAAACAAACTCTCTGATAGTTGACCTCCCAGGCTAAGCAGGCATATACATAGACCCCCTGTTACCTTCCGGGACACAAGAATCAAATCATTGCCTTAAAGGTAATTTTATTTAACAAAACAAAAAGGTATACTTGCTAAAGCATACTTGGTTGCTAGGTGTTACAGAGCAACTAGGAAAAGAACAGATCGAAACATTAGTCTCTTTAGGCTGTAGCTTAAAGATGGTGAGTGGGGGAGGGAAGACCTGGATTTCACACAGACATTTAACTGAACACAAAACAAAAAAATACCCTAATTGCAACTAAATATACATTTCCATCTTATTTACTCACAATCCCTTCATAGTCCAATCCATTTCCGTGCCCCAAATTCCTTGGAGGCATGGTATGTAGCCCTGGAATCTTGTAACTAGTAAGTCAGTTATAATGAATGTATGGTACAGCAAAAGATTTGGATGAAACTTAAATACAAGATGTAGGTCTCAGACAGGCCAGGCAGCTTTGTTAACTTAGCTCCAGCTCCGTTTGATGTTAGCATATTGAAATGAAGAGGCAGAACATTGTAATGAACAGTGATGTTAGTGTTAAATAAAGCCTTGTAATAGAGAGAAGGATGTTAGCATGTTGAAGGACCTTGCTAAAGTGACTAGAAGTACCCTTTTCTGTCACGCTGCAATTATGCTAAATGTATTGTTTGGGTGAATATGAGAGAATATGTTTGAGAGGGGATAGGTGTGAAGGTTATTGCATGCCCAAATGGTCAGAGAAGGAGCTGGGAACTCAGTCCGGCACCAAACGAGTCGTCAATTAAGCTAAACACTTTGAAGACAAAGATTGGACTGGGGCAGATTGACAGACCCTGAATTTAGTGGCAAGCAGCCCTTGATAGGGAACCGATAACAACTTTCACCAGAAACACAACACCCCCAAGGGTCATCAATGTACGGCTATCAAAGGACTGTGAGAACAACTTCCTCCTGATAAGAAGATTGATTGTGATGCTGAGTAACTGAGACCTGCCCAGGCAAAATACATAGGATTTTCCTTCCATGCAAGTCTATAAAGGATGGGGCATCTTATATGGTTCTTCCAATTCCTGTCCTGCCAAGTGGAGTATCAGTCCGGACTGACAAGGACCCAGCTCCTTCCTCGCACCCGACCTATCTGGCCAATAGGTTGGGCTGAGCAACAGTCTGGTAACACTGTGTGTGTGTGGCCCTGAAAAAGATCACATGTGCTTCTTTTAAGTGTAACAGGTAGTCCTGTCTGGATTTAAAAACATGTCCCCTCAGCTTCTGATTCAAAAAACTCACACAGAGAAATGGCAGCAGATATATATTTTCTATTTAAATTTCAACACTGTATCCCATTGGTTCTTCTGGCCCCCGCCAACATTCTTAACTGAATGTAATCCTTAGTCACCGAGTGCTGACCGTGTTAAACGTGTGTGTGTGTGAGTGCCAGCCATACTACTTTTTCAAATCTTTTCAGGTTTATGGGGTTTGACATTCATTGCTTAACATCTAGCATTGTCACCATCATTGCACTTATCAAGCAAAATGATCTATTTCTTTTAGAGTTTCTCCATTTACTTTGTTTGCTTATAGGACAATAAGAGCCATATATTTTGTCTTCCTCTTTTGATAACTAATCCAACTTGTTTGCTCTGTTGGTCAACTGGGTCTTTTCCTCCACTAAATTATGTATTGAACTAAGAAGGACAATATCATAAGAAAAACAAGGTCATGCAATTGTGCCTTGTCACTTGTCCATAAAATTCTTTGGCTGCCTTCTGTGATTACTTTCCTCATAACTAGTCAATGACTGGTGCAAACAATAATAGGGACATAATACAATTATCAGTGCTGTATATGGATTAACACCTGGATGCATCATTTCAGCAAGCTCTGGCTAGAAAATCTTATTGTTGACCCAGCCAGAATGGCCTTCAGGAATATGGGAGGAGTGAACAGCAGAGCAGATGACCTTGAAAGGAAACAACATACATTCTCCACTGTGCCAGCCTAGCTTTTTCGAGGCATGGGACTATGGGCATGGAATGAGAAGTTGCCAGTATCTGTGTATCACATGCTGAATTCAACACCCACTCAAGTGAATGGAGAAATTCCAGTTGACTTCAATGGGTTCAGCAAACACCAAGACTGTGGCTAGTTTCCAGGCAAATAAGCATGAGGTGAAATGGCAAGACAGCATATTACTTCCTCCTCCACTTCTTGCCCCCCAAGGCAGAGGGAGCTGGAATCTAGATGTACAAACCAGTAGTGCCTGTACCAGCATTTGTCTCATCCCAGTGGGTAGTAATTTAAAACAAACCACTTTGTTGCTAGAGAATGGATAGCTGTTCAATGGGTACAGTTCTAATAGGTGTGTTTCATATTCACCAAGTATTCCTGCGGCTGCCTCTTTGTGACTCAGCCCTCCAGCCAGGTCAGTGTTACATTTTCCCCATCCACAGCACCAAAGTCTTTCTCCTTACCTGTTCCATTGGCTGGCAGGGATGTAAACATCATAATGGATAATTTCAAGTGTAGACAGACGTCTTGGGTGAGTAACGGGGATTGTAGAAGCTAGTGATGAAAAAAGACTGACTACTCAGACCATCTCACTCAAGGAATATACCAGACACAGGTCACAAACTCAGAATGGCCAACATTTGGTTATGGCACCTAGCACCTGACCTGTGGTTTGGTGCAGGGCAAAGACAGCAAGCAGGAAGTCTGTGAGCACAAGACAGGATGCTGGTAAAGGAAGGTGCCAGCCAGGCAGGGAGCGCAAGGGAGTCTGAACAAGGGACAGGAGATAAGAGGACTGTGCTGTCCATGATGCAGCTAAAGCTGCCAGCATCTATATCTCCACTTGGCTTCAACAAGTCTAGAACAGAGCACCATTTCTTCAAAGCCTAGAAACTTTTCAGTCTGACACAAGTTCTTCAGAGCAAAAGCTCTCCAGTGCTTAAGCTCCAATTATCCAAAGATTTCAGATGTTCCCTAAGAGCTCTAGATAAGGTTTTACCTTGACTGAAACCATACAATTCTTGATCTTAAAAATAAAACAAAATTCAAAAACAGTGACTTCCCAACCCATAATTTAAGGGCACATGTATTCACACACCAATGACAATCACTCCACCTTTGGATTTGCTGAGACTACTGGTAACGTGCAGATTTATAGTCTCTCTCTCTCTCTCTCTCTCTCTCTCTCTCTCTCTGTTTTTCCTTTTGGACGACAGAATGACATCACGCTCTGACTGTAAAAGTAAAAGTGGGCAGGGCTGGGGAGAAGGGGAGGGTTGGTGAGTGCAGCGAGCATGGGGCACAACCCACTAGTTACAATTGAAAAATGGACACATGAAAGCGGTTTACATAATGCAGACAAACAATGAAAAGCCCTAGCTCACATGCATTCACATCGTATTCATTGATTTATGCATCAGACCCAAATCTGAAGTAAACTGTTAGCTTGGAGACTATAAGATCCATTTTTCATGCCATGCATTGACTAAGAAGCTAAACTGTCAGCAGATGCAATATCACAGACCGCTCCATTCAGCTGACTTGGTATTCTTAGCACAGTCTCCTGCTGTACAGCTGTTTTGTTTTGAAATGTACAATGCACAAGAAGGAAAGCATATTTGGGTATTTCTATTACACCAGACAGAGTCTCTAGATTTACTAGGTTTAGGAAGGAAGCTAGAATGTATCTGAAATAAGGGAATCAGAGTTTCCAGAAATTGAGAAGTTCACATTTTCCTTTTGCTAAAGAGTGCTTGAAACTGGCTAACTGGTTACCCCCTGCGTAAGTTATATGGAAGTAGGGGCTTGTGGTTAAGACACTGGAATGGGATTCAGTTCCCAGCTCTGTCACACATTCCCTGTTTGACCCAGGGCCAATCAGAATTCTTGTGCTTCCTTTCCCCATCTGTAGAATGGGGATGGATAATACTTCCTTTCGCCATCCCTTCACTTGTCTTGGTTATTGACAATATACGTTCTCAAGGGAAGGGACCTCGAGAGGTCATCAAGTCCAGTCACCTGCACTCATGGCAGAACCAAGCACCATCTAGACCAGTGCTACTCAGCTTTGAAAAGCCCCAGAGGCCACAATGATACACTCAGCACATGCTGAGGGCTGCAACTTAAGTGTGGTTGCATATATATGCAAATAACTTATTTCCCAGAATGCCTTGGTGCTCCAGGCACCTCTCCCTGGGGGCTAGAAACACTGACACCCTGTATCCATCTGTTCCAGCCAGCCCATCCGCTTGTCTTTCAAACTCTCACCCCACTTGGGAGATGCCTCACCATTGTGGAACGTGTTCCCAGTGGAGGCCATGTGCAAAGGATCCCATGTTGAGCCCCGTGTAAACCCAAACCACTCTGTAGACCACAAACAAATGGGCTACAGGCCACATGTGACCCATGGACCACATGTTGAATAGTCCTGATCGAGACCAATGTTTTTCAAAGTGGGCTGTGGACCTGCTTTTGGAAAGCTGCTAGCAGGCTCACGCCATTTTATTTATCTAAAGGGTCTGTGGCCAGAGAGCCCCTTTCTTAGTGTCCAACCATGTTGCAATTTAAGCCGATTGTTTCTTGTTCTATCATCATAGGTGATGGAGAATTTTTCTCCCCCCTCCTTGTAACAACCTTTTAGGTACTTGAAAGCTGTTATGTCCCCTCTGCCTTCTCTTTTCTAGACTCAAGAAATCCAATTCCTTCAATCTCCCCTCCTAGGTTATGTTTTCATGTTAATCATTCTCTGGTTCTTCTCCATTTTCTCCACCTCTTTCCTGAAACATGGTGCCAAGAACTGAATACAATACTCCAACTAAAGCTTAATCAGTGCAGAGTAGAACAAAAGAATCACTTCTCAAGTCTTGCTCACACTAACACTCCCGTTAATGCATCCCAGACTTCACAAGCCCTTGCAGGATAAGTAGTACACCGAGACAGGTAAACTGAGGCAGAAAGGCAAGTAACTTACTAAGCACCTTTACTTGGTTTGGAGACACAAACTGAGGGTGCATTGTCCCAAGAACAAGTTCCTGAAAGCACAAGAACAAGGCAGGTTGGGACTCTGAACTGGAGGAGCTTTCTGCACAACTTGTCTCCTATCTTGATCCCTACACTGGAGATGACTAGCAATAGACGGATATTCCCAGATATTTGTGTAGACCTGCCCCTGGAGTCAATAAAAGCTTCAAATTCCTAGAGCTCTTATATCCTTCCCAGTCCTTCGGAGCTGAAGGTGGAGTGTTGCACGGATGTCCGAGAAGCAGAGAGCTGACTTCACAATTATGCTGTATATGCTGCTTGGTGTTTAAGCTAAGAGCAAGAGCCACTCTCTGTAATACGCCCCCTCATCAGAGCAGCAGCTTTTGTGATTCAGCCACAAGAACAGTTACACCACCACAATCCGAGGAAAAAATGGCTAAGATTTCCTCATTAGTCAGACCCCCCCAAAGGACCTGACTCTCAGACGTTCTGAGCTCACTAATGTGTTTGAGCTTAATAGAAGCTGGAAGTACAAAGCCTTCTTAAAATGTGGACCCTTTATTTTACCTACGCACACCAAAGTCTGACGAGGTTTCTTTCCTAGGCTCTTCATCCTGAGAAGGATTGGGTATGTCTCACTATTAGGGCAAGAAACACAGGAACTCTACATTCTGTCTCCAAGATGCTGGTGGAAGTTCCTCTTTGAACATAATCTCTTCTTTAGGGCTCAGGAAAGAGGAGAACCAGGAAAGGAATGTGCACAAATGTAATGAAGCTTATAGAATAAGCGCACTTACCATTCATTCATTTTGTTCCCTCTCTTTCAAGTCACTGCAACTATTTCTTTTCCTACCCCCTGCTTGCGGGGTTTTCCTGGTTTTGATTTACACTCATTGCTGTATCAGAAGAGCTCAAGAGGAGACAAAACAGTTTCCTTGGCCCCTACCTCAAAGGTATCTCTGGGAGGGATAAATTCCCAACACCTTCTAGCAAAAAGCGGAAGTTAGTTAGTCTAGGCTCCCCTGTAGTAAACAAGAGCAGGCTTGCTTAGGGTAAGGTGTGTTCTGGTGACAGAGAAATAAAAGGGCTAGCACACCCCACAAGGGCTAGCCAGCTGCTTTCAGGAGGGAATGTTAGAGGGTCCACATGTGTGCCTAGCGCTTCAAGATTGGGTCATGGGTGGACTCCAGATGCTTAAACATACTTAACAGCAGGGGTAAAAGTAATTTAAAGTAATTTCCTACAGGAACTGTCCTATCACAACCTGCACCCCTTGTGGTGGGGTACTGAGGGCAGAGTGGGGGATTTGTGATATGACAACAGTGGTGTGAAATTTAAGTGTGGAGTGGAGTGCAGGGAGCTCAGGACAGAGGGTTGAGGAGGGAGGGTGTAGGAGTCAGGGTTGGAGTGAGAGGGGCTCAGGGAAAGGGACTACAGGTATGTGGGGTGGGGTGCAGAAGTCGGGGCAGGGAGCTGGTGTGGGTGTAGGGTGGAAGGCTCCAGGCTGGGACAGTTCCCATTCCCGACCCTGCCCTGCTCCCATTCCCAATCAAATGGAAGTTGTGGGGGAAGGGAACTAAGGGCGGGCCCAGGGTCCCGCTGCTAGCCTCAGCTGGGAGGGGGGAGAGGACGATGACAGAATTGAGGCCCTGCCCCCTGCCAGCCACTTTCTTAGCAGGATAAGGGCTTTGGCTGGGGGTGTGGGTTCTAGGCTGGGGCTGAGGTTGAGGGGTTTGGGTGCAGAAGGTGGCTCTGGCCTGAGAGGTTTGGAGTGTAGGATGGGCTCCCAGTTGGGGGGACTGGAGTGCAGGGGGGGGGTATAGGCCCTGGACTGGAAGTGAAGGCTCTGGGATGAGGCCAGGAATTAAAGGGTCAGGGCTGGGGCAGAGGGTTGGGATGCAGGACGGAATGTGGTTTCTCGGATGGAGTTTGGGCTTTGTGTGGTGCTCACCTCAAGTGGTGTTGGTCTCAGGCAGTTTCCAGGAAGTGGCAACATGTTCCTCCAGCTCCTACGTGCTGTCCCCAGAGTCAGATGCTGCCCCTCAGCTTCCATTGGCCACCATTCCAGACCAATGGGAGCTGCAGAGTGCTCAGAGCAGCACCTGCAGGTGGGGCCAGCGCATGTAGCCCTCTGGCCATGCCTGTGCCTAGTTGCTGGATATGCCAGCCACATACCAGAAACAGCATGGAGCCTGCCAGCCCCACTGTACTGCCAACCGAACTTTTAACAGCTTGGTCAGTGTTGCTGACTGGAACCACCAGGGTCCTTTTTCAACCAGGCGTTCTGGTCAAACACTGGACACCTGGCAGCCCTACTCAAAACCAGGCATCCAAAAGCACAACTCTCTTTGGAATGTTTTGGCCTGTGTGTGTGTGTGTATCCATCCTCTTATCACAGATAAGATTTAAATTGTTACTTTAGTATTACCATTGTTATCTATTGGACTGGCACGAGTGTGCCTATAAGTTTCACTTGGGTTAGTGGGCAGGCGATGGCTTACCCATTCTTCCACCCCTCGCAGTACTGGGGATGGATGGATGGAAGCTGGGGGACCCAGGCCTACCATCTCCATTGGATCCTAGCCCAGAACTGAAGTGGGAGAGACATGGAACATCTCTATTACCTTCTCCTGGTGCCCAGACCAGCCTCCCTCAGTCCAATTTTATCTGGCCCACCCTCTTTTGTTTGGGGCATGGTCACAGCCAACGTTCCCTGTAAGATGAGTACTTGTGCAGCCGCACAGGAGAAATTCAAATGCCACCCAGCTGATTAGCAGAGTGCCCACAGCTGGCAGCAAGATTTTCTACTGGTGGCACATGCCTTGGTGCACATAACAGAATTTATTCTGCAAATGGATGGAAAAAATTAGAGGGAACATTGGTCACAGCCCCCTTCCTCCTCCAGTGGAGAGTTTTCCAATCAGTCCCACTAACTGCTGGTCAAACAAGCATTCTCTTGCTACCTTCCCAGAGTCCAGTTATTTTCCCTCAGCAGGGACAGGAGGCTAGATAAAGGGTCAGGCCCCTTTGTGTAGGGTGGGTTTTACCCCTGCTCAAACTCTCTTGTGGATTGCTTTTCCCAGCTATAAACTGTCTCTCTCCGGACTGGACAGGACGTCCTTCACCCCTGCCTAACTTGACTATCAGTGTTGCCTTTTAAGGAGATCTTCCATTTGGAACATGCTTGGCAGCTACTGATGGCTGCCTTACGGGCGTATTGGCCCAGCCCATTCTGCTCCTTTCTTTCCTTAGTCTCCGTGTGAGGGTTGCAACCTACCTCACGCTGTCTAGTGTGGGGAAAAAAGCATCAATTTAGAGAGAAAGTTGTTCATGCTTGAAAAGGAGACGTTACTTAACTATAAGTAAAAGGAGAACAGATAACCGCAAGTGAATTGCTGGGCAGTGTAACAAACACAGAAAAAGGATTGTCTAAAAATGAGACTAAAATCCTTTCTGGGTTTATTTTTGTTTTGGAAAAATAAAGCAGAATTCACATTTCACTAAAATTTTAATTTTACCTTTGACTACATAATTCAAGATGTAAAAAGGAAGTCAAATTCTATAACCCCAACTGAAATGATTCATGTTTTTAAATAAAAACAGTTTGCAATTTCCAGAATTAATTTCATCTCCAAAAGTGGATGAAACAAGAGTGCCATTATTAAAACTCTTTTCATCCTACAACTTGCACCAAGGAAAAAATCAGCTGATGGACAGAAATCATTTTTGATAAATCAGGTACTGTAGCTTGTTTCTCTGCTTTGTATAGTAATATTGAAAATCATTTAGTATTTAAACTAGGTTATACACACAATCTCTCCATGTATTTTCTACAAAATAATATTCTTTAATGTTAAAATATTAGTTCCAATCAGAATGTTTGTATCTATATATAGATATATAATGAGAATAAGAATGTGGTGATTCTTTTTTTGCTTATGAAAAATGTCAGTTTGATACCACTAAAATGAACATCTCTATTTATCAACAGCATATTGTTAGTCAGTCCCCTCAAATTCCACCCACTAGACGTAGGCGTGCACATGGGGTGTGCCAGGTGTGCACAGGCACACCCTAATGTTTCAAAGGGCCTCCCACTTCAGCGCTCTGGAGAACGGGCGCCCCATGACTGCACAGTCAAAACTGGCAGCTCTTAGGACCCTGAGGAAAGAGGCAGCAGGGACGCAGCAACCTCACCCTGCAGCCTCATCACGCACGGTGAGTTCAAACCCGGGGGAGGGGAGGTGGGTAGGAGAGCTGGGGGCTGCCCGAAGCAGGGGATCAGGTGCAGCACGGCTGGCCCTGGGAGGAGGGGGTCAGGCCCGGAGGGTCTGCGTGCTCGGGCTTCCCTGCTCGGCAGGAGGGAACGTGCAACGGGGCTTCCTTCCTCTGCGGGGGGCAGGGGGCTCAGCCCCGGAGGGAG
>CM057845.1:107202872-107215936 GCA_030068395.1 Apalone spinifera | reverse complement strand
CCCCAGCCTGCCCTGATTCCCCCATCCAGTACTGCTTCCGGTGGCCCAGGAACTGTTTGTCTCAGCTCACAGATGAGGGTAAGGCTTCAGGAACAGTGTCTCCAGGGATAACTGACCATCTCTCTTTATTGTTCGCAGCTGTAGCAGCTGTGACAGTGGGGCAGGCAATACCACCCGAGCCAGCCAACCCACCTGGGGAGAGCCACAGGCACTGGAGGGCCCAGGACCACCAGATGAGGGAGCACATCTCCATCCTCTGGGACACGCAGGAGACGCTGGCCCAGAAGGTATGGGGCGACGCGCAGTGGCAGAGGCACCTGTGGACGGAGCTGCTGCAGCAGGGACACAACATGCGCGCCATCATGCAGACTCTCCTTACCCTCCTGGGGCCAGCTCCTGCTCCAATACCAGTTCCTGGTCCTACCCCTCTCTTTCATGCCAGACCCTGCCCACGCCTCATGCCAGACCCTGCTCCAGCCCCCCTTCCTGATTATCCCCTAGCCTCCCTGGACCTCCCCACTCTTGAGGTCTCTGCACCCGAGGCATGTGCCACTTCCAACCCCAGCCCTGAGTCTCTCCCCTCTCCTCCCATGCCTGATGGGCTTGCTGGATGGCAGCTGTGCACCGCTGCTCAAAGATTGTTTCCCTCCCCTCTGCATCCCACCCTCGAAGGAAGGCCTTCTCCTTCCTCTCCATGATGTTGTGGAGCACACAACACACGGACACCTACTGGGGACTGTTCTGCTCCCCCACATCCAGTTGGGTCAGGAGACATCTGAACCTCACCTTGAGATGCCCAAAGGCACATTCTGCCTGCATGCAGGCCCTGCCCAGGTGGCCATTGAAACAGTGCTTGCTGGGGTCAAGGTGTCCAGTATATGGCTTCATTAGCCACGGCATGAGAGAGTAGGCTGCATTCCCCACGATGCACAGTGGCATGTCCACATCGCTGACCCTGATGATGTGCTCAGGGAATAAATTGCCAGCCTGAACACATGGGTGTCATGCATCTTACCCGACCAGCTGATGAAGACGTCCAAAAACTGGCCGCCGTAGTTGACCGGGCCTGAAGGACCATCGAAAACTCTCTCTTCCGGTTGATGTACTGAGACACCCAGTGGTTGGGGGCCCGGATGGGGATGTAGGTGCCATCAATAGCCCCCCCCTCCCCCATGGGGTCCACGTCGCCCAGGCGGATGATCCTGTGCAGCAGGAAGGTGTTGATGGCCCTCACCACCTGCAGGAGGAGACAAATAAAAGAATCAAAGGGGTACCAGAGCCCTTGAGAGGTCCCCGAGCCCCTTCCTTCCTCCCAAATACCCCATGAGCTGCCGCCCTCATGTAGCTCATCCCCCTGGCAGGGCTTTCTGTGTGTGTGTGGGGGAGGGGGCTGGAGAACCACCTGGGGATGGGGGCTTCCTCCCCACCCCCTCCACTCCCAACTCCTCCTTTCCCTAGGGTCTTCCTTTCCAGTACTTCCACTTCCCCTCCCCGCCCCTGGGGACTACAGCCCAAGAGCGCCATACCTGTATGACGAGGGCCCCAATGGTCGACTTCTCCATGTTGAACTGACAGCTCGGTAACTGTCTGGTGTGGCAAGCTTCCAAATGGCAATTGCGACCCACTTCTCCAGGGGGATGGTGGGTCGCATCTGGGTGTCCTGTCGTATGAGGGCAGGGGAAGCCAGACAGAGCTCCAGGAATTTGGAACCATGGCTGGTCGTCCCACTGCTACATCACTAGCTGGTCCCACTAGTCGGAATTGGTATCCAGCCGCCCGAAGCAGCGCTCCACAGTGGGGTTAATCTGAAAGAGCTATGCTCCCAGACACATGTTGAGGATCTCCTCAAACAGCTTGGGGTCGTGTTCCTGCAGGGCCTGGATGGAAGCCTGCAGAAACTGCAGCATGACAGTCAGGAGTTGTCGCATGCCCAGAGGCAGCTCCAGCTTCATAGCAGGGAGTGCTGTGGTGTCCAAACATAGGGCAACAAAAGCATACAGTGAAAATGCTTTGCTGTCCCTCAGAGAGGTAGGCAAGCAGGAGAAGATGATGAGAAAAGGCTGTACAAGGGGCGGGGGATCCCTTTAAGCACACCTCTCAGGTACCAGCTCCAGGAAGTCACTGCTGACCTAATGCCCTGCCTGAACTGGTTCCAGGTGGCCTTAAATATGAAATAGCATCCACACTGATTGGATGCTCTATTTCAAAATAGCAAATTGCTATTTCAATTCGCTTTGTGTGTGTGAATGCATTATTTCAAAATAAACAATTCCGGAAGATATCTTCCGGAGTAGCTTATTCCGAAAGAAGTGTGCAGTGTAGATGTTCCCCGTCAACACAGAATGCCAGTGTTCCTCACTACCCTGGAAAGTGCAATTTGAGACTAAAGCAGTTTTCTCTGGCCATTTGGCCTAATCTGTCTGCTGAATTTGATGGAGAACACAATAGACTCTAACCTATGATCTATTTGTAAAAGGCCTCATCTGTCATTACCAAATATCCTAACTAATCAATCTTTCTTAAATATTTTGTCATACAAGTAGCTCATTAGGATAGCCTTTCCGATTTGGTGAGGCTCCCATTGGGGGGCATGGAAATAATTTTTCACTTTAGCTGAAAAAACAATTCTCTCTTCTAACCTATAAGTTTTCCTTTTTTGAAATGATAAAGTTGTTTCTTCTCCTTTTGAAGTTTTTAGAACAACTTTTTTAGGGAATCCTATAAGACTTTTAAGACTGGTTAGGGATCAAGATTTAATCTTTTTCCAGTTTTAGTAGTATGATGATAATCTCAGGCCTTGTTAGCTACTTAATTACGTTGTGATGCTGCACAGGCTTGTTGGAAGTGAGGATGTTAAAAGGTGGGTAATTGACTAATCGTGTAGTTGATACAATTTGTCCCAGCTACAGGATTAGTCAAAGGAGAAGGCGCTCTGTATTGGCTTGTACAGGGTCCAAGAGCTACCCTCACTGCGGCTCTGCAGTTTAAATGCAGTAGGAGCCAGATGCGCAGGCAGCCCAGTTCCCACTACATTTAAAGTGCAGGGCTGCAGCGGTGTAGGTCCCCAACTGGTTTTGTACCGGGACGGAGCTGGGTCCCCTCTAGCTCTGCATTTTAAATGTAATAAAATCCACCCAGATCTTACTACATTTACAATGCAGAGGTGCAGCAGCCCCAGACTGTCATGAGTCGGGACTGAGCCAGGCTTGCTCAGCCTGGGCCAACTGTGGGTAGAGGCTGTTTTGTGGCAGCCTCCCCTATCTCCCCTGCCCTCCTCCCGCTGCTGCCTCTACCTATCAGAGGCAGCAGCAGGGGTGGGGGAGGCAGGCAGGCATCACCAGAGAGATGATGCTGGGGGGAACTGGCTTTTAAGCCAGCTCCTCCCCGAACCAGCTCCTGTCTACCCCCACTCCCTCCGATACAGAGGCAGCAAGTGGGGGAGAAGCAAGTAGTTGACTCAACTACTCACTTACATCCCAAGTTGGGAGCACTGTCTGGGATTTGCAAATGTTTATATCTTCCCTGTAACATGATTTGACCCCTAGTGTAGATGCAGCCATACATATTACACTTTAAAAAACAACCAGCTAAATCACATTTCAAAATCTAAATATTCCAATCAATTGTACTTATGTGAAAGCACAAATTGGCACATGTCAATTTCTGGTCCACTCACAATCATGTAAGAAGAAGGCACTTTCATTTTTCTATCTACTAATTTTAAAAAGCATAATTGGGAGACTACTCATATAGGCAAAATTCCCAACAATTCTAACTGGAGTTTTAAGTATAGAATCAAGCCTATTTCCATAATGTTCATAAGGCAGTGTCCTTTTTTTCATTAATATGTTCTCGTGCCCTATCTTAACACTTGCACGTTGTATATGCTAAAATATCAATGTTTCCAAAGCTATATTCAACATTAAATTTGTAATGGCAAGTAAAATCTTATTCTACCTTATGGAACCCTAGAACATTCACTGTAGAGATGGATGGACCAGGGAGTTTGGGAAGCTATTTGACTTATTCCTTCAGACTCCCTGATTGGTAAAGATAGTCCAAGTTTGGGAGGATCGGGACAGGAAATACATTTGGTGGGTGTAAACACTACCTAGAGGAAAGGCAGGGCTAAAGACAACTGCGACACCAAAATATTGATTTAAAGAGATGCATGTGACTAGAAGATACGTAAAGTTTTTTTTAATTCCAAGTTGTCAAATTCTCCAAGTTTTTTTTTGTTTTAATTAAATCTGCTTTTAAAAGAAATATCTCCCACCACAATTAAAAGTTACTGCTATAGATGACTGGGTTCTTCTTTTCATCTTTTTGCTGCCAGTAGATACGTGTATTAATTACATTGGACTGTTGCGAACATTCAGGGTATGTCTACACATCAGGGCAAAAGTCGAATTAAGCTACACAACTTCAGCTATGTCAGTTGCGTAGCTTCAGTCAAAATAGCTTTACTTGGCTTTTGGCACGGTCTACACAGCAGGAAGTCGAAGGAAGAGCACTCTTCTTGAAATAAGGGTTACCATGAGTTGGAGTAAGAAGTCCTCCAGCTCAGCATTATTTAAAAATAATGGCTTGCAGTGTAGACACGCTCTTTGTTATTTCGGAATAATGTCAGTTGTTCTGAAATAATACTCTTTTGTAGACATAGCCTCAGGGTGGTCCAAATCCAAGACCCTTTGAAGTTAGCAGTTTTTTCCACTTACTTTGGGGGGGAGGGGTGGAAATCAGGATGTGCCCTGAAAAGTGAGCAGGTGAGTTTCCACTGTTGTAGCAAGCATACAGTGGGTTCTCTCTAAACCAGTGATTCTTTGCCTGAGGCTTTTAAGCTGTAAGTGACGTTTTAACATGTCTCTGCTGCTCTTTGAAGAGCATATTAACCAATCAGGGTGCTTTTATTGTTATTAATCAATTGTAGTAGATAAAATACTTGGTCAGTCATTTTGCTGTGAAACTATATATGTAAACAAAATAATGAATTCACACTATGGTAGGTCTTCTGGGAAACACTGATTACTAATTTGGTTCCTGAATCCCTGGAGACTGAGAATCACTGCTATAGACATTGAATAAGAGAGGTTTTACTTATTACTGCCACAGAAATTAAGAAAATGTAATTAAGCTTGATAAACAAACTCCCCATTAAAGACACCTACATTAAAAATTTGTTGAAGAGATTACTAATCTCTATCCTCCTGTATATTTGAAGATGAGCTTGCCATGCCATTCCAAACAAAAACTTTCAGCATGTAGCGACTCTATGCTTACTTAAAAGGAACCAACAAAACAATGGTTTTGTACAGATATTTATTGTATAAAGAAGAATATGATTTTCATGCTAATTTACAATGGGATATTTGGGTTTGACAGAATATTTACATTCAAGCTTATACATTTATTCAAGTTCCATATTAAATACAGTCAACACATATCATGAACATGTCTTCAAAGCTAAAGAGTCATCTTTATATTATTTTACCAAAGTCTTCAAAGGATTTGCTGGAAATGGACTGTTTCCTTTTCCTACAGTACCCATCATTTCCCTGTTACAGTATTTGAAAGGAAACCTGACTTGCAGAAGTTAATGTCAGAAAAATACTTCAATCGTTTTCTTCAAGTTAGCCAGAATTTCCAAATAGAAAAATACAGGGGGTTTGATTCTGCCTCCATATATGCAGGGGACTGTTTCTCTGACTTTGTATCAAATTACAAGATCATGCCCTAAAAAACTGGACATCAGTAGTTTAAGACATTATTTTGCAGACTCTTTCCCAGAAAAAAAAGCACTGTGCAAATGTTAATAGTGAAATGAACTTAATACCTGAACCGATATAATAATTTATTTTTATCATAGTTATACACACAATGCAGTAACAATATTCAACATTTAAAATAAAAAAATAAGTTGTACAATAAAAATATTCACTAGTTCACAAACAGTTGAAACACATTTTAGCATGCTGCTAAATCGAGGCGGTCCATTTCTGGTACTTTCTTCCTCTCGGAAATCCATGAGCTAATGCTCATCACAGACTTAATTTTAGATTATTGCTTATTTGGTAATTTTTTAAAAATCAGTTCATAATCTCTTACTTACTCAAAAAGGACAACTGATTCCAGTTTCTTGGTCACCTTCCAGTTTTTTAAAAAACATACTAAGATTAAATTAACATAAACAAGCAACCAACTCAGATACTGTTTGAGTTATTTGTTCTAGCCATGTCAATCAACTACATAAATAAAAAAAACCAGTTCTGGTTTTATTTCAGGAGTTCCATGGAATTCCTTTAGACCAATGCCTCCTCTTCTGTCTAGATTTCACAGGGGCTAGTAATTTAAAATGGAATTACAGAGTACTTGCCAATAGAATGCTGTGCTGGCTATTATATTAAGTCAATAGATGAAGTTTACTGACTGCCTCTGATTCAGCTGATTGTAATATTCTGAAGAGTTTTTTATTTTTGAAGAGGCAAAGCTAGTCCCGCACTGTGCATAGATCTTTTCACTTCTGACGGATCCATTCCATCTCTTCTGGCTTCATGTTGTGACATCTCCTCCAGCACTTGTGGGTTGACACACAGGAGCAGATGGTTGCACTGGTACCATTTCTAATTCAGATTCACGTACAACAATCACTGCATCCCCACTGACATTTATTAGACACTGAGCCTGCAAGGACACATCATTTTGTAAACACTCAAACAGACTTTCTGGAGCATATTTTTAGCCTGTGGACTTAACGCTAAAAATCAATAAAATGTATTCACCTCAGTTCTTGTCATACCATTCTCTAATTCTGAAGTAAAAATAATGATAACCTCCCCCCAAAAAACTCTTCCAGTAGATCTTTCCCCAATCCACATAATTTTTTTCTTTTTTTAAAGGACTCATTCCTCCTTGTAGTCAGGGCACCGGGACTATTTGTTTACCTAGAGCATCATGCATGCAGGGAGCCCCAAAGCTCCCATTGACTGGGAATGGCAAACTATCGTCACTGAGGGCTGCGAGGCTTCGTTCCTTGTGGATACTCCAGGTAAACAAAATATCTCAGTGTGCCAGAAACTTACCCTGGCAGCCTGGGAACCAAAGTTTGCCAGTTCTGATTACAATGACAATGTAGATCCATTGATAAGCACCCCTGCTCTTTGATGCTTCACTTTTTTATCAAAATAATTTGATTTATGAACAAATATATATGGCATTTTCCTCTAAGATGGGTTACATATGACACAAGCAGGTTCTTTAATTAGCTGTCAGAAAAACTGTCATTTCAATCACAATTTACCTGATTTTTGTTTGGGTTCTCCATGAAAACACACTGTTTCATTATGTACGAGACAACTGCATTCCCCCCTAAAGCCGCAACGTGAGCCCTCACCATTGCAAACACTTCAGCAATGAAAGCATGGAGAAAGCCACTGACACCGCCCTCCTAAAAAGGAAAAAAAAAAACCAGACAAAAGGATTTTATGCAACTGTCACTAAATAGCATTGGATCTCTTACTTGTGTTTCTCGCCTTTCTAATAATTTCCTTCCAATATTGCTGATTGATATATACTTTAGAGGAGATATATCTTACTCTGTACAAAGTGTCCTGTAAAATTGTACTTCCACGTAAAATATAAAGCCTAAACTTGTTTTGAGAGTTATGCATAGGTGCCTTGTGGCCGAATGAGTATTTGATGAAAAACAAATGAATAAAATCCTGCTCCATGAGTACATAAGAATAAAGCAGCTATTTGCCTGTACCTGAAATTCTTCAAAATCATCTCCTGAAAATTTCTGTACAGTCCACATTTTTGCTGGAACTCCCTACACAAGTGGCTGTTTACAATTGTGGGCATACTCTTCAGGGGACTGAGTTTTTCTAATCTAAAACTATATGTGGAGCTGCAGGCAAAGTCAGCCCCTCAATTCCTTTCACTAACTCAAATTCCTGAAGAAACAGGAACTAAGGGGAGTCATGTGCATCTGTGTAATCATCTTAAAGAACTCCAGGTCACTAAAACAACTTTCCTCTCATTTTAAAATGGGGGACACACCCTACATAGTTTCTCCTTAGGATAAATAGGTGGCTTTGCCTTTCAGGAAACTTCTTCCAAAGGGGCCAGTTTTTGTCACAGTGGTCCAACACCTGCTGATGACAGAGTGCTTTTTGGAGTCTGTCCTGCATGTGGTGGAAGGAAAACCAGAAACAGAAGCTGTGGTGTCTGTTCTGCCTCCAGGATAAATAAGGTCCGAGTTGTGACAGTTTTCCCTCTGTTGACCACAACAGGACTCCATGTTTTGAAAAGCTTAAGGTTGCTTTTCCTCCCTCCCTCTTGTTTATCTTCCTGTAACATACCAACTAAACTGGAAGGAGTGGAGAAGCCACTAAAGTACATCACTCCACATATGGCACCCAACCAGACATCTCCACTAACAGCCACCTCGAAAGAAGATAAAAAAAGACTAAGGAAAGAAATAGAGGTCAGCAGTGCTTGAACCAAAATAGCTGCAATAAGAAAAAAAGATGAAAAGTAGGAACACTGGACTTCTCTTGTGTCTGCCTACTGGCACACTGCAAAAGGGGCACAACTTATATTAGAAACCTGAATGACAAGTTTTTACTGTCCCAGTTACTATAGAAGGAGGTATCAACCACTAGTTCCTGACTGGTGAAGAGTTCAGGAGTGGGAAAACAGGAAAGGTACATGATTAATTGATAAAAGGCCAAAAATGTTTTTATTGTTGTTCTACAACATTTCCATACATACAGCCTAAAGAAAGTCAACTACAGCCAAGAAACCCAAAATATGAACAGTAGTTTATCATCTGCATAAGACATACCCTATCAATCTAAATCGCCATAGATACTGCATCAGTGCAAAAAGATCGATAAAATAAGGATCCAAGTAAGTGGATATAATAATCTAATACATAAAATCTTTTCCTTTCTCAACGTATCATCTACATGGAGACTGCAATACCTAAAGACACAGGATAAAACAGAAATACAGCACCTCTCACTTTTTGAAACACAGGATTTTGCAAACACCTTTAAAAGTGTTAAAGGGTCGATAGACCACTTAATATTCCACAAGGGAACTGATAAACCATCATAATAAATAGAAAACACTATACATATGCGATTTCAGAACACTGAACTGTACAACAGTGGATATAATTAGCAATCATGTTTAGATATTATGATTGCTAACTGTATTACATTACATTTGAGGACAATATTGTATTAGGTACTGTGCAAAGGCTGATCCGTGTCCTGAAGAATTCAGGTGGGAAAACTGAAGTACAGAGAAATTAAGACCTTAGTGTGAGGTATGATGTAATTTAATTGATCACTTTGAAAAATAACGTTAAGTTTTTAATTAAATTTTAAAGATATGTAAATTACAAGACTAACATTTGTAAGAGTCAAATGTGAAGTATGGCAAGCAGGGCTTGGAATGCTGCTTGTTCAAGTGGCCATATGTAATTTGGGAATCCTTGCAAAGAAAGTGTGGGTGCTGTGCTGTGTTTGGCCAATACCAATGATAATGGACCAATGATAAGTTCCCTGACCGTGTAATGCTATTTTACTGGCTATATGGGTGAGTAACTCTTCTATGTACCAATCTGCAGAATAAACAAAGTAGCTCTTTTTATAATGTGAGAGGAATGAAAAAAGAATCACTTTTATGAGACTCCCATTTGTTTAGCACACAGTGTCAGAGTTGTGAAAAGTCAGCTCTCATTCTGTACCAGACAGTTAATTCAGACAGTAAGCTCATTTAGCTTTGTTGTCATCAATACACAAAAAAGTGCAAAGCCCTACTACAAAGCTCACCTCACGTAAAGAAGTGGTTTCTCGAATAAAAAACATGTTGATTATCCCAAGATATTTCGTTATTTTTGCCCGAGGAATAAAAGAAAGAGGTGTCATCTTAACAACCGAGACAGAAGAATTGGTGCATGATGGAACAGATCGGTGACGCAAGTGTCCCTCAGCCAGCGGACTTGCTTTGTCAAGAGAAGCAGCTAAAAAAGGTGGAAAAAGAAAAGAAAAGAAAAAAGAAAGTAACTATTGAGTATGATCAGTGACTTGTTTAAAAACAAACAAACAAACAAACAAAAAAAACAACAAAAAACACCCACAACTCTTCTTTATGGTTTCCAAATAGATTGGTGACTATATTCAGCAGTCTGTGATGTTCAGCCATGTCATGAAAGAAAGGAAATTATCATGCAATGCATGCAAAAAGAGCCAAAAAGCTGCAATGGAATTTATTTGGAGGAGTGGCATTCCTGCAAAAGAAAACATTGAGGCCAGCAGCTGCACATACAACAATTAGTTATCAGTGAAAGTAAAGGAAAAAAAAAAAAAAGGTGCCAACATTTTGAAATAAATATCTGCTGGAACAAATTACTACAGGAAGAGTGTGAAAGTTATCATGTTTCCCCAGTGCAGCATTTTCCATTTAAAATTCTGCATTGTCAACTTTCAAATAACCTTAATCTTGACTAATTTAAGTTAAATGAACAGATCTTTGACCAAAGAACTACTGAATAACTCACGACTTACTAGTTTAGTGATCATTGGTTTGAACATCATCTAGATTATTGCTACTCATTTCTCACCAAAATTTTTCCATGTTTATACATATATCTACACCCACAGAGTGTATGCATATATGTTATACAAATAACATGCCTATTTATAGCTATATACTTTATTGGTAACTGCTTTTTAGTAAGTGACAACTTGAACAGAAAAACTAGTAACTCATTCCTAGAAAGCATTTGCAGTTTTTGCATTAGGATGTATGTTGTGCTTTCGAATTGCAATGCCATTACTGGGTAGGCAACTCCACCCTCCACCACTGGGAAATCAGAGATATGTCTCAGATTATCATAATGTGGTAGAAACATCCGCCTACTTGTCTTAATTGATCCACGCCTTATGGTCTGAGCTTTCAGTTTAATGAGCTCTATCCAGCTGTTGCATCTGTCTGCAAAGGAACTGTAATCAACTGACGTTGCTGAAAACACAGACAGAAAAAAACAAAAGAAAAAACAAAGAAAAAATATGGATGATATCTCTTGCCCACCTCAATGCTCCTTCTGAGAAAGAATGAATATCCCTTCCACATCTGTTTAAAGGAAAAATTAAAATGTCCAGCCCTACTCTATATTGTCCAAAGCAGTGTACTGTTCACTGGGGATGTCACAACTGTGAACCAACCAACTGGGACTTCATTGCTGGAAAAATGTGTAAATAAAATAGTCACACCTTGTTCTAGCTGCTTCACCGGTTTTAGTTTCTTAGTGCTATTTTAACTCTGTTTAATCTTAATTTGTATTCCTATTTTTTTCACAGGAGCTGCTGATCATGAACTTAAAGTTCCTGGATGTAGCTATCAGTCACTTCCCCTGCCCTCTTTCAGCCTGAAAAATATATGGTTTGGGTAAAAGTAGAGTCATGAGTTGAAACAACCTCTCTATTTTTAATGTGTAAGTATTTTCATTTTGAAACATTACTTTTTCCCCAAAAAGTCATTTTTACAATAAAAACAGAAGAGCTATTTTTCTGCTGACATTATCTTATTTTTAGGTTAGTACCCCTGAAACTTGTCTTGAGAACAGTTTGGCAAGCATCTAAGAATGCTTTAATAATCAATTATTAGCACATTACTCTGCAAAAACAAAGGAATACAAATTAACATTAAAATAAGCCAAAATGAATTAAATAAGAAGTTTTCTCTGAGGCTGATATATATCCAGAAAGACTGTTAATTAGTGCAAATAATCTCAACTATCTTTTATGATTCTTTTAAAAAAAACATACTCTGATATCAATAAACCATATCAGAGCATGCATTCCTCGGCCACTGGTAAACACTTACTGGGTGAATGAAGACAAATTCAAAGTGTGGATCAGTGGCCCAAGGAATGTATACCCTGTTCTGACTTATGGCTAAATTAAGTAAACTCACCTCTCTGTGCAGCTGGTATACCTGTGTGGGAGCTTGCATTCTCCAGGACCTCTAATAAGACAAAATGAATTCCACTCATGTAAACACATGAACGACATTAGCTGCCCAGGTATTTTGTGCAAAGGATATTTTTCCTCTATTAATGGATTTTATAGATTAGAATTTTTTCTTTCTGTCAATTCACAGTGGTTTTAGAGTTTTATTACAAACATGACTCTGGTAAATACTACACTTTATGTGGATTTCATGAATGCACTTTTGTAGCATAGTACAATCAATCAACTTCACCATTAGCTCGAACACACTCCAATGATACATACTCCTTGGCATTCAGAAGTACTTGGGTATTTTTTAGAGCAACTCGCTAATATTAACAAAAAAGGCAAAAGCAAGAGAATGTGCAGATGAGTAAACAAAATTGTAAAAGTATTAGGCTAAGAAGAATATAAGAGTCTATGTATGCAATGGACCAGATTAATGGCTAACCTAGTTGATTAGGTGCACATAAACACAGAGCATACAGCACATATATGTATAAAGTGACTATTACCTAGAGGAGTGACCAGTAACAATGCAATATTCTAATACAAATTAAGATATTTAAATGTTATGTGACTATGCTCCATTGTTCTAACTCTTGATGGGAAACTGGTTAAGTCTGTGTGTTCCAACACAAAAACCATTATTTTTAAGGTTTTCAAATAATAATCACAGAATTTTTCATCCTCAGCAGTCTGAGTTTGAGCAAGATTTCCATTAATTTTCTATGTTGGTTTTTCTTGGGGGAGAGGTAGGGGAGGGGAGCATCGGAAGATGGCTTACTGTACATTCTGTGGGCTCAATTGTGGCTTTGCTCCAAGCCACCTGCAGCTCATAACTGCACTATCCCTGAAAAAGGAGCAGAGATTGATGCTCAGAAACAGAGGCTACATCTACACTACAAGTTTTCTCAGCAAAACATATGCTAATGAGAGACTCATTTGCATATTTTCTGCCAATCCATTTTTGCACTAAGAGTTTTAGCACAAAAACAAGCAGCGTGGACATTTTCTTTTTGCACAAAACCCCCTTTTTCCGCA
>CM057845.1:107149423-107189362 GCA_030068395.1 Apalone spinifera | reverse complement strand
CAGGAGGCGGAGGAGAGCTGAGAGAGAGAGAGAGGGGGAGGCAATAGGAGGAGGAGAGAGAGAAATAGAGCGAGAGACCGGAGGCTCAGGGGAGAAGACCAACGTGGAGGAGAGACCTGAAAATCTCATTGGCTCATTGACTAGTCATATATATAGTAGCCCAATGTCTGTGAGTCTAACGCTGAAATGCTGGCTGTTCCCTCTGGGCGGCACTGTTGCCTGAAATGCTGGCTATTCCCTCTGGGCGGTGCTGATGCCTGAAATGCTGGCATTTCCCTCTGGGCGGCCCGTGCTGCATGGGGAGTGCGGGGCCCAAACTGCCGCATGCACCGCTTGCTCCCCCGCGGCAGCCCGGCTGAGCGGCGCAGAAGTCAGCCGAGTGCCACGGCGGGAGGGGAAGGGGGGCGGGGCGGTGATGTACATGGCCAGGGGGCGGGGCCTGGACGAGCATGCATCCCCGACGGAGACAAAGGAGAGCGGAGAGAGAGAGAGAGAGAGGCAGGAAGGGGAGAAGAGAGAGAGAGATGGGGGGGAGGCAGTAGGAGAGTGAGAGAGAGAGAGAGAGAGACACACACACCGGAGGCTCAGGAGAGAAGAGCGAGATAGAAAAGGAATAGGACGTAGAGGAGAGACCATGGCTAGCGCAGGAATATTTTTTCCAAGAAGAAATCATCATAATAATGTAGTAATTAGCACATTATGCAATATATACATTATTAAAACAACAACAATATTGCTATTTAATAGTGGTATAGACCACTAACATCTCATTTATTCTAGCATCAATTTTGCTACATGATATTCCTATTTCAGAATTGGATTCTGAAAATTCAATTCACTTAGTAGTAAATTCTGATGTTGCTAAATCCTTGTGAGCCTATAAAGTATTTATTAAATGAATACCTTGCGCCACATCCAGTTTGCTATTATTTATTACATTGCTGCTTTCTACACAAAATAAGCACAGTGAATTAAAAAACCCCCACAATGATTGTGGGTGAAATAATTAAGAAACCCGTGTGTTCTTACACTGTCTCCCTTCAAGAAAAATAAGAACACATTAAAAAGCTCCAGTGGAAGACATGAATACTGCCACATTGAAAGAAAAAATATAAAAGTTATAATTGATCAATATACAAAATCTAGTAAGTAATAACTATTTAATGTAAACAACATGCTGGAATAAATCTCCTGACTTCATTTCAGCTGTCCAGAATATAACAATCTGCAGATACTGAATAATTAATGCAAAATACTCGAAATTTGAAACTTGTCATTCTACAAAGAAATGACTACTGTGCCAATTTCCAGTTATGGTACAAAAAGATGATCAACACAGCGTACTGGGAAGTAATCTTCCTTGCCTCAGGTTTCAATGAGCACATTAAGAGAAACAAGGTATTTTTCCTCTGTGAAATTTGACTCTAACAAATTGCATTTCAAGGATTTGTTTTCAATTTTGACCTTGAATGAATGATTTTATTATCCAGCATACTGTGAAGAGAACTACCAGAAGTTAATCCAACTATTAATTTTAACCTCTTAATATGAGAATTTAGTTTACTCTACCTGGAGGTGGTGGAACATCTGTCAATAAAGAATGTACATCTTCCATTGCATCTGTATCATCAATCTGAAACAAATCATACTTATAAAACACACTGATCACATCAATAAGACAAAAATACTACAAGGTTATTACAAGATATAAAAGTTGAGTGTTTTTTAATTGGTGAATGTATTTAAATGCCTATATAAATGACTAATTTGGGAACTGCTGGAAAATTGCACTTTTGAAAATCAGTTTACTTATTTGGGTTCCGAAATGAGGCTTTGGCCCAAATTTAGATACACAGTTTGAAAAAAAATACCAAAGTTTTTAAATGTTACATTAATTCTGAAAAGATGAGCTGAATCAAGAGGCCAAATGAACAAAATACAAAACAACTGATCACGATTTATATAATAATAGCCTTTCTGAAGGCTATTTAGTCTAATAAAATTTTAGACTCAAAGGATTTTAACTCCTCAGACATAAGAAAAGATAATACAATAGAGCCCCCAAATAGTAAATACGCTGTATTAATAATCACAAAAATAATGGAATTTTGGGTATACAGCACTGAATGCTACACATACAAGTTATTTTAGGCTTGCATCAATGATGACTGCCTCTCTGGCTGAAAAAGAATTTTGAATTTATTTATTTACTACCATCTAAGTATTACTTGACCAAGAGGAGGACATCTTTTATGACGTGGTTCATATGCAGAGACTGACTCTGCTCAAGAACAACAGATGAGAGGAGCAGAAGGGTATTTCAAATTTCAATTAAGCGCTTATTTTGATACAAAACTGAATGAGCTGTTCTATAATTCCGGCCACTTCGGAAATAATTCATAAGTCCATCTATTTTCCATGCATTTTTCAAAATAAAAGGTAGAGCATGAGCATCAGAGATACAGATGTCACCTCCAAGACAAAAGCATCCTTTTTCCCATGTGAAAGGTCCAGTTCCATAACTTCATCGGAACTTTCTGACTGAGACCTTAGCAGCCTGGATCGCTGTCTGGGTTCTGGAAAGGGAGACCCTATGATTTCCTCTGGTATCTCCTGAAAAAGAGTATTAAAATAAAATACATATATGTACTTCATGTCTTAAAACTCATTTCAAATTTTAAAGCTATGTGATGGCAAGTTGTTAAGACCCACAACATTCTGGACATCATTCTACTCAGAAGTAACTTTGCCAACAATATAAGTAACATTTTCTGATTTTAATTCAATCCTGCCCTTTTATTTTAAAATTTCCTTTATCACTATGAGAGGTGTATGCCTGTGGATTTATCTCCCTCATCTCAAGTCATTCCTGTTACTTGTACCACAAACAGGATTACTGCTTCAGGAAAAGATTAACAATTAGCTCCACAACAGTCAATTGTGTTGACTTAAAGAGAACTATATATACAAAAATTTGATTTTTATACTATGCCCTTAGTAATAACAAACAGTGAAATAGACTCATTTTTAGTTTAACACATAGATAGTGTACAGTGACTGTAAGAAATATTTCTATTAATAACAATGATAGTCTTCAGGAGCTCATCTAGGACAAAAAAAATCTGCTCACAATGTACATTTGTTTGTTATTTTTTTTAAATGTTTTGCCCCAGTCAGTTCCCCCTTAGGTTTAAAAACTAAGATGTTGCATATTCTGTACCATACTGACAGAGGAAAAAAATTATCAACAACACTATTCCTATCAGTGATGAGTAATGTTAACCATTATTCCTCAACAGTTTCTGGACACACTGAGGTTTATATAAAACGTACCATATCAATTTATTTTTTGTTCTTATACAAGGAAATTTCAGAAAAAAAATTGCTAAGAATCTTCTGAAGATAATCTTTACGAATTATGAAAATGAAAGGTGAAGTGATTCCAGTTTATTGGAAAAAAATACGTAGGATGAGTAATACAGAGAGCTTCCTGTAATCAAAGAAGTGACAGGAGCCGAAGACTCATGACAATTATTAAAGACCTCACTGTGCCTATTTAATTAGCCTAGAAGCCACTCAGGGCTGGTCTACACTTAAAAATTAGATCAGATACATCACTAAGGCCCAGGAAAAATTAAAACCCTGAGCTCTGTAGTTAGGTCAATATAACCACCACTATAGATGCTAAAAGGCTTAGAGAAGAATTCTTCTGTTGCCCTAGCTACTGCCTCAGAGCGTTGTTTAACCAAGTACCTCTTCCATAGATGCAGGAAGTGACTACACTGCAGTGCTGCAACAGCACCACTATAGTATTTGTGACAAACAGCCTTACTTGCTATGGAAAATGGGGTGGATTAAACTCTCAAATAGAGGTAGAGAAAGAACTTTGCGTGTTAGAATACATTTTTTATGGCAGCTGCACATCATGGAAAAATGGGATTTATATTGGAATTGTTGATACAGGCTTAGAGGCCCTATGTGGCAGAAAGTAACTTTCATGTTTTCTGACTCACAGTGATCAATGACAATTTCACAGAGACACAGATTATCTATTTCAAAACAGATTAATTTCCCTTTTTGGTAGTGCAGAAGGATTCTACTCTTAGCTCTTTGGTAGGATGAGTTCCTCTCTAACTGAGGGTCAGAAGACAGATTAAGTACCTTCACAGTCCAAAGATTTCAAAGGAGTTCCCATACTTCCCTTTCTGGAACCTAGTTCTGTATTGGGACCAATAAATTCCTATGGTTCTAAGAAAGCAGAGGGACAGTCACTGGCCAGCCTGCAAGTCATCTTACATAGCAATTCCTGTGTGAGCAGAAGTCTCCCAAAATATTCTTCCCCAAAGATGTAAATAGAAGGATTAAAGTGGAAAAAGAGTTTGATATATACTCCCAGTTTAAGGATTTTTTTTACCTTAATATGTATATTTTTTAAGTGTGGCAGGACTTGTCCCTTTCCTATTTTAGGCCTAGAGAAGAGGTAGGGTAATAGGAATATCCAAGCAGTTACAGAACTGCATAGCAACAGAGATGGGAATTTTATTTATACTAGTTCTCCCCTTCAACTACTCTTCAACTCTAACATGTAAGAATAGAGGACTTCAGAATGCTCTCTGTGCAGACTAACCTCTCCATTAGGATAGTCTGCTGTGGAGCTAGCTTGTGAAGCCTGGAAGACTATGCATATTTGCAACTAGAGTGGACTCTTACCTATAGAACCTTGGTATACCATAATTGTAGATATTTAGCTCCTACACAAACAAATATATTTAAATGATAGCTTGAGCATACTCCTGGTTGCCAGGCTATAACTACTTGGACTTAAAAACTCTAAGCCAAAGGATATATTATTACCAAGTTAAAATGGAGTACATTCAGACTGTTGAAGTAAAAGGTACTTTCTAACCTTCCATAGCTACACTCCAAATGGCTACTACTTTCAGAACTCTCTAATCCCTGAAATGATTAATATGATTTGCACAAACGGGATAGGGAATTCTAAAGACATCAGCCATTGAGAGCAGAGGTGATTATATAATCTCCACTCTGACTCAGAGTTCAAGGATTTTCATATTGATGAAAAAAACATGCATTCAAATAAAAACTCTTCAGCTATGGATCAGTAACCATTCTAGTTTAGTCTGAACTGCACTGAATGTGGAATATTATTTTTGAGAGCTGCATAAACTTTACTTACAGGAGGGTTAATGTCATAAAGCTCCTTGTTTTTTGCTATTGTATCATTTATTTTTTTTTGCATGTGAGAAATATGCTGTTCATAGGTGCCATCATTTGGAGTCTTCCCAGCAATCTGAATACCACCAGGGGTCGGTAAAGCTGTCAGATACACACCTGTAGCAGACTTTATTAAAAAAAATGTCAGTAAGAAAACAAAGATGTTCAAGAACAAAATATACCCTCTGAAGTTTTATTTTCAGTGTTTATTTTTACCTCTACTCATTTAAAATATTTATAGTTTTCAAATGCTGACCAGGATTTTAATGAATTCACCAGTACAATATGTATGTTTATGTCATGTCCAGCTACTGTGATAAATTAATCCATCTTTATTGTTTGAATATTCAAAACAACACACTTTGCAGCACTCTTCTTCCTGTTGAGGGAACTCTCTCAAGGAAAATAGTGTTCCTTGACTCAAGAGCTCATTTTAAATATGAATAGAAATCTTTACTCTTTTCTGAAGATTTCGTGTGTATGGTTTCATGTTCAAAAGTAGTTAAATGATAGGAAATTTGTGACAGGTAATCAATAAAACAACTTCTCTAAATATTCATTTATTGAGTTTATCCTCAACTTTAAATAGGAGTTACACTGATGCAGACCTTAGTGTCAACTCATTTTGCATAAATAATTTTTTTTAAAATCAAAACTTGCCCACTATTAAGGACATACAACTTTTAGTCTATTTTACAAAAAACAAAAACAAACAAACAAACCCCTCCCCCCCAAAACCCAACAAAAACAAAACATATGTATGGTTTATGACAGATCAGTATATACACACACATCAGATTACTGAAGTATTTCCTTCACTTGTTATTCAAATGAAAACAGAAAATGGAAGGTTTTATGGCATACAGTTTACCAGAACTTAAGGGGCTCATTAAATAAATCAACTTAAAATAAAAGTCTGAAATTGCATAAGGAATAAGTTATTTCAACTATTTTCTTAACAAAATTCAAATTTCTGACAAAACATCTGCCAAGATAGCAGTCTAAGATAGGCAAACATTTCAGAATGCACATTTTCACTTGTTTTACATAATTGTTCTTGACACAACTGGTGCAAATTTCCATTTGTGCTTAATATACTAATGGAAGCACAGCTTGAGGACTAAGTCGAGGTTCAACCTTGAATCCTCTGATTCTTGCCTGTCTTCGACTGCTGGCTCAAATAGTTTTGTAGCTTCTATCAGCACTTTTATGTACTTAAAAAACTTAGTGTTGGTGAACTCTCTCGGCACCCAAGGGAGTTGACTGACTCATACACATTCAAAAACATGGCTGCTGAAGTCATCTGGGTAAACTTCTCATTGGAAGTGTCAGTCAGGATGGAGAAAGCTGGAAAGCCCTAGAAGGACTCATATGTATCCTGAGATGTCTTCGCAAAGATAAAATTAAGCTTAATTTCAACCCTACATATTAAAGGCAGAAGTCATAGATGCCAGTGATGCAACATTTTATAATTAAGCCTGGGACACATTCAACGTACTAGTCAACACTCCTCTGCCATCAGAAAGAAGCTGTGTGTATATATATGCATGTATGTACCTGGGGTTATTAATAAAATGTTAGTGTAAAGTAAGAGAGAGCCTGGTCAGTAAAGCGGATTTAAATTAACAGAAAGGAGCATCAAATTAATTCTATGAAAAACAGCACAGCATAAGTGCAGTTGAAAGGGTTAAGTACTGTGTAGAGTTAAGCTAATGCAACATCAGAAAGCATCTCCTCTACAGTTAATAGATGGAAAGTAAGAGACAGAGGCCATCAATATCACAGAGGCAAGGGGCTGTCATCTTGGGGGTTCCTCTTTTTTACTAGCCAATAACCAAAGACTTGGAAATATTCAGAAAGGGCAAATCCCATCTACCGGGAACATGCAATGCAGTTTAATGAATCAAAACAGATTTCAAGAGTAACTGACAGAAGAATTTATGGTCTTCCATCAGCATATAGCTACTGAGACATTTTAAGAAGAGCCTCCTGTACTTATGATATTTTCATCTACTAAATCAATCTATTAAATATGGTACTGGTCACTCAATCATGGATTTAAAAGTAGCCATTCTTCTACAAAGAAATTTCATCACCCAATTACAAAGAGAGACTTCAGAACTGGAATTCATCTACGAATCTGACACCCTTACCTTGGGCTTGTAAAGACATTAACTTGTTAAAGCCAATTTCCTCTGACTTTGATGTATTTTCACATCAAAAGCTTTGAATGGGAAAAATCAAGCCCACTTAGTTAGCTTCATTAACACAGGTCCTACAATTGACAGGTATTACTTTTGCTGTTATATAGATCTTGGATTCTGTTATTTCCACTCCAACTCATCTGATGAAGTGAGTCTCACCCATAAAAGCTCATTATACTATATTTTCTGTTAGTCTCTAAGGTGCCACAGGACCACTCGTTTTTAAAATTACATACTACTACTGTTACTCCTCTGAGACTATTCTGCTACTCCTCTGAGACTATTCTGATCTGTCAACAAAAAGATGATAGCTTACTTCCTTTCCATCATCACACTTGTTAAAAAAACTATAATTTTTAAGCAGCCCCATTTCTCTAGAGTTCCACCATCATACAAACTTGGCACAAATTATTTTGTGGAATCAAAAGAACAGAACAAGAGAATCTTAATTTATACATTGAAAGCAACACTTACTGCCAAGCCCATCAGCATATTTTCACCCACAGTAATCTGAATCCTCAATCCGAATAAAGCATTCATTCCTTTCAATTTAAGTTTATTCATTAGTTGGGTGTGTACTTCATATTCCATAAATGGCAATAGATTACTGATGGATGTTGCATTTGCTTCAGCTTGAGCTTTCTTTTTCAGACGACATAACCTGTTGATGGAAATTGTCCCATATAGAATTAATCTCTCTTAAGCATGTAAGCACTTTCCATTTTTAACCACTGATAAACTGTGTAAATGATAAAAAGGAAACGTGAAGGCTTTTTTATATATTAATAAACCATTTAAGGTTACTTTTTGGAATTTAATGTCAGCACAACATAAAATTGACCCTTTTTGCTTTTATCAAATTTTCCTGTAAATCTTTACCCTTAGATTTGATATTTTTAATAGGAAAAATCTGTTTAGACTGAAAACTAGACAGTAGAAGTAAATGGTCCAGCACTAAATAGGCTCCAGTTGATCCCACAAGGACACATACTATCTCCTCTTCAATATCTACAAGAAACCACTGGAAGAGATAGTAAGATGCCGTCATCAGCTTGGAGTTACCAACAACATGCAAATGACACTTAACTACATCTCTCACTCTCAACTGATTCAACCACCATTACTAAAAAATTATCAGAAAGCATATAAAAAAAAAGTCAGCTCTTGGACGAAGAGCAGCTGGCTTAAACTGAATCACTGCTGATCAGAAAGGGAAATGCTTCCAAAATTTGGTCAAACACTGACACCAGCTTCCACTGAAGATTTCTAGTCTCTGTTTGTCAATGTAACATGGACCCTGAATGTTCAATTTTACTCCTCAAAATACTTATATGACTAAGTATTTTCCAAAAATACCTTCTTTCACTTCCAACTTGCCAGGAAGCTTCACCCCTTCCTCCTGAAAGAGGGACTGGCCACAGTAATCCATTCATCTTTCATCTCCAGACTGAGGAGGAAGTTACTCACCCTGTGCAACAATGACTGTTCGAGATGTGTGTTTCTGTGGGTACTCCACTGTTGGTGACGGGTAGTCTCCAAAGCTGCAGATCAGAGTCTTTTAAAGCAGTTATCAAAAGGCACATTGTGCCCGTTCACTCCTTGGTGCCTTGTACAAGCAGCCTTCAATTCCTCATGTATGCTCAGAAAGCCCAGGCTCCGAGTAGAGGGGAAGGAGGGATGGTTATGGAGCATGTGGGTGGGAACACACATCTCGAAGAATAGTTGGTACTGCATAGGGTAATTTCCTTTCCTTCTTCAAGTGATGTCTACATGGGTGCTCCACAGTTGGTTGACTACACAGCAGTACTTAGCGTGGATGGTGGGACTTGGAGTCACTGCTTGGCAGCTAAGGATAACACTGTAGCCACTGCTGTATCAGCTGCAAGCTGAAGCATGATGGAATAATGCCCGATGAAGGAATGATTAGATGACCAAGTGGCTACACTGTAAATGTCTCTGAGGGGCATATTGTTCAAAAAGGCAGCAGATGTGGCAGCTGCACGAGAAGAGTGTGCTTTTAGTGGATGTAAAATGTAGTCCAGGACACAGCAAAGTGGAGCAGTGCAGGGACTGACGGGTGCCTGCTGACACCAAGAAGAAAACCATTTCAATTCCTGCCAGTAAGTAATTCTGGTAGATAGCCTCCTGCTAAGAAGGAGAATAGATTTTACTTGCTCAGAATATTGGGATTGAGTCTGGTGGAACCAGATAGGAGCCACGCATGTAGGTGAAGGGTGTGAGGCTGGAGGTGGAGTGGTTTCCCTTGGTTTTGAGAAAGGAAGTTGTGACAGTGAGGAAATGGATATGGTGGTTCTAGCGACATGTGATGGAGCCATGGGAATCAAGTCTGCCTGGATCACAAGGGGTCTATCAAGATAACTTGGGCCCTGTTGGAGTAAATCTTGCGCAGGACCTTGAGAATGACCGGGATCGGTGGAAATGCATAGTGAAGCAGTTTGTTCCAATGCATCAGGAAAGCGTCCTCCACATGGGAACAGAAGCAAGGACACTTGGTGATGGTGGTGGTGGTGGGGAAATCTATGGACAGATAGCTCCATCAATAGAACATGGGCAAGCTCTGATGGATGTAACTCCCACTGGTGGTTGGTGGAGAAACTGCAGCTCAAAGCGTCCGCCGTGACATTGTTCACACTTGGGAGGTATGAGGCTCTTAAGGGACACCGCAATGAATGCACCAATTCCATACACGGATGGCCTCGGCACAGAGGGATCGGGAACAAGCATCCCCTGCCTTTTGATATAGGACATAGTTGTCATATTGTCTGTAAGTACACAGATGACACAGCTGGTAATGTTGGGAGCAAAACACGTGCATGCATTCCTCACAGCTCTGAGCTCGAGGAGATTGATGTGTAGCATGGTTTCATGCGGTAACCATCTGCCCTGGGCAGTGTGCTATTGAAGGTGTGCACTCCAGCCCAGTAGGGAGGTATCAGTAGTAATTTGCACCATTGGTTCGAGCTGATAGAAAGGAACACCCGCAAGAAGTCCATCAGGTAATGTCCACCATTTGAGAGAGTCCAATAGCTTATTCGGAATGGTAACAGATGTGAAGTAGGTGGTGGGACGGCATGTAGATTGACACCAGCCAATGTAGAAAGGGATAGAAGTGGAGATGCGCAAACTGCACCACTCCAGGTCCTGAGACTTCAAAAGGGCAAGTGCTGAAGCTTGTCTGTGTGACCCCTCTGGTGCTGAGGATGCTCGGGTCAGCCCCGAGGAAGTGAGAGAGCTGAAGAGGCGGTGTGGTACTGGAAGTGCCTAGTGTGTCTCTCCTGCTAACTCTGGGAGATGAAGACGGAGGAAGAGACTTTGCAGGAGAAGCTCTCTTCTTTGAGGTCTTATGTGGCCAGAGTGAGGCCAATCTTTTCTTTGCTGTCTTTGGTTGAGGTGGAGGCTGTAACTCATCTATGGGTTGCATAGACTTCTCAAATAAAATCATTTGGAGACTAAGTTCCCTGTTCTTTCTGGCATGGGCTGTCAGGCTACAGCAGTGTTCATGTTTCTGAGGTACACAAACCTTTCTTAGGCAGTGAATACAGGACTTATGACTATCTGAAACTGGCATGAATTTGTGACGAGTCGCACTTTTTGAACCCCAGTGAGCCAGGGAGTCAGAGATGAACCCGTCTGTGGCTGCCTTTTTCTTTCCTTCTTTTTTCTCTTAATTTTGTATTTATTTATAATTTTTTTTTAAAAGGAAACAGAACAAAAAGGGGAAGGGGAGGAAAATAAATCACACGGCCAGTCTTTTCAGTCAGAGTGCCGCTGCTGCCTGGCAGCTCCCCTCAGATGAAACTTTCACTTTTTTTTTAAACAGATAACGAGAACAACAACAAACTAACTAGTCTAACAAACAATAACAAACTAAACTAATTAACTGCCTGTGGAGAAAAATACCTGAGGCTCCGTCCATGACTGTGGGCGGGGTTACCAAGGAACTGAAAGGAGGGCAGGTTGGGCCACATGCACAAGATGCCAAGGCGCATGCATGACTCAACTGATAATTGCTTTAAAAAACTCCGATCTGCGGCTCCGGTGACTACCCATCAACCAACAGTGGAGTGTCTACGGTGACATCACTTGAAGAAGAATTACTACCACTATTTAAAGCTGAATATGAAGACTATGTACAGGCTCCAACTGGTACAGAACATATCTGCCCATCTTTGAATCATGAATCCCATGATTCAAGCCACTATGACCACTTCAATTGTGTGCTCAAGTCCTTCCACTGGCTCCCAGTTAGCTTCCAATGTCTATTTTAGCCTTGCTCCTTATTTTCAAAAAAATAGGTCAAGCCCCAGTTACATCAATCTATGAATTACCACAACAGCTCTGCTCTTCTGGGACAACATGGATCTCAAAGCTCAGAACAAAACGTGAGGTCTGGGGGAAAAGTATTCACAATTGAGAGGATCCAGCTATGGAATAATCTGCCAAAGAACAGAAAAACCCACAGCCTGACCATCTTTAGGAAAAAGTTTCAAAGACTTTGTCTTTAAAAAAAGCCTTTCCACCACAAATGATACAGTTATAATACAATTTTGACACCATGACATCCTCCATGGATTTTTGTTAATGCTATTGATTTAACGTGGAAGGTGTTCAGATACAACAGTGATGATCATCCATATAAAACTCTTCAGATGCTATCTTTTATTACCACATGATGCAAACTATTTAATTTGAACTTAAATCAGATTTTTTTCTAGTCTGTCATAAACATGACTATCTTTGAATTGGACAAAAGTAATCAGGAATCTGCTTGGAAGCACATAATAGCTTACAGACACACCCACACTCCAATAACCAAAAGAAAACAAAACCGGGCAGGTGATAAAAGTCTTATACAGCAGTCTAAACTGAGCAGTAAAAAAAGGCATATGTTTCTTATGCAGTCATACACCAAATGCTCAGAGATGTAAAACAAGAGATATATGTGGTCATTATTTCTATATGATTCTAGACTTGCAACACTTAGTCCAACATTTGCCTCAATAAAAACATCTTCCATCTGGCATTATGAAGTTCATAGATCCCAGCACCCATGTATTATAGACTAGTATCAAAATTAATGACATCACAACAGGAAAAATACAAGCTTACATTTAACTGCCAATTGCTTCATATACTTAAACATAAAACACAAAATTTGCTCTTTTGTTGAACTACAGTAAAAGGACATTTGTTCTCCAGCACAGTACTAAGAAAAATAAATCCTACCTGGCTTGAATAAGACATCCCTTCCCAATAACCATTGCCTCTGTGGGCAGATCTATAGTGGTGAAAAGAACATCAGGAACCTTTTGTTTTCTGCAGTTGTAACAGTGAGTGAGATGAGCAGGAAATGGCATATTCAGTTCATCGTATGGTATGTGGCAAAATCCACAACCCGGAGGTGAAGTTTCTTCTATCCTAGAAGTACATTTTGGAAAAGTATATTTAAAACACCTGTGCACCATCTTAAGAAATATTATGCACATGTGAGTATGAAATGGCCTATACATACAACTACATAAGCAATACATATGCAGCCAAATTCTGTTCTATTACATTTGTGCAACAGGTTAATAGGATTTTATCAATGTAACAGAACAGACAGAGGTGATGTGCTATTCTCTAAACAATAAAAACAGTATCTGTACCAACTGTTATCCAGGAATCGAGAAATGACAGCATAAAATGGCCAGTGGTTATATTAGCCCAAGATATTATTGCAATAGCTTTAAGATCTAACTCTTGCTATCTGTGTGTGGTCTGCAGTATATCATACCCTTACAAAGGAGTCTGTTGGGTAAATACATATCAAACCTCTTTTACATGAACTATGTTTGAATAACCTATGCAAAATTAAGCAGCAGAAATTAAATGTCAGTCATCCTACTGGGGCATAGTATAATACAAGTAGTCATTATAAGGGAAAGGTCCATAGAGAACTTCCCAAGATACAGTATGAAAAAACCCCCTCGCTATTCACTTAGTTGAAACAAAATACGTTAGCAGAACAGTTGCAAAAACACATGGAAGACTATAAACAATGCAGTCTGAAAAAAAATATGGTTTTGTAACATGCTATGTAAAAGCCTCATTGTAAAATGTTGTTCTGTACAGAACTTTTGAGTAAAATTTTAAAAAGAAGCCAAGGGACTTAGGAATTTAAGTCCCATTGATTTTAAAAGAAATTTGGGCACTAAAGAGCCTGTCATTTTTGAAAATGAGACAAACTTTGTACACATTTCAAATTTGGTTATTTTATCTGCTTTTATTATTGAAAATAAATGTGATTCTCCCTTGAACAACCCATTCATCAAGCTTATAAACTATGTCATGATCAAAAACTGATTTTGTTGTTGTTGTAACATTAAGAACTTGACATTTCTTTAGATGTCAGCAGGGGAAGCAGAGGTTGAGCAGCAATGTATTAATGTTCTGTTGGGACATGAAAAAAGTAAAGTAAGGGATTTTGTATTTGTTTAAAAGAGTCAACAAGTCGTAGTTGCTGGAAAAAGTAATAGTCTCTTCCTAATTAAAAAAAAAAATCCAAAACTAAATATTGAGATACACTGCATTACAGTAAAGAGATAAAATTTTATCTTTTGCCCTGCACTAAACCCTTAGGATATATGATTATTTCAGTGAAGATACTGAAAGAGTCCTATTGACATACAACAATTTGTATATCTTGTCTACCCTCGATTATCTTGCAAGTCCCTCTCTCAAAAAAATCAGAGCAAACAAAAAACACAGAGGTCAAATAGCCAACAATTTGTGTTAGTTGGCCAATTCAATTTTTTTTTTTCCATCAACCTTTATAATTGTGTTTAAAATCTTCAGTTTAAACATATATTTTTAATATTTGTGTTCAATTTTGTTTTATACTCAAAGGTATTTTGTTTTCTATATAGCCACTGTATGCAACAAAAACAATGGTGCACAACCAAGATTTGGATTATACAAATCATCGTATGACTGTCACTTTTTCGAATGTGCTACAAAGGTAAGAAAGATATGTGAAGAGTGGCAAAGAAAAAGCTTGTTATAATTCTGTGTTAGTAGTCAAACGTGTTACCTTATTCAGGCTGTTAGAAATAAAAACAGAATATCTAATTTGGTGCAGAGTTCCATTACTTCTGTTGTTGTTGTTAGTGAAAAAAAATCAGTAAAGTGGTTGGTCCCGCATCCTGCACTGTAACACTGTAACCTACCCTAATAGAGAAGAACTATCTTGGTTCTGAGGAAAAAAATCAACCTCTCCCTTCTCTGACCCTATGGAAAAGAAGCCAGGCTGCCATGACAACCTTTGTTCCAAACAGCCTTCCATGGTGCCATCCTGGAGAAACCTAGGGTTCAGTACAGCCGCTGTGCCAGACGCAGATAAAATACAGACCTCTTCACTATAAAAAGAAAAGAATTACGAAGACGTGAATTCCTAATTTCATGTTAAATATGCTTTTTCTTAAAGTAATCAATTTAAAAAGCTTGTTCAAAAGCCACAGTGAATTAAAAATATGTTAACCTTTGTGAAATCAAGATAGTAGCAATAACGATACCTAGCAGATTAACTAATTAAACCACACAAATAGCCTTGTGAGATATTATGTGAATTTTAAATGGAGAAAAATGAATGCAGATAAATTAAAGAGACATGCCCATAGCTGCACAGAGACTCAATATAAGAAGTGGAATTTTAAAATAAGAGTTCTTGGCTTCTATTTCTGTTCTTAGCCCACTAGAATACCCAGGAAATACAGATTTAAGAAACCAGAGAGTGCCTGGTAATGTTGCAGAAAAGGCGTAGTTGTTTACCAAAGTTAAGGATGGAAGCTGAAAACCCCGTCATCCAACATTCACTGTCAAAATGCAGTTACAAAGCAAAACAGACAAGCTGCTGCTTAATAATTCATGGGATAAAAGCAAAAAAAGTAAAATTTTAAAGTCCAAACATCAACTACAGTGTTACATCTATGTAATATATTCTATTCTATGTTTAAAAGAGCTAAACCATATCAATGTTAAAACAGTAGTGACCATACAACATTTTATGTTTCTACAATTTTACAAATTTTAGATAGTGAACCAAGACTATAAGGGAAAACACTAAATCAAAGCTACTACACTGAAAAACAACACAGATGCCCTTCATCCTCTCTTAGAATGACAAATCTGTCTTATTTACCTGTAATTTCTAATTTATTACCTCCTCCTGACCCAACCCTCAAATACAGCATGTCTGGCAAGCCAATACTGTAAAAGACTCAAATACTTATTTAAGGCATGGAATCAGTTTGAAATTAAAATCATCAGGGGACTGGACCCATATATTATTATTCCACAATCAGTGAAGAAGTATTTTCAACGCTAACCTCTATCAATACATCAAAATGTAAAGCATACTATTTATTGTCTACATAAATTTATGAAAAAGTAGTATGTTCCTGGCCCATACCAAAACAAAATTTAGTATTAAAAAAAAAAAAAAAAGGGAACTGAACTACTGATTATTTATGGGAAAAAAACTAATTTATAATCAGGATGAATAGATTCCCATTTTCACTACAAGCCCTACTCTACCACAGCATGGAAAACTTTACTCACAAAATGATAAATTTGAAAAAAAGGAAAGCTTGTGTAAGTTAAAGACTTTGGTTTTTTTCAGCCAGCACATTAGTCCTCATAGTATACAATAAGGCCATAAACCTGGCAGAAACTGTCGTTGACATTTTCAGATTGTCCATGTCTGGTCATCTTCTACCATGATGCATTCTTTTATTCATCTTCTGAAGATTCTCTTTGGATGTGTTCTTCCTTTTTGTAGCTTACTATTGTCACTGCAAACAGAGACTAATTTTCCATCTGGTTTTGTTCTTTAAGGGAAAAATCTTAACATCACATAGTCCTTCCAGTGGTTGGAATGAGATTAAATGGATGGTAGAATTTCTTCTTGAGATGTATGCATCACCAGCAGGAAAGTCCAAGGACAGCTTTATCCTTATAAATACACAATATAGTTCCTCTGTGAAGGGGATACTTCGTTCTAAGATCACGATAGCTAAGGAAACAGCTATTTGGAAGGCCAACTTAAGAGCCAGGACTTAAAAAGATAGTTCATATAGATTGTTGAGCAGAGTTTGTCACATAATGTGGCAATTCCACATTAAACATGGATGAATAGGCAGGTTATGGAAGCACTGAATCAACCTTCAAAACATTAAGAGAAAAATGTCAAAACATCACAAGTACAGGATGAACCTCTCTAGTTTGGCACCCTCTGGTCAGGTAACAGCTGTGATTCAGCATGATTTTAGTTACCTGGATGTCCATTAATCATGGATGTGGCCAAAATTCCCATGATCCCATAAAGTTTGTTTACAGACACCGGTCCTGGCTCTCAGTGTTCTCTGCTGTTATTTAGCTCTAATTTACCCCTAAATGTCTTGTAAGAGCCCAGTAAGCAGTGGAAGTGGTGGTAATGCTGCTAGACATATTGACATACTATAGTTCAGCAAATTCTTCAGTTTAGCACTGGTCAGGTCCTGAGGGTGCTGGACTAGAGGTTTAACCTGTATTTTGAAATTACTAGGGCTTGGGCCCATACTGAGACAAACACTAGAACTATGGTGTTGACTTGATTTCAGGGGAAAAGAAAACCCCCCAGCACAAGTGTTCATCTAAAGGAGCTCTTTCCTTGTGACTTCTAATGAATCGGAGTCACAGAACTGGAAGAACCTTCAAGAGGTCATCAAGTTTTGTCCCCTGCACTCATGGCAGGACGAACCATCTTTTTCACCATCCCTACCATGTGTTTGTCTAACCTGCTCTTATTCCCATGCTTAACCACTCTGACTGTTCAAATTTTCCTGATGTCCAACCTAAATCTCCTACTATGCTGCAATTTATCTTCATTGCTTCTTGTCCTATTATCAAGAGGTTAAGAAGAATAATTTTTCTCCCTCCTGCTTGTAACAAACTTTTAGGTGCTTAAAAGCTGTTATGTCCTCTCTCAATCTTCCCCTTTCCAGGCTAAACAAACAAACAAACCCAGTTCTTTCAATCTTCCCTCAGAGGTCATGTTTTCTAGACCTTCACTAATTTTTGTTGCTTTTCGGTGGATTCTCTCCAAATTGTCCACATCTTTCCTGAAACATATTGCACAGAACTGGACACAATATAGAAATGCTTCAACTTAGTCTAGCACTGAAAAAATCTCTTCTCAAATATCTTTATTCTCTGATTAACAATTGAACTGAAGTGGAAATCATGACACTGATGTTCTAAATATGTGAAATTTTCAATTCTAGCCATCCCACGGTTCTAGTTATCCAATTGAAAACCTCCACTGCAAGACTACAGTCTTGCTCGGTCACTCAGCTCTTATGTTTAGGATCCTTTTCAAATGTACAACTTATTTACATACTCGATTCTGCCACACTGAATAGCATTTCAGCCATCTCCATGTTGCTTTGCTTCTAATCTCTTTTCCTTTCCTATCTAACCAATTATACTAGTTTAAGTGTCTGTGGAATTACTAATATGTTTATCTTGAACTAGGAAAGCCACCTGAAGCTGAGCCAGACAAGGGTATCCTTGGTGCTTGAATGTCTAGGGAACATATGTGACCCCTCATTTTCCCTCTCTGCTATTATGGAGGTGATGCCAATCATCAGCTCTTTAAGTGTGTCTCTTCTCCTTGCTCCTTTGTAACTGATGCCTGCTGAATATCCTGGTTTGGTTCTGGTTGCTTTCTGGAGCTGAAACGAGAAATGACCTTCTCTGGACTTAAAGGCTGGAAGTAGATACAAGAATTCCATATTGTTCTCCCCAAGTTTGTAACAAAACACTTAAATACAGAAGGTGGGTGAGATATTCTTACCCTTCAAAGCATGGGATAGGTCAGTGCACTTCTGCTTCTTAGCTGGCAGTGTGTTGTTGAGCTGGCCCCTTGTATTCCAGTTGGAAGGAAAGCAGCCTAGCATAGCTATTGGAGTCATAGCAGTTGAACCTAACTGCTCTCTGAGAGACCTACTTGTCTTTATCACTCTAGGGAACACACTACTGTGGAATGAAGCCACAACTATGACCATTTTGACGTCTGTCTGGGAAAGTGATTTGACTATTTAACATGAGTGGAAAATTGCAATCCTTTACATTTTGGCCACAAAGACTATACACATTATTTTCTCCCTGTGGAACTGGAGGCAAAAATCATGGCCAATATTTCCTCAAAGAGAGATCCCAGACAGGAGCATTCAGTCTGCAGTACTCCAGCTCTCGGAGGCAAGAGCCTCTTGGACAGTTTACAGGCAATTCCTAGAGAAAGACCCCCTGCTTCCATGCCTTAAAAACGTCTATTTTACTTCTGAATTATCAATCATTCCTTGACAATAAAGTGCAACATATTTAAGTGAATTGTCCAGGCATTATGGCAGATAAGAACTTGAGAATTAAACAAGTTAATGTTAACTGACAAAAGAAAAAACACAGACTTAAAGTCTAGCAGTAGCAGGATAAGGAACAGTTTTGACAAAGGCTACAGAATTAATTCTGAAAAACATAAGACAACACAGCTGTTTATCCCAAGTTTGAAACCTATGATGAAAGATATATTTTAGTAAACTCTTCAAAACTGGTATCAGTATCTGACTTGTATTCTCTATCCCCATTTTTAAACTATAGAAGATGGTACAGAATTATTTTTCTATGGCATTTAGAAAATCAAATCATCATGATTTACCAAATGCTAGTAGATTCACTGTAGCCCACTACAGCATGACAACCCAATGCCTTGGCATGGGATTTTATCTCTTGTCTGATTTCTGCCCACCACGCATCTCGTGTTTCTGGTTCATCTGAAAGACAAAGTATAAATCAGTTAACTATTCTGTGGCACATCAATGTGATTAAACTTTAAACTGTCTATTAAATGCTGTTTTAATGTGTTATAATACACTTGCCACCTTGAATGTTTTTTCCCTACCTATTTTGTCTTACTCAACACACACAAGTAGTATTGCTCACTACTTGAGAAAAAAGGCCAACGTGATTCATTTACTTCCTTGTTTCTCACCGCTGGAAATAGAATTTGTTGGATTAGCTGTGTTTTTATTGCTGTCCCTACAGCAGCAGCAACCAAAATACTGTAGCCTCTGCTCTAAATTTTACCCACTCAAAGATCATATTGTTAATTTACCAAGAGCCTGAGAGCTGTTAATTTGCATAAAGTGATATAGATTTTAAATAGCCACATCCCCATATTAAAGAGTAGGTCACAGGCCAACACAGCTTTGCAGTCCACATCTCACATTTTTAGTACTTGTCACCCAATGAAACTGGGTATGTTTTAAACTCTTTTTTTCTCAAAAACTATTTGTTTAGCATCCATACCTTATTAACCAAATTAATTTTACTATCTATATGGTAAGGTCAAAGAATTTTTAAAAATACCATCTATATTTCCTGAATACTTCTTATATTAAACATTCAATGCAGTAATAAATGCTACCAAAAAGCTTCTGAGTAACATTCATTTACAATAATACATTTTAAACAAAGACTCTAATCCTGCAGATCCTCCACCTGTAGAATCAGTAGTTCTGGTGTAGATTCTGCAACATTGGTCCCTGTTCTTTAAAGAGTACATTCATATATCTGCAGTACTTATATTTAAAAGTTGTTTAAATTTTTGATATAATATAGTCAATAAATCACTAATACATAGATCTCAGAGAGGTAGCCACACATTTATTAGGGTATTAGGGCATGCTGCTCAGGGATCTGCCGACATGGATGGACCCTTATGATTTCAGAGTCCCACTGAAAGAGGACTTTGCACAGGCACAAGCACGTGCCTGTACAGATTTATTTGGAAAATTAGGGCTCAAAACACCAGTTGCAAAATGTGAGTCATACTGGGAACCAGCCATGTAAATGTTTTACCACAAATGCAGCATGATGAATCTCAGTATATATAATGTACAAGACCCACACACAACATATTAATCCCATGACTGGGCTAAGTTTCAACAAACTGACAAACTTTAAAAAGCAGCTGCTTGGAATTTTTGTGAATTAGATCCAAAATACTACTTGCAAAATATATTTATTTGAAAATATACTTCAGCTTTTGTTTTAAAAGGATTTCTGCAGCTCTAAAATAGAAACTAGCAATTATTCCTTCTATCGATAAAAAGCTTACAAGGATATTTGTGGGGAAATACAGTGTATTTTGCTGAGGTTTACATTGTGCTCTCCAGCTATTCCTGATCTTTAACACTTGCATCAATGGCATTCTAACAACTCTGCAAGCTTCATTGGAGGAAAGAAATATATTAAACATATATATTTAACAGCAAAATATATTAAACAGCAAAAAATTAACTAAATTAACTGCATGTGTGTGTAATATATATTACACACACACACACACACACACACACACACACACACACGTCACTCTTCATAGGAATTCACTACAGTGAGAATTGCAATTTACACTCTAAAGGAATTTGTTACTTGCACTAACTTAATCATAAAACAACTGCCATGTTAGCCAGTTTACACTGTGTTTAGTAATAAAAACCCATGTATTGTGATTTATGTATTTCTCTTAACTGCAGAAGTGAATGAACTGGTTATACACTTAAAGCAACATTAATGTAAGATTTTTATGCTCTCACTAATGGGAGCATTAGCTCATTAAAAGCAATTTTGACTACATACTTGAACACAGGAAACCCGGCCCTCACTGAGAATCGCACTCAAACCCTCATTCAGGTCCCATGCTTTTCACCTGCCAGAAACTGGGAACACTATAGAGGTAGTCCTTTCAAATTCTAGGGAGAGAACTACAAATGCCAGCCAAAGGGGAGGCAGATGTAGAAGAAAGAGCGGCAAGCATATTCTGAAGTGTGCCATCCCTAACTCTCTCTGACCTGTGGAATATTCTCAGTGAGGCAGGTCCAGAAAGTAAAATCTCAGGAAGTACCCCTCTACCTAAACCCAATCAAGATAAATAATTCAAACATTAATGTGTATGTCTATTACATAACTAAGTTTGCTAATGCTGTAGTGTACAACAAGAGAAGTGGCATTTACATTAGCTACTCAGCATACTTCCTGATTAGTTAGAATGGGCAACAGGTATCTAGCTAGACTCATTTGTCAAAACAGTTCTCTACTACATTATGGCTTAGTGCAGAGAAACATTTGCATCAACAAAAAGGGACTAGAATCTCATTATCTTAGTATGCTCCTTTTTTGCAGCTGTGCATAAAGAGTTTGATGCAAAAGGATCTACTACAATGCTTATCAGTTTCTCACTGCAACATTAAGTATGGAAAGTGTTACAGTTGGGCAACAGTTGCTGCTGCTTACTGCTGCTGGTTCACAGACCAAAAAAAGTGCAACAAAAAAGGGGAAGGGAGTCAGAAAATATTGAACTATCAGGAGAAAAACAAACAGGGAAAGAAAAAGGTGAGAGAAGAAAGAGCATATAAATGCAACCAGAAATGCAACTCAAACAAGGATGGGGTGGTAGTAAAAATAAAGAGAAACAAGCGGACAGAGAAAAAACAGCAGAACCAACAAAGGTTCCCCACAATGGTACCACATATTTTCCTCCACTAAGATTTTGGGTATGAGGACTACAAAGTCTAGGAGTGAGCTTCCTAAAATATTAGAAAACCATTTTACAACTCACTTCACACTAAAACACTGTATATTATATGGGGGAGGATGCAGTCATAGCACCTAAGAGACTCACTGCTATTTCTCTTAGCTGTAGGCTGCTCAGACAACACTTTACCCCTCATTCTTTCCTCATATTTTGGCCAATATATCAGGAATAGTAAAATGAAAAGTAAAAGCATTATTAATCCACAGTAATATCATGGGCCTGATCCCATTCCCATTAAAGTAAAAAACTGTTTTCCCCATTACAATGGGAAACAGGACTAGGCCCAATACCATTGATAAATGGTCAACCAATTGTCATTACACAAGATTAAAAAGAAATCCCACAGGAGCCATATTTGCCAACAAATGCATAGGAGTGAAGAGACCTTCTTATATCTTTTAAAAGCAGGGCTATGTTTTCCAAATGTGGTAAGATATTGTGAATCAAGATAATTTATATATATGTGAACATATAAAACACTCTACATTAACATAGAACGCTATGCATTAATATTTAGTATACACAAACTTACCTTTGCATATTAAAATTCAAAATGATCTTTTACAATTAAAGTCAGACACCACAACATTGGAATAGTAATTGATACAAAACACTGAATGCAGTGCAATGTGTAGGCATTCATATTTTTGGACAAATATATTCACCACAAGCAGCCTTTTATTTTGACACATGAGCCACACAATTCCACATGGGGATGCCATTATAGCATTTACAAGTTTAGTAAAGCTAAGGATTTACATAAACATTAAAGGAGTTAGGGGAAGCAGGATGGCATGTGTCCAGTACACTCCAAAAGGGTGTCTGTTTTGTTTTTGGCTAAAGCAAAAGCTTAAAGAACTAAGGGTTCGCAAAGCAGTTCAGCAGACAGTAGCCAGAAACGGTGGGGTTTTTGGCGCATGCTTGGATCAGGTGACAGTACAGACTGAAAACTATGGCAGCTCACTGAAATGGTTACAGAAAGTAATGGCCCTGAATTCTAGGTGAAAGCAAAGGCAAGCATACATAGCACTCAATCACAAGCTTTTCTAGCAAATCTATTAAATAGTTTAGCAAGGGTTTTCTAAAACTTTAAGCAAAAGGTTTGCAAAATTTCTGTTGCTGTTAACTGCTCTTTATTGTTAACCAGATTTGTGAATATTTAATTAAAGAACATGTCTGTATTAACGTTTCAACATCAGCATGACGCCTCCGTCAAAGTGAAATTATTAGCATATTTTTTCTAGAGCTGAAAGATTTGACAAATTATGTAAATGAGAAGGTATTCGTCAGAGATATAGTGCAAACTAAATCCTGCTCCAACTGAAAAGTCTAAAACTTACTGTTTATTGAACAGTTTTTGGAAAATGCAAACAAATGCATCACAACTGTGTTCTAAAGCTATTTTCTTGAACCCCAAATATTCTTTCTAATCAGTTCCAATTGCAGTCAGTTTTTATTGGGGGGGGGGGGGTTGTTTGGTTGGGTTTTTTTAGAATGCAAGTTTGTTCTCTATTAGTTTGTATATAGACACAGGACAAAATCCTATCTGTCTTTCATCTCTCTGGATGGTGACTCCTAGACAGAGCAGAACTGATATAGTTATACCGTTCTGGGTGGCAACGGGGAATAGATTTCCAGAGTCTAGATTCTCGGCATTTTCCCTGCATGGAACCTGTATTTTTTTCCCAATGGTTAAATTAGGCCAACTTTCAGGGGATCAGTAAGTCAGAACTATGTTCTGAGAGCTCTCATCTTGCACTGGAGAATTTAAGCTTATTTTTTTTAGAGTCTGTAAATCCATAAATTACAAATATAGCCATCAAAATATCAATTGAATGTAAACTGGCAGTGTCTGCAGATCGTCTAAAACAACAGCTCTATGAAATATGAACTGCTGCAGTTGATTTCAATTGTGTGTTAACACTGAAATCTAATTATGAAAATTTAGAACATCAGCATTAAGAAAGGAGAAAGACATTTGTGAAGGATTTTCACAATATACTGAGTGTGGCATTTCTTGCTGATGTCTCAGAGTGGCGCTTAGGATTGGGAGAGTATCTATATATTTCAGATTAAAACTTTGGATCTTTCATTGTACAGAACCATCACCATATACTGTACTTTGTGAAGCAGGGATTCAGGAACAGTGCAGTAGGGCTATTGTAACCCCAAAATTAATGGAGTGGACAGATTGACTCTCTTCTACTCTATAACTTAAACTCCCTTACCTCCACCTCTCAGAACTCTTTTTGGCAAATACTCTTAACTACACTTGAAAATAAAGAGTAGAGGTTTGGGGAAAGAGATCCTACATTTCGAGTATGGTCCAGATAAAACCATGATCACTCTTTTTTCCACTGATGAGAACAGTTAGCTCACCTATTGCTCTGGTACTGGAAAGAATTTCCAATATAACGTAATAGTATATTTTGCAGTGTGCATTTTCAGGAAACAAATCTGTTTTGTTGACAGGAACTGTGCTGCTCGCAAGCCCAAGAACAGATCTTATGATCTTTTCTGACCCTCAGATACCCTATGTACAACTAGGACTGTCTACTGTAAATCGAAAAATGTTTAATTACTAGCCACTCTCCAGATGTTGATAGGGCCCAAAACTCCCAGCCCTACCCATCTACACACACAGAGGGCAAACATGAACTGAACCTACTATAGAATAAGAGGAATCTAATCTTTAGAGACAGACTTTTTAATCCTCCTCTGGTTTGAAAATGTCATTCTATCACCAAAGCCAAAATGTGTGGGGATGAAAACAATGCTTCTCATGATAAAATTACTTTATCCAATTTCTGTAACTGAAAGGCCCAAACAACCTGTAATAGGCTAAAATTGCAAAACCAGTTAAGCATATCAGCAAATGAAAAAAACCGAGCTTACACAAAAGACAAAATATTCTGCTCTCAACTAATGGTTTTGTGGTAATGCTCTGCATCGTCATAGGAGATCAGGTTGGATTCCCAAGCCTCAAGTGCTGCTCAAACAAGAAATTCAACTTTCTTTAGAGAGGAGTTTTACAGAACAGCAACTTCAACCAATTAAAAAGCAGCTTTAAGAATATCTGGTAAGATCACTTAGTCTAGGCTAAAATTCTGATGGATGCAACACTTCAGGATGTGGAAACAATGAAAAAAAAGTTGGAGGGGGAAGACTATTCAAGGGTCTCACAGAGATACAGTAGATGTCTAAAACAGAAAGAAGCAAAACATAGCAACTCCCCTCCCAACACAGACAACACACTGACAAAGTAGCTTATTAAATTCTAGACTTCTTGACTATCCATAACACACTACAGTAAAACTCCAAGGCTGTGTCTAGACTGCATCCCTTTTCCGTAAAAGGGATGCAAATTAGACACATTGCAATTGCAAATGAAGCAGGGATTTAAATCCCCCCCCCCCCCGCTTCATTTGCATAAACGTGGCTGCCGCTTTTTTCCGACTCGGAGCTTTGCCAGAAAAAAGCGCCAGTCTAGACGCGGATCTTGCGGAAAATAAAGCCTTTTCCAAAAGATCCCTTATTCCTTTTTTTAAATCTTGGAGTGGGGAGGAGAGCCACTCCAAGATTTTGGAAAGTGGTCGAGGGCTACACTCTTTCATGGTATTAATGGAGGGTTGAGGAATTGGGGTACAGGAGAGAGGATGAAGTCTGGAAGGGAGTTTGGGTGAAAAGCAGTTGTGACCTAGGACAAGGGACTGGGTGCTGGGTTTTCAGATGTGACCGATAGTAGGAAGGGATTGTGATCTCAGCAGGAGATTGGGGTGCAAGATGTGGGAGGGGGAAAAAGGTGAATGTGGAGTAGCAGAGTAGAAATGGGGGGCAGAGGGTTGGGGAAGGGAGGGGCTGGGGTGCCAGAGGAAAGCGCTGGCCAGGAGACTTACCAGCCAGCAACCAAACCAGCCTGCCTGCCTGCCGAGCTAAAGGCTTGTAGAGCTTAAAATGTATCTACCTGCTAGAACCACATGCTTGAGTGAGTAACTGATCAGGAGGGGAGGGGGGGCTTTACTTCTGCCCCCAGCACAATCCCTTTGGCTGGTTTCTGGCCAGAAACTGGCCAGTGGGAGCTGCTTGTTTGAATAAGAGGCAGCAAGGAAGCAATGTCTGAATCTTCCCCCCTTCCCTCTGGACTCAAAGAGAAAGTTTACACATACTACCGGCTCTAACAAAGGCAAGCAGTCTGCTAGTAAAATAATCCTACATTATCTACATATTAAGGGTTTAGCACTAACCAGCATTAGCTAGAACAAACCAGTTATTGTTTTAAAATAGGAAACAATCTAGTTACAGTAATCCCAGCAATGACCACATAAATAGATAGTCTGCTCATTCAAAGTTCAAGGAGACTGCTACACAGTGTGACTGCAACAGTACTGAAGGTACAGATCCTTACCAAGATAAACAAGTAGCAGTTTTAAAAAGAACACTGAAAATGTGTTTCATATTTAAACATGTTTAAAATTAAACTGTCTGCTGATTATAATAGTCCTTACAGGTTGAAGACAGAAATGTTACAATGTTTTATTATGTACAGAATTGAATGTCAAACATGGTCATGATAATTTCGTGGTCAGCAAGTAATTTTCAAATTTGCAAGTGTGAAGATGACAAAAAACACTTGTTTTCAGTTAACCTGGTCTGAATGAAATGTCAAACTTAAATATTTAGCTCTTTCTAATTTTTCCAGGCTTTAATTTGTTACATTACACTGCTGAAGGCACCACAACTGTGCATTAGTATCCTCTAGTACAAACCTCTGAGCCCTGCAAATCTATATAAACATCCACTTTATATCTGTGGATATCTGCATCCATGGATGTGGATGTATACGGCTCATTTTTGCAGATACGGATGCAGATGTGAATACCAATTTTTTTTTATCTAGAACTCTGGAAATTGGTGGATATCTGCTTCATATCCACAGATATCTGTATCCGAAGATCAAATTTTGTATCTGCACAGGGCTCTACAGATCTCCACAATGCATTCATTGGAACTCCAGAGGAGCACAGGAGTAGTGGATCCTAGTACAGTATCAGAGAGTTTGCAACAGTTGTTTTGGAGCACTAGTTATTAAAGAAAGATGCCCAATTTATCATATACTTGTTGCTTTACCAGGCACAGTGAATAGTATAATTCTAAAACACCTTCAACTGACAGCACTATATTAAAATAAGAAGATAAAGACTGTCTTCTACTCTCCATATTGCTTAATGTATTTAGTACGATGCACCACAGAGCAACACCAACTGCAGGTTGTGCCTCCCTGGTCAGGCACCCTCATGACCGGACTGGTCCTGAACCAAGGAATTTGCCGGACCAGAGAAGGTCAATGCAAAGGGGAGTCTCCATTTTACCCCTAGTCTCCAAGGGGCTCTAGGGAAGGTCAATGCAGTAGGGAGTCTCCACTTTTCCCCAGGCAGCTCCACTGCCACCCAGGGCTCTGCTCTCCCCATGGTGCCAGGGAGAGAGCACTCTACTTTTCCTCTGTAACTTAGCTGTCACACAGGGCTCCACTCTCTTGCTCAGGTTCCGCTCTCCCTGCAGTGGCTGGGGACTCTCCCCGGTGGCTTTGCTGCTGCCCAGGGCTCTGTGCTCCCACTGGTGTTTGGGGAGTCTGCTCTCTTTCCAGCAGCTCTGCTGCCACCCAAGGGTTCCACTACTGCTTGGCAGCTCCTTACTTCCTCCAGTGCCCTGCTGCTGCTTCTCTCTCTACAGGCTCTACTCTCTCTTTACAGACTCCGCCCAGAAGCTCCACACTCCACTGAGCAGCTCTGCTGCCACTCTGGGGGGCTCCATAATACTCCCAGCATTTCTGCGCTCCCCATCAGCACCCCCCACCATGGCTATAGGGGCTCCATGCGCCCCTCCGGCAGCCGTGCTGCTGACTTTCTGCGACAGGGAGCTAAGCTTCCCCCACCCCAGGACTGAGGGCTCTGTGTTCCTCCTGGCAACTCTGCTGCCCCCGGGGCTCCACCTCAGGCCCCTAGTTTGGCAACATTCCTGGCCTCAGCTCAACGGCTTAGCCCTGTGAGAGTACTTACAGAGGTGTCCCACAATACCAGATCAGGGAAGTCCAGAATACAGAGTTTAACGTGAACATAAAAGTATGGTCTAGACTAAATAAACCCGGCTAAGGGTATACCTTAAAAATGAACAAAGACCAAATATTTCAATATCAAATAACCACAGACCCATAGAATTGTAGGATTGGAAGGGACCACAAGAGATCTTCTAATCCAGTCCTCTATATTGAGGCAGGATTAAATATTATTAACCATCCCAGAAAAACATTTATGTAACCTACTCTTAAAACCTCTAATGATAGACATTGCACAGCCTCCATAGGTAATTTGTTCCAGTACTCATCTATCTTTACAGTTAGGAAGTTTTTCCTTAAGTCTAATCTAAATTTCTAAGACTGCAAATTAAACTAATTATTACTTGCCCTCAGTGGATAAGGAGAACAATTTACCATCCTCCTTTTTATAACTTTTTACATTCTCGAAGATTTATGTCTAACTCTCCATCTTCTCCAGATTAAACAATCCCAATTTTTTCAATCTTCTCTTGTAGGACATGATTTCTAGACTTATTTTTGTTGCTCTCCTCTGAACTTTCTCCAGTTTGTCCACATCTTTTCCAAATGGACACAGTATTCCAGTTGAAGTCCTATCCATGCTGAAAAATGTGGAATAATTACCTCTCTTGTCTTGACTGCAAAACTCCTGCCAATACACTCTAGAATGTTTACTTTCTTTGCAACAGTACTACACTTTTGATTTACATGTAGTTTGTGATCCACTAGTCTATAACCCTCTGATCCTTTTCTGCAGTACTCCTTCTTAGGCTAATCATTTTCCAATTTTTATTTGTGCTACTGATTATTTTCCCTATAGGGAAGTATAGTGCTTTGCATTTATCTTCATTGCAGATTATCCTATTTATTTCAAAACAATTCTCCAGTATGTCAAGATCATTCGATATACCCTTTCAGCTTGACTGTGAATTAGGGATATAAATAATGCGTAAAAAACAACAATGTAACTGATCAAATTTTTATTGTTTAAACAAACTTTTAACTGTGGAATTATGGGTATGTGTGGAAGTGCTGACCAGGATACCCCGGATACCGAACCCATATGCTCACGAACTCCGGCTGCCAGCCCCACTGTCTCAGCATCCTAGTGTGCCCGGGGTTCCAGCTGCTGGCTGTGCAGCCAGGACTCTGGCCTTACAGAGGGTCAGCAAAAGGACCCTGGGCAGAGTTTAATTGTTAACAGAAACCGATAAGCATCAAGCTTATTGGTTAACCTGATACACTTTTACAACCCTATTGTGAATCACTGGTAAATATTAAGTATGTTTTTCCAACCAGATATTCATGCATAGTTTAGATAAATCTACAATAATATTTCCCTAGTTTGCTTATGAAGTCACATGAGTCAGTATCAAAACCTTGCTTAAATCAAGATCAAGCTAATCTATTGCTTTCCCCTCCATCCACAGGTTGTTACCCTGTTGGCTTGACATAACAGATGTGTTTAGGAAAGGAATCAGAAACATGAAATCCTAAAACTATTCTAATACAACTAGACATAGAATTGCACACACAGATAGACTCAACTTCTCTTACATCAATACAGAATAGAAACTCAAATCTTACCTAGAAAGAACATTATACACGAGTAGTCAGCAAGCAAGAGGCAACTTATATCAGCACACAGAAATAATAGGGATTTATTCAGAGATGTATGTTACCTCTACACCACCTGTGCAGGTTTAAGATACCTGATGCTTTTAAACTTTGTGTTCACAAAGCCTTCACGATCATGACTGTGGTTCCAAAGTATGCTCTTTGGAAAATAAAGGCAAGGATCCCTATTCTAAATGCCTGGATAGAATACCCAGTGAATTTAATGGACAGAGCTCAGTGCCAATACAAAATTTTGTAACCACATCTGTATCCACAAAAACGAGCCATGAATATCTTCATCCACATCTGCAAATGCAGACAACTGTGTCTATAAAGTGGATATCGACAAATCTGTAAGGGTCTAGATACAAAATGCGTATACATATCTGCACAAATGATATAAAGTGGATATAAAGTGGATATCCACATATTTGAATGGAGTTGGATCAGGCCTTGAGTGAGTGCATATTAACAAGCTATTTTTGGCAGTTCTTCAACAATACTGAATAAAGTAACTACTGCATAAAGTCAGAGTTGCATTATTCAGTGGAGTCTGAACCACAAATATATCAAGAGACAAGGAATACAACCTGTATCTCTAGAAAAATTAACCCTGGGGCATACAAATTTTAAGATAAATCTGGAATGAAAATGCCTTGCACAATTCATTATAAATATATTTGTTTTAAAAGAAAATACAGATGAAGCAGAAAACAGCAGATAAACAGACAAAATGCAGAAGGAAAGTATGTTATATCTAATAGATTGGAAAAATTATTCAAGGATCATTACTATTTACAGAGTCATTTCTGTAACTCTGCCAAGGTCAATTAGACCTTGGGTTATCTGCCATCTCAATTCTATCTGCATAAGGTAACTGCGTGTGGGTAGTTTTTATTACACATTTAGCTACACTTTCCTGAAAGTTTTCTAATGTTTGTATTCAATTATTTCTGTTGGGCCCGTTCTAGTTGTTTTATAATTGCCATTTTGAAGTCTGCACATATTTACACAATTGCCCCTTCACCCCCTATCATCTTAGGTCCGATCCAAAACCCAGTGAGGTCAATGAGGGAATATACATGAACTTGAGTAGGCTTCGATAGGGCCCCAATTTCCCAACCTAAAAAATCCGTGTGTATGAATAGTGATTTCATGCAGTAATAAGACAACAGTCACTGCAGTCATGCAGTAATAAGACAATGCCACTTTTCCATTTAATTATGTAAACACAAACCATAATTTTGTTATAGTGATGCAACTACACTGACAGAGTTTGTTAGAGCACTAAGTTTGATACTGAAAAGAATATCTCCCCCAAAGAATTTATGCAAAGCTTTAATTTGAGAGTTTTAAAATCAGTGTACTTCTAAGATATTCACTTTAAGTAGAGATTAAAATTATGAAAGCATTCTCTTTTTTTTAAGACACTGTTTACTGAATTCTAAATTTTGAATGTAAACATACAACAAAATGAAAGACATGCCTAACATCTACCCGAAAATCTAGCTAAAGTAATACATAAATTCATTAATTTCAGAGTTCATCTGATGTACAAATAAACATTGAAACAACACTCATCAATAGAGATGTAAAGAGCAGATTAAAAAAGTAACCATGTAATTGATTAAACAGTAACCAGGAACCCCATGATTTTTGCAGGGGCCTGGCTGCCACAAGCAAAACTCTACTGCCAGCCCTCACCATGCCCAAGGTAGCAACAAGGTTCTGGGCTCTAGCTAGCAACAGAGTTTAATCATTAACAATTAACCAAAAGATTTAATTTTTATTGGTTAATTAGCTAAATGTTTACATCCCTAGTCATTAACCAGAAAAATATTCAACACTCCAAAATATGTCTGTAGAAAATTATTTAAAAAGTTTAAAAGCCACAAAGTTTACTAATTAATTATGGATAGCCAAAGGTCCATTTAGGTAAAGAAAGGATTTTTATCATTCACTACAGCTACATAACCCTCTGACAGCTGCCTCAACTCTGTATAGCCACACCAGCATACACAAATATCATAGCTCAAATTTGAGATTTTAAAAGAAAAGGCTGTAAAACCAGTGCTCACACTTAAAATCTTACTATGCCTATAGGTTCTAATGTTTGACTGCATTAGACAGTTATGAACATGTTATGCTATTATGTGTTGTAATGAATTTTCAATTGCCACTTTTGAACACCAGATGGCAATATCATATGCAATTCATAGGTATACTACAATTAAGTTTGATTTCTGTGAAATAAAGTCCTCTATTTGTTTAATGAGAATCAAAATCTAGTCAAGACATCTCTCACATCAACTCAAAAATTAAAAAAACTAGACTTCTAGAGGACGTTCAAAAGTAAATTTGTAAAGCAGTGTTTTGCCGCTATGAGGATAAGGGGAAGGTCAGAGGGGTTCCCAGGTTATTTCTAACACTATTTTCTCCTTTCAGGTAATGGATTTAAGGAGATTCTGTTGGAGCAGTTCCCTGAAGGGGAAGATGAAATGTGTTAAAGTATGTTAAACAAAAACAACAACATAAAAGAGAGCAAATTAAAAGCATATATAATTTAGTACATGGTAAGTGGTCTCCAAACAACAATTTCCTTTTACTTGAAAATGACTCTTCTCCCTCCTCATACAGGTTTGTCTCAGTGCTGCCTTTTACATAATAGCTCAACCCAGCTTACTGGATCTACATAAGTGTCTTAGATTCCCTCCTGTCATACTTCTGCTTCTAATCTAACTGTTTTTCTTCCGTTATCTAGTAGTGATTCTTTTACTGTATTAAGTTCTTCCTCTTCTTCTATGGCAGTGTTTCTTAAACTATGTTCTGCTGAACACTGGTGTTCTGTGAACACTGTTGCAAGTGTGCCACGACCTCTTCTTCGTTTTTGTTACTTCTTTGGTCTGACAATTTTTTTTTTTGAAGAAAATTTTCATAAGTGTTCCGCATAAAAAAATATTATTGTTTGGTGTTATGTGGTCTCAAAAAGTTTAAGAAATACTGGTCTATGGAGTCCCTCAAAGCTGATTCATTAATTTGGAAATATTACAAATCCACTGACATCTATAGGCAAGACTATATTATTTAGGTACAGCCCATAATAAAGCATGGCATGAAGCTGCACTGCCCTATGTGTAGCAACAGGAAGTAAAAAGTTTCCCTTAAGGTCCCAGATTGTCATGATCTCCTGCTCACCACTGCATCCTTTTACATGGCCCATTCTATAACCACAGCAGCTGGAAAGTTCTGCTGGCCACTGTGTGAGATGGAAAAGCTAAATCTTGCCCTCTCCATAGCATCTTATGCCTCCGTAACGATACAAAGGGAGTAGTTCCTGAACTTCCCCTAGCACAGGGATTGGTATTCTACCTGGCACTTATGAAGGCTGCTCTTCTTCCCACTAGGCACCCAAATGCAGAGCAGAATCTGGGCCTACAGCCACAAAACAATTAAGACATTTTATTTTGGTTTTATTAAAAGTTCAAACAATTGGCACCAGGAATGCCAGCTTAAGGTATTTATAAAACAAGTCTTATGAGCCAACACATTGGATTGCTCCCTACCCTTTAGTTTTTAAGTAGTAAGTTTGTTCTCAAGGTCTCTTCTTTTACATCCCCCGAGCACACATACTCATACAATATCTTACATCTTTGAAGTTTCATCTTTGTAAGAAGTGCTGGATCAGGCTAGAAGTGGTTGGGTAGACAATAATCCACCACCCCTTCTCCCGCCAAAAAACCCCATTGTTTATAATTTGATTACTACTGTGACATTAAATTAAAAGCTGCTAAAATAAACTGAACAACAACTTTTCAGGTTGTTATTAAATAATTCTATCAGTACTCTTTTAATTAAATATTTTTTGCATTTTGACAGTATACGGAAAACTTTTTTAAGACTATTATGACAATTAGACATTGATTTATTTGATGGCTAAACAGATTTAAATTTGAAATATAACCTAATTAATTGTCCAAAATATTTCTAAAAACTTCACTGAGCTGCCATAATTTCTGTCAGCATATGTAGTACTGAATGACTAATAAAATACCTGAATTGAAACTATTCCAGTCTAGCAGTTTGTATGATCTTGTGTTACCCATAATTCCGACAAAGGCTGAGTTCAAAACAGCAAATTAGTAGATCAGTTATAGGAGCAGAATAGTGAAAAAAAACCACTACCAACAAGAACACAATTGACAACACCACTCCACAGGAACTGGAAAGACACAGACAGCAGAGTTAATAAGAGGTTGAAATAGAAAGGGAAGAAAGTAAGGAGCATGCTATAGCACTTAGCATGATTAAGTGTACATTATATAGCAATCCCCGGATTTTTTGTTTGTTTGTTTGTTTCAAAACAACCCCTTTAAAAGTTATTACCTTTTTCAACATTTTCCTGTTTATTTACTTGGCAGTTTGTGTGTTTCTTTTAAGAGTATAATATTTGACATAAAATATTATCTGATTCAAAACCTGGGCTAAGATAGTTCCCACACAAGTTACCGGGGTTTCTGAATTGTTTCTCTCTCTCTCTGGTACAATACTGAATTTGAGAGATCATGGATTCTACATTCACTTGTCAGAAGCAATCAAAGCTCTTCAACAGATGCTGGTAGAGCCATTTGAGTGTGCAAAGATGCACTATTTAATAAGCATATGCATCTGTATCTACCATCAGTTTTTATTCTGCTTTCATACAGTCTGTTATCCCATGTTAGTCAATAAAAAAGAAATGTGCATAGTGCAGTAAGTTATTTCAGAAAATATCAGAATATAGTTGATATCTCCCCCATTCCTTCTAAAAATGCTTTTTTGCTCTGATGCAGGCTTATAAATTATAGACACAAGACTTTATAAAGAGAATATGACACTGATTATTTATTATACTGTAAAACAGTCAAAGATTTATTAGTTTCACTTTTAAGGTAAGTGTAAAACGGCACGCTAACTGGAAGCCAGGGGAGTTGAGGCCATACATAAATTGAGTACATTTATCCTCCAATACATTAAGATATTTCTTTTCATTGTCTATCTATTGCATCCATAGGAATAAAACAAAATCTTAAAAAACTGCACATTTTCTTTTTGCTGCCTGTATTTTCAGTCACTTCAAAAAACCCTTAAAATCGTTTTCTTACATTTATGTGACTCTTGGATTTTGTTTCAAATCATTGTCACATTTTATTGAATATTAAAGCAATTACAGGAAAAGATTAAAAAAATAAGACTGATGCTTGAAAAAGATGCATTTGCAAAATTTTTAAAAGCTTATTATTCCTGGCTAGTGAATGCAAAACCATAGTAGAATCTATTTTTTTTAAATCTGCCTCCATTTCAAGGGGACTGAGCAACTCAAATCTTTTATTTTTTACCTTATTTTCTATTTGATTCAGTGAATAATATCAAGATTAAATACTAACAGCCAATAGCTGCTTAATTCCTCCAGAATTAGTGTGCGCAAAATGCATTAGCATTGAGTTTCAGGGAAAAATTATCTAACGAAAAAGTGGCTTTGATTTTTTTTTTAAACTTGAAGGAAAATAAAAAGTTGTCTCCATTTTTTATCACTTAAGAGTCAGAATCATTAGCTGAGTTAAACTGTGGCCAATTCTTAAATATCTGAAAAACTGCTGTGAATTAACAACGTTTAAAGTAATCATGAAGTATTTTGACTACGTTAGTTTCACTTTAGAATTGCAAATTTAATTTTTGGCCAAGGTTTAATATTAACCACAACTTCAAAAAGGCATTAATTCTGGTTCTACATTATTAGATTCATAGTCTTACTGCTTTATTACACCACAAACATTAAGAAATTGTTGACATTTCTGACTAAACTTTTTTTCCTGCCTTAGTATTTTTCAACTACTCATTCTTATCTGAACAACTACAAAGTTTAGTATATTTAAAAAAACCCAAAAAACCAGAAATCCAAGCTCACAATAAGACATAACTGTGGAAAGATTTATCTAGTTAACATACCAGGATTGTGAATGCGGTCCAAAAGCTTCACAGAGCGTGCACTGACAACACCACCAACATGGACAAGGAAGCCAGGTGGAAAGGCAGTCAAGGTAAAAAAGGGAAATTCCTGTTAGGATTAAAAATATAAACAGCATGTGACCATCAGTAAAAAACTGCTGTCTTCCAATCAACATGCAATAATTGATTATGCTCCTTGAAATACAAAACATTAACAATAGGCAAAACACTTAATTTTTTTTATGAAAAATATCATTTGTATGCCATTCAACTATCGAAAACAATATGGTTTTAGCAAAAGTATTTTGAGCAATATAATTACTTTTCTCCCATAGAATTATATTTGGATATGAATATTAACAACCCAAATGATCTTATAAAAAATATTGACTTTACAAAGTCTACATTAGGCTTTCTTTTTGTTAAAAGGACACAAAGAATAAAATAAAGTAAGTTACTTAATGTTTGAAGTGATGAGACTTAATATATAACTTACTTATATCCCTCTGCACTTTCTAATGCTGGTTGCTACAACTGAAGGTAGTAGGTATCCAAATTCTGACAAACTGATTTTTGCTCCTGAAAGCATGAGGAGTACCTTATTATATAAAGTGTATCTAAAATAAATTCTAAGAAAGACTGATCTGTCAGCACCAATGGCTGTAGATACAACAGAAGTTATTCATATCTTCAGAATAAAATTGATAAAAGATTTTGAAGTACATTAATTAGACCATTCTTTGTTAGATTAAGAAACAGCCACTATCGCCAATCATTATAAAATTATTTTCTATGGACACTTTTTTTTTAAGCACACACACTATCGGTAGCAAAAATACTCCCTCTATGTTCAGACCAAGTCCTCAAGAGAGTCATGTCTGAGAAACAAAGCTAAGGGCTCAACATAGTTTTTCACAACATATGGGCTGTACAATAAATTTCTCACATTCAAATAAGATGGTCCCAAAGATGGACAGATTTAATTTTATACTTAGATGCATACATACATACAGAAATATAGTGTACTTATGGAGAAAGAGAGATGGGTTTCCATCTGCCAATTCTATGCACAGAGAGGCAAGAAAATAAACGAATCATGCATAAATGGTTATTTTATACAATTTTTATGGCTGATTAAGTGTAAAAAAGAATACTGTAATTTTATGAGATTCCCCTTCCCACACATTTTAAATCAAATGCCTAAATTAAATATTCTACTCAGATTCTAGTCAACTGAAAAGGTGAAGCTTAAACAGAAAGTATCCTCTCCCCAAACCAATGAGTCACGGTATAAAAAAATATATTCTAACAGAAGCTAAACGTAAACTTTAAACCCCAGTAGATGAGAACTTTTATAATGACAAATTCAGAGGTTTGAGTCTTTCATTTTACTTCAATGGGCTTCCAATCCATTCCTTTGAAGAATAAGACTCACACCATGGAGTCACCTCGGGCAGTGCTAAAGACCAAAAACACTGCATTGTCATCATGTGGAAGCATCAGAAAGCAAAGAGGTTATGAAGAGTGACTCTGAAGCCATATATTGTGGACATGACAGAGGACCAGTCAGTACAGCTAGTGGGTTTAGAGCAGGAGTGGGCAATAATTTTTAATGGAGAACCACTCCAAAATTTTGGTAAGTGGTCAAGGACTGCACTTCTATGGAGGGAGCACGGGGTCTGGGATGGCGGGTGGGGTGCCGAAGGGAGCTTTGAAGGGATTTAGGTGCAGGAAGGAATGTAGGGTCTGAGAGAGCATTTAGGTGAAAAAGAGGGTTATGATCTGGGGCACGGGGTTGGGGTGCAGGGTCCTGGAGAGGTTATGAATGCAGGAGAGGATTCTGGCGTGGGAGATAGATGTAGACGGGGGTACAGAGTCTGGGAAGGAGTTATGACCTGGGAGAAGGGGGAAAGGGAGTGCAGAGGGTTTGGGTGGTGACGTGGGACAGGAGAATGGGGTGCAGGGTCAGGGAGGGGTATGTGTGCAGGAAAGGATTCTAGTCTAGGGGAGAAGTATAGACTCTGGGAGGGAATTGTGACCTGGAGGAGATGGGGAGAGGAGAAACAGAGAGCTCAGGTGGTGACCTGGGGCCGGTAGTTGGGCGGGAGGGGAAGGGAAAAGAAGCAGACTCTGGCTGGAAGGTGCTTATCCAGACAGCTCCCAGCCAGCAGTCCTGCAGGAACCGGAAACAGGTTCTATTCCTGTGTGCTGGGTGGATTGCTCCACATGGCTCTGATACAGCACAGGGAGGGAGGGAGGAAGGGGAGGGGGCGGAGTGAGGAGGCTTCATTTGCTGTCCCTGCCTTAGGCAAAATTTCTCAGCTCCTACTGGCTGGAAACTGGCCAATGGGAGTTGAAGGAGCGTGTGACCCTTTCTCCTTTCTGCCCAGATAGCTTAGCAAGTAGCACCCTGCTGTTTAAAGCGGTAACAGCTACTCTGTAGTAAGGGTGTCAGAGAGACGGCCACGGGCTGGATCTGGCTTCATGGCAGGCCAAATCTGGCCCATGAGCTGCCTCAGTCCAGCCCGCTAGCCACCTCTTGCCCATCCCTCATTTAGAACCTGCCAAGATCTAGTGGATTACAATAGTTTGTAGATAGAGGAGCCAGACAGCCCCTTCTACAATACATTCTGTGCAGATGCTCCATGGACAGCCCCCTAGCTGGCAGGAAGAAGATTCCAGGCCACATTTTTTCCAGTGCCCTCAATAATATTTTTCACTCTGGCTTTACACAAAGACTAGAATGTCAAGCTTCAAGAAGTATATTGATATTTATTTCAATCAGACAATATATAGAATGATATGGAATTATCAGCTCCTCATAACTTTCTGTGATAACTGACAGTTTTACTCAGTATTTAAAACTGGTAAAGTTTAAGAATGATAAATAACTAAACTGGCAATAGAGCTTTTCTACTGAAAAATGTAAAAACATTCCTATTGGATATACAATTTAAAAGGTTTTTAAATTAAATTTAGCCCATAATGTGTTTCGGTTATATTAAATACAGTATACTATAAACACCAAAAGAGATTATGCTTGTCCACCACTGAAGAACAAGGAGACCTTAATTGTTATACTTTTAGCCACCCAGAAATGTATACATTATTATTTATGTCGATCAAGTTATTTATTAAAGATAATTTTTAGTTTATTTATAGTCTCCTTACATTTCTTCTGTAGAGATAAACTATAACATACCATTAAACAAAAACTATAAATTTTATATACTGTGAGATTAATTCTAGAAACCAAAACAAACCTATGTAATGGTATACAAAAAACCCTCACAGTTTTCTCAAGTGCTCTTATTTCATTCAAGTGATGGTCTAATTCACCTGTTGTAACAGGGCAGAAGTTCTATCTAATTTGTGAGAGAAACAACTTGGGATACCCTCACCAATTATTTTACCTATCCCACATACTGTACTGTCCCCAATTGTGTGTACTAGTTTATACAGCACTGCAAAATTCTGAATGTACTTTTTTACTGTACAATCCTGCAAACATGGATCCCATGATAACCACCGTTTTATAATATTTCAATAATCACTTCATCTGTTATTTGATAGATCATAGAATCATGTGTATGTAGTCAGTTACACCAGAACAAAGTGAACATAAAATACTGCCTGTCTGCTTTCAGGAACAGTGGTGTGAGTGGTTTTACCAAAATGCTCAGAATTTCTTCTGACTTCATAGAATCATAGAATACTAGGACTGGAAGGGACCTCGAGAGGTAATCAAGTCCAGTCCCCTGCCCACAAAGCAGGACCAAATACAGTCTAGACCATCCCTGATAGACATTTATCTAACCTACTCTTAAATATCTCCAGAGATGGAGATTCCACAACCTCCCTGGGCAATTTATTCCAGTGTCTGACCACCCTGACAGTTAGGAACTTTTTCCTTATGTCCAATCTGAACCTCCCTTGCTGCAGGTTAAGCCCATTGCTTCTTATTCTATCCTCAGAGGCCAAGATGAACAAGTTCTCTCCCTCCTCCTTATGACATCCTTTTAGATACCTGAAAACTGCTATCATATCCCACCTCAATTTTCTCTTTTCTAAACAAACCCAATTCCTTCAGTCTTCCCTCATAGGTCATGTTC
>CM057845.1:107129066-107148074 GCA_030068395.1 Apalone spinifera | reverse complement strand
TGTCGCTGCCGACCGTCCAACAACACCCCGTCTTTCTCCCGCTCACTGTGCAGGAATCTCTTTGCCCTTTACTCTGCCGATCACCGTCTCTTAGATCCCACTGACTTTAGAGCCCCCTCCCCAACTCTGATTACATGAGCTGGTGGGACACAATCACTGAATCATAGAATACTAGGACTGGAAAGGACCTCGAGAGTCATCGAGTCCAGTCCCCTGCCCTCATGGCAGGACCAAATACTGTCTAGACCATCCCTGATAAACATTTATCTAACCTACTCTTAAATATCTCCAGAGATGGAGATTCCACAACCTCCCTGGGCAATTTATTCCAGTGTTTGACTACCCTGAAAGTTAGGAACTTTTTCCTAATGTCCAACCTAAACCTCCCTTGCTGCAGTTTAAGCCCATTGCTTCTTGTTCTATCAAGTTCTTGGTCTCTGAGGATAGAACAAGAAGCAATGTTCATGAAGCTATGTTACAGTTGCAATTACAGTGAATATACATCCTGTCACTAAAAACATAGTAAATAAAATTAATATATATGTATTTAGACAGGATAATACAACACAACTGTATATATCCACAGCAGAATTGCTATCAAGATTATCGCTCCACCAAAATGTTTGTTTTGAAATTAAGATTACTTGAGTAAAATATCCAACAATATTTTAGTCCCTAAAATAACTCTGGAAATGTCTAGATTAGAGTTACTATATATCCAGGTTTTCACGAACATGATTGCTGTTTTTTGACCCACTGATCTCCCTTCTTGGCAAATTTTTTAAATAAAAAGAAACGTCCTGCATTTTTCCTTGAGAAACACACGTTGATACATGGAAAAAGCTACCTCTACACCCCAATTGGTCCCTCCCCTGAATCTGCCAGATATTGTCCGCCCCTTCCTGACCGGTCAGGTAAGCAAAGCTACCAAGCACCTTTTGCCTGGGTTACCTGCTCCGCCACAGGTACTCAGGGCCTGTATGGGAGGGTGACATGGGTAGGCCCCAACTCCTTGTCTTAGGGAGGAGAAGAGGTCCACATTGAAACACTGATTGACGTGCTGGGGCCACATCCTAGGCCTGCACTTGCCATCCTTTTACTGAGACAGGGAGCACGACACTGCTCCTCACTTTGAATGTGAGGCCAAAGATAGCTCCTCCGGCACCCTCACAAATATGTACTCTCAGCACACCCCCAATACCTCTGTAGCTCTCTCCGACTGTATCCCCTTTATGTACCCCCCAGCAGTATCCGCTATTTGGTCATTTGAAATAGGGCAACCCTAGTCCAGAAAAGGGGACTTTCATTAAAATGCCTTAATACTGACACATTATACCAATTAAATTACACTAAGATTTTTCAGCACTTCCAACATAGAAAAAAAATGTACACAGGAAATTTCCTCTGATTTTTTTTTCCAGATGTAAAACATCAATGTCATCTTAAGCAACAATGAATACTATTTAAGTGCACTAATTAGATACATATGTAGAACAATTTATAAGATCCTGAAACACTACAACCGCTTCTCTACCTGCGCTTAGGCATTTTTGATACTGCAGAAAGATGGGAAATGTGTAGCTAAAGCAGGGACAGGTAATTTTGCAGCCAGCCACTTCACAAATTGTTATGTGGTTGTAGGCTGCTCTTCACCTCCCTCTCCCTTCCCCCCCTCCCTCCCCAAAGAAGCGGGGCTTCGCTAAAGAGGTGCACTAAAGAGAGAGAGACAGAGAGAGACAGAGAGAGAGAGAAAGAAAGTGTGTGTGCGCGCATGTGTGGGAGAGACTTTGTGACACAAATTTAGAGTGCGTGCAGCAGTATGTGTATAGCACAGACTGGGTATGTATGACAGTGATACAGAGAGTTTGTGTGCAGGCAAAGTTTTCGAGATAAGCTGTGCTGTCTTTTTAAGGCAAATCTGTCCTGCTCTCGTCTCCTCCCATCCCTGTTCTACACGCCTCTGAATCACGTTTCAAATTGGAGCAGCTCTATGTGTTTCTATCTACAACCCTGCTCTGAAGAGATGGGGTGCAGGAGTCACCTGACTTCAGCACTCCCCTCTCTCGTCCGCCCCACGTCCCTGCTCTGCTAATCAGCTGGGAGGGCTGGAGAGAAAAAACTTGGTGGGTCAAATTTGGCCCCTGTGCCTGTGTTTGCCCACTCCTGAGCTAAAGGCAACTCGAGCACAAAGCTCTTAGCAGAAGACTATTATCACAGTGAATAATACTAATATTCCACATGCTTTGCTCAATCTCTAAAGACAATCTTATGCAACCTCTTTGTATAACATGATTTTTCCTTGCTAGGATTTATAAAGCTATTTGTTATTAAAATATTATCTGTAATATTTGAGAGCGTGTCTGTGTCTGTCCATCTGTGAGTCCATTTGTTCAAGAACTCCTCCTAAATGGTAAGAGGTAGGACAACCAAATTTGATATTCAGATTGTTCTTATCATAACTTAAAGCAAGGTAAGGGTTTGGTTGCATTAGGACAATGGGATGTGTCTGGAATGCGACTATTTCTCATAAAACGGAAAAGGGAGGACTCTGTTAGCAGGGATAGTTACACTATATAAGACCACGGGGAGTAGTAAAAGAGCCACAGATGGGGACCGGGACAACTATAACCACTCTGCAACAGCAATGGTGGAGAAAGACAACTATGTATTATATAGTTGAGAAAGTTTGTATGTCCTCCAGCTGGGAGTGCAGGGGATATTCACCCCACCCCTGCTTGTGCCAACTGGAGCTGTAGCAGCCATAGAGCAATGATTTAAATGAAAAAAAACATATCGATTTCAGTTAAGAACTTGAGAAATGCCGGATAAATCCTCTACTATATAAAAACAAACTCTCACCCTGAAATGCTACAGGTGCCTGTCATTTTCTTGACCTTTTAAAATCTTATTTTTAAGATTTTTTTTTATTGAAATGATAGATCTACAGCCACAAAATCATCGCATATGTTAGCATAAACGAGGGCATACAATAAAAGCTTTTTAACTGTTAGTTTATTTTCAAACTCAAGCATTACAAGCAAAAGCTATGTACTTGTATTAACATAAATGAAAATTTTAAGTGAAATGCTCAATCATGCCAAATATTAGTTAAGCGGAAATAAGTTGGATTTGCTAAATGCTCTGAAATTTAAAAAAAAATTTAAACCCCACATGAATAAAAATCACAAAGAAATCTAGCAAAACCTTACAAAAAGAAAACGCAATTTTAAAATGATTGTTCAAAATCAGAAAAGTTTTCAATACAAGAAAAAAAGCTCAAAGAAAAAAAAAAAGTCACACAATATTTTGAAACATACCCGCCTTCTACAGAACCTATGAGGCGATCCTCCCTTAGCAACAGGCAACAAAAAATGAAAAGACAATCATCCACTTACTCATATAAGTAGCTAATAATTTAAAAAGTATGTTTCATAGATATAAATAATTTGTTTTTTATGGACATATATTTGTCTTCCAGTAAGTAATTCTGCTAGACCAAAGCCTTTCTTAAATGAAAACTGGTCTCCTTTCTCTATTCCTTCAGGGACTAATGTTGCCTACAGTAGAACTTATTTTGATACAATTTATGTTGCTCAGGGTGTGAATAATGTACACCGCTGAGCAAGATAACCTAAGCACCAGTATAAACAATACCATAGCTACTGACTCTCATGGGAGATAGAGTAGTTAAGTTGATAGGAAAGCTCGCTCATCAGTTTAGCATCTTCACCAAAAGTGCTACAGTGGTGCAGCTGTGGTAGCACTTCAAGTGTATATGTAACTAGTGTTAAAATTATAAAATATGTTTCAAGAATTACAATATAATACATATAAAACTGCAAAGAGTCATTCTGACAAAGTTAAAAACACATATACCCGTTTACCACGATGCATTTCTACAATTTTCAGAATAAAAAAAAATTGGTTACTAAAGCTTTCGGAACTGTTGTTCTTCGAAACAGGTTGCTCATGACCATTCCAATTTTGGTGTATGCTCACCCCAAGCACTGCCACCAGAAAGTCTGACGGCATCCATAAGGTCAACTCTGGTGCCCATCAACTCACATGCTCATAGCACCAGTAATAAAGGGTCTTGCTGACCCACAGGTTCTTTCCTGCCTCCAAGAGATAGGAAAGCAGGGGGCATTTTAGAATGGACATAAGCAACGCATATCAAAGAACAACAGTTAAGGGAAGATTAGTAACCGATTTTGCTTCCAGTACTTGCTCATGTCCATTCCAATATAGGTGTCTCTCAAGCAGTTATGGAGCTGGAGGGGGTTCAGAGTTTATTGGTATGCCAACTATGGTATCGTTTGGCCAAATCCAATATCATTTCTAGCCCCACTTTCAGCCATGTCTCCTATCTGGGGTCATACATGGAGAGCTGGGCTGGGAACAGGAGGATCTACTGATGCCGGGTACTGGCTCCTGCAAGTGGCAGCACTACAGCCTTCTCATTTGGCCACTACCGTTTTTGGGAAGAGAGCCCTGTGGATCACTGGATACCAATTTCTATCCATGGATATCTGCATCCACAGACAGAAATTTGTATTCCCACAGGACTCTAAAGATTTAGGCTGTGTCTAGACTGGCCCCCTTTTGCGCCAAAGGCATGCAAAGGAGGCCAGTCTCAATTGCAAATGAAGCGGGGATTTACATTTTCCCCGCTCCATTTGCATGAACATGGCTGCCGCTTTTTTCCGTCTTGGAGTTTTGACGGAAAAAAGCGCCAGTCTAGACAGGGCTCTTGCGGAAAATAAAGCCTTTTCCGCAAGATCTCTTATTCCCTAGAAATAGGGAAATGAACTGTCATACACCAGCTGACAAGCACCAGGAACAGGGAAAGAAAAAACATAGCTAGCGCTCACATGTGCCAGTCATGTCTGCATCAGGCACTGACCACAAGGACCTGAGGCAGACGTCATGTCAAAAGGAAGGAACCCTAATATCAAAATTATAGTATAAAGCACCCTGAGCCTTAAGCTCAGGGAGGTTCTGTATCAAGGTAGAAGGCACGTATCATCCAGCATGGCTTAGGTGCTAATCACCCAAGGCCCCCTCCCACCCACCGAATCAAGAAAAGAGGTGTACGAATCTTGAGCATGCTACACATTGTTTTTGGTCTTTGCATTGTGGTCATATCTGGGCTTGTAAGTATTGCCTACTATACTGTATTCACCATTTCATATTTAGAAGTTGTTAAGCATAATTAGGCTAATGACTAACTCCATCGCCTGTTCGAAGATAACCATAGAAGGACTGGCTGTAGGAGGAGTTTTTATTCTTGCTATACTGGCTTTATTTGTTGTATTTTTTGTTTGCATGCTACATTGTTTAAGACGAATCAGAGACATCGATTTAATGTAATCAAACTGTAGGCAATAAAGTTGAGAACTGGTTAAGTGCATTTAAGTGTGGGCTTTCCTTCTTTGCGGCCTCAGTTCCTCACCACATACGGCACCCCTAGACAATCTTTCGAGCCTCTGGTTCGTCACCTAGTAGATGACACAGTAAGCCCTTGTTCAGGTGGGGTAAGTAGTTTAGCATAAATGGTACTGCTGATTGTGCAGGTGAAAGACACCCTTCTGTGTAAACTAGATCAATAACCTTCTGCATTTTTTCCAGTATATAGCTCTAGTGGGCTGTTTTCTGCTTTCTAGAAATACCTCTCATCAGCCCCAAGCATGCTAGCTCTCAAAAATTCAGCATGTAGCTTCTAGGCTAAGAGATGGAGGGACTCCAGGTTTGGGTGAGGCAGTCAGCAATAGTCCTAGGTCTGGAAACAGTAGATTGATTGGTGTTTCTCCTGAGAGGTCTAGGAGAATGATAAATCAATGCTAGCAGGACCAAGTAGGGATTATCAGGATGATATGCACTTTGTTCCTTCTGATCCTCATCAAGACTTTGTGTATGAGATGAATGGGAGGAAATGTGTAGAAGATATGACCCATCCAAAGGAGAAGGAAGGCATCTGCAAGAGACCTGGCTATGAAACAATAAGGAGCTGAATTGGAGATTCTTCTTGTAGTGTTTCATCGCAACCAGATCTATCTGAAGAGTTCTCCACTTCTGGAAAATGGCTTTCACAACATCTGGATGAATGGACCACATGTGGTTGGAGAAGGATCTGCTGAACTGGACAGCAAACTTGTTCTGCAATCCCAGCAGCTAGGAGGCCTGGAGGTGAATTGAGTGGGCTAGGCAAAATCTCCACAAGTGAAACGCTTCCTGGCCCAGATGAAAAGAATGTACTCCTCCCTTTCTGCTGATATAAAACATTGCTCGTGTGTTATCTGTGAGAACTGACACCTTAATGGGATCCATAACAACATCATTCAAAAGAAATGCCACTCTTGAATGAACAATGCTGCTAGTGTGTCTAACAGGGCACAGGAGGGCTTCCTGATCTCCTCTATTTGGAGTCCAAGGTTTTGAGCCACTCTTTTGAGGAGGTCCTGATGCATCTTGTCCTAGGAGGGCATTATGTCTGCTCCAAAAATAGCCTCTTGTGGAGAGGAGGACAATGCCTGCGTACAACTAGAGGGCACTGTTCTTTGCCCTTGGCATGAGACATATTGAGACTTGGCACCTTGAGACATTTGGCACTATAAGGTACTAGGCCTTTTTCGATAACAAAATTGCAAGATCTGAGGCCTTTTTCTGTAGCCATATTAGGAGAGGAGCAGCCATGAATCTAGCCAAGACTACATTAGAAGGGGAGGTTAAATCAAGATATGTAACTCCAGCTATGTTAATTATCTAGCTGGAGTTGACATACCTTGTTTCAAGTTTCCCCTCACAGGGGTGGATAACAGGAGCAAATGCTCCCATTGGTTTCCTTTACTCCTCACAGAAGCAGGAATACTGGCTGCTGATGGAGTCACCCTCTGAGTTCAATTTAGCGAGTTTTCGCTAGACCCGCTAAATCAAACTCTGGAAGATCATTTACAGCAGTGTCGATCTTCCATTTAGTGACGACATGGCCATAGAAACAGAACTTCACTTCCTCGTTCTGTCTAAATTACATAGCAATAAAAAAATATCAGTCTGTTAAGACAAGAACCCTGTCCTAAGAATACCCACCATCACCAAATAAAGAAACAAATCTTAAGATGACTAAAGAAAATTTGTTGGATGGCAATCTGGCTGGAAAGAAATCACTTAGCAGTTGTGGTTGTGAAATCCCTATTCCATTCTTGTTTTGTCTTTATGGTCCCTGTTTCTCTATTGCATATCTGTTTGATCTCTGTCTGGTTCTTTGATTGGTTCTGTCACTTGCATAATTAACTTGGCGAGGTGTGAAACAATTATAAGAATGGGCAGGGCTCGCCGAACCGCGGCGAGCCCTGCTCGCCAGCCGCGCTGTCCGGTGACCTGGCTCTTCTGGGTTACAATCTACTCGCCACAGGCGAGTAGACTGTATTATTTGTCAAGCCCTGATAATGGGCATGACTGATTAAAGCAGGGGTGTCAAACTCAATTTACCTGAGGATCAGTGCCAGTCCTCAAATCCTCCAGATGATTTAAACATCGCCCTTCTCCTCCTGCAAGATATCACTGAGGGAAAAGCTTCTAGTGGAGGTGCTTAGAAATGGCCATGAGCAAAAACTCAAAGAAACATAATTTTAATTTAATGCACAATACTGTCAAACACTGCAGAAGGTTATTTTTTAATCCAATACTTCCTTAATAGTGATTTTAATGGCAATCCTTTAGAGTTTAAGATTTATTACAAAAGATTATAAAATAAAATAAAAACTCATTCATATAATGCAGTACTGATTAATGCTACCAGTTCTATTTTTTATCTACACATTCAGTAAACTTAATCTTAAGCTTGTTTAAAACTGGTCCAATATTTCTGAATAAATCAATTCTGTCTTCTGCCAAAATTCAATTAAGTATAAAGCTATTACAGCAATCAAATGACAGCTGGATCGACACTCTGTGAAGTCATTTAAACAAACACTCAATTCTCTTTTATTACTGCTGTTTCTTATAACAGTAACTATAGCATTTCATTACTGGGCAGTTCAGATTTGTTTGTTTCCATTTTTACATATTAACCACTGTATAATTTGTCTATTGAAAAAGGCTAATAAACAGTGTGTTTAACAAAGGTCTATTAAGTTTGGCAAGTGCAAAATACGAATAACATTTACAAAATCATTCTGTCAAAAGAAAATATTTATCTTTATTAAAAGTTAAATCTCTACTAGGGTTAAGTGAGAAATACAAGTATAAAATATGATAATCGTGTACTCCTTACCCTTTGCTCCAGAGCTGTCTGTGTCTGCTGTCTTAATAGAGCTTTAAATGGTCCCCCTTCTTTTCCAGCACTCCCACTGCCCATTCCTAAAGAATATCAGCACATAAACAGCATCCAGAGAAACCAGTTCCAGAATATATTTATTTCTCACATTTTTAAGACTATGATTCAAATTATAATTAGAATCTTCTGAAAGTTTATCTTTACTAGTTAGATACACCGAAGACTAAGGATCGTATTCACATTTATTCTATATTTCCCTTTACATCAGTTTACATCAATTGCCAGTGTAAAAGGCCATTAGGGTGAACATAAATTACACTTTAAGGCTCCTTTATACAATCAGAGTGGTATAAGATCTTAGTGTAAATACAGGATATTAGTATAAATGAGAATAAGGTTCTAGGGACTTGAACTTGCAGCTTAGTTGTATAAAGTTCAACCTTTTTTCCCCACTGATGTCAAAAGGAGTTTTTACTATTAATTTCAATTTGCACTGAATCAGAACCAAAGTGCTTATTTTCACAAGCATTTCGGGTATAGTCAAGTCCCAATTCACATAAATTAGGAAAACAGGATCAGTCCAATTTCAAAACTGATCAACTAGAAGTAAGCTAACTAATGCAATTGACCAAGATTTCTGCTATAAAGCTAAGTATGGACTTTGTGTCCCAGAATTATTTACAGTAGCAGCTGAAAAAGATTCCATGTGCTGAGGTTCATATAGTTTCAGAATAGCAGAATCATTTTTCCTCATGAGTTGGGACTCAAGCCTCCGTTTTCCACGACCAGGAGTTGTGTACACAAGTCACTAAGATTTGGCCCAAAGAGAAAACTGTAAGGGCAGGCATATAAAAAATATGTGCCTTTTAATTTAAATTTTAACTCTGAAAAAATACTGTAACTTAGAATTGAAGGACAATCTAATTTACATTTATGTAGTGTACATTCACTCATCTGAATCATTCAGATCAGCCATGGGACTACTGCTGAGCATTCCAAACTGCCCAATGTATCTGTAATTTGCTTGCTAAAAGACATTTGTTGCTTCACAGTTATTAAATTCAGGAAGAAAACACAAAGGACATGTTTTCCCTAAGATAATCACAATTTTGGTGAATCAGATTTACTTGGTAGCATTTCATACTTAAGAACATACTCCACAGATATTTCTTGTAGTCAGATCTGTCCACATGCCTTAGAGCTAAATCAATACTTACTTCATTTTAGTATATCAACAGTCATACCTTTCATTACTCTGAGAAATATTAATGAAAACACTGAATGGAGGACAAAACTTAAAAAAAAAGATCAGGAACAAGGTGAATGAATTTATGATTGAAGGAAATATTTTTAAAGTTATCTTAACTGCTATTTTAAAAACAGACAATACATTGCTACTTTCCCTGCCCTTCTTCTGCTCAAAAAATCCAGTAACAATAAAAGGAGGAAAGATATTTTTCCATGCAAATGGGAATGTGGGTTTTTTGTTTCAAACAAATTCAGGGACTGTTGACACTTCGTGTACCCGCCCATTTAAAAACAGACTAATGCTCTCAGAATGTCTAAAATGTTATTTTTATACAGAAAATGAAATATTTTTAGCTGTTCTTGGATAAGGAAACAAAGATTAGCATCTGTATAGTCCCATTAATAAAATTAAATTATTTTATGTTATTTTGCATTAGGTCTAAATAGCATTTTCAAAGGACTATACAATACTAACCAGACTGACATGAAATGAAGAATATTTGTGAGATGAAACAAACACAAAATAATCAAAACACTATCTGTAGAAATGAAGCAGTGATTTCAAATATTTAGTTAAACAAGACAATCTAATGATCTATGTCAATGAAATGTAAAAAGGAGGTAATACAAATACAAAATGTGTGTACAGTGAGAATGAAAAAAACAATTTAAACAGTACAATAAATGAATATGGTTGCTAGCCACATGATGGTCAGATTTCAGTAGAAGAATATGAATGAGTTGATAAGGAAGATGGAATGCTTTTTCCATCTAAAATACAGGAAAATTATAATGAAAAAAATGAAAAGGGTATCACTATTCAACAGTTGCCTAATGATAGTCGAATTAGCAATATTTAATGGAGGCTGTTTTGGAAAAGGAAAACGTTCTGCAATAAAAAATAGGCTATTTGTTTCAAATATTGGTCAATTTAAAGAAGAGGCTCAAGAACTTACTGCAAGCCTCCAGGGGTAAAAATATCCTGTCATACTCATGTAGCCAACAGGTTTCAGAGGCAGTTTTAGAAAAAAAAGTTATAGAAGGCTACGTATTAAATGCCCCCAACTGACTAACAACAATATTCTATTTATTTCTTAAAAGGCAATTTTAAAAAGGCTATTATACAATGATCCTACCAGAAGCAGCCAGAAGCAGCTCTTCAGTGAAAGAAAGACTTTTCCTCAAAACAACTGGGCTGATATGGCTAGAGTGAAGAGGGTTAAGGCTAGACCCCGGGAAGAGGAGACAGGACTTGTTAAGATGTGGGGAATCACAAGACAGAGTAGGGGAGCTGGGAAACAGGAAAATCCTAGGCCCCTGTGGGGAAGATGCTGTGGAGGAAAGGAGCAGAGAGAAAAGATGTAGATTCAGAAGATGACTAAAAGAAATAGGAAAAGGAAAGCAAAATGAAGCAAAAACAAAACATTTTTTCAAATGAACAAATATGTACTGTTAGCATATGAAAAAGCTATAATCAGCATACAAAGAAATGAAATGACAATATAGCACCAGCATGAATGAGAAGCAAGTTACCAAAAAAAATCTGAGTATGAACTTGTTAACTTTGTTTTAAGAAGTATTTATTTTATTAAAAAGCCAAAAATAATGGAATATTTCAAAATTTCAATTAATTTTTTTTTTTTTTTTAACACAAAAATTAAAGTGAATACTTCTCAATAAAAATCTAGTCAAAACAGCTCTTCCAACCTGCCCAAAAAAGAAATTTAGACTAATAGATTCTCTTCTCCAAAAGTTATATGAATTTAAGTTGATCATTATTGAGAAACTTAAAACTTTAAAATTAAAGTCTTAAATCTTATAATGGTGTATATATATACATATTTATTTCCCACATTAAAAAAAAAAAGAAGTGCCCATTTCTCAATTTCCTCCACGTGTATATTAGCTCTTCACTCTTCTACCCCAAGCTTAAAATACGTAACTACTTTTGTCAGTTAGATACTTTTTCTGTCACTTATGTAAACTAACAAGTAACACTACTCGCAGCACAAAGTCTCCAATTCCAAACCAGAATTAACTTTCAGTGAATTTCTTGAAAATCTTCCTTTTACTACAGAGAATTTGCTTGACATAGTCCATTCTACTCTGTACCATCATATCCTACTTTATAAAAGAAATGGGGGTAATGATCTTGCTTCCAATAATTCCAAAGCAGAAGACTAAAGCAAATCCAAGTTTGGGGTTGGATGTAAAAGAGTAGTCGATTAGTTGACTAACCAATAAGCTTAGGCTTATCAGGTAGTCGAGTTGACTACTGGTATTTCCCCCCTCCTTCCTGCCTTTATATCAGAGGCAGCAAGGGGGAGAGCAGGAGCTGATGCTGGGGGGAGCCATCTTAAAAGCCAGTTCCCCCCAGCACCGTCTCTGTGGTGCGGGGAAGGGGGCAAAGGAGGCAGAGGGGCAGTGGTCAGGGACCCGGCACAAGCCAAGTCCCGGAATCCTGGCCCATGCCACCTGCCGGACCTACCTATGCTGCAGCTCTGCCTTTTAAATGTAGTAAGAGCTGGGACTGATGAGTCCTAGCTTGCACAGGGTCTGGAACCTACCTCCCTTTCCTCTCCCTCCTCCCCCCTCTACAATTTAAATGCAGGAGGAGCCAGGCTGCCAGCACTCTTGGCTCCCACTACATTTAAATTGAAAACCGCAGTGGGGCCCCTTAACTAGTCAATTACCTATCTCTTAACATCTTTAGTCAACATACTGACATTGCTTCCTTGGTCATACTCTATTCCTCTTCCTTGCTCAGACACCTTTAAAAAAAACAACAACTTAATTTTCACTTCTTCGGATAGTTTAAATAGTTTGCAACCAGAATTGCAGATCTTTTTATATGTGCCAAACCATTAATTAGATCATCATTGTGCACTAGAACAAATGGCTTTAACACCAAGATATGCCTTGCTAGGCAAAACTCCCCAAAATGGAGACATATGTTCAAACATAACTTTACTGAAATAATCTGTAAAAACATTTTTTGTTAAGTAAAAACTAAAAATCACATCCTACATGTACATCATATTGCTATACTACCTTTCATAAACAATGATCAAGCTTATATTATAAAGCAGTAATAGACAAACTAAAACAAGTTAGAAAAATGGACCTTATGTGACTAAATTTGGTCTAAACTCCTAGTGACTCAAGGCTTAAGTCATTTTTTTAAAACACTATTCTTTATAGCAGGGCTACTCAACACGCAGCCTGTTTGTTTGGAGCTCTCGGTACAGTTTGGGTTTTTGCAGGTTTCAACATGTGGCCTACAGGTGGGAATCCTTTGAACATGGCCTCCACTGGGAACATGCTCCACAACGGCAAGGCGTGTCCCAGGAGGGGTGAGCACTGAAAGATGCAAGCAAATGGTCTGGCTGAAAGAGACGGGTACTGGGTGACAGTACTAGCCCCCAGGGAGGAGATGCTGGAAGCCCCGGGGAATTGTGGGAAGTGCTTTGTATTCATGTCCATCAGTGTGAAAGAAGCTATTTGCATGTATATGCAACCACACTTAAGTTGCAGCCCTCAACATGTGCTATGAGTATCACTATGGTCCCTGGGGCTTCCAAAGTTGAGTAGCCCTGCTTTATAGGGACACAGTTTTTATCAGGGGTCGATGACCAAAGAATCCTAGAAGAGTTGGTGTCCTAAGAATGGATGTACTCCATTGTTAATTTAGATTATAGAACCTTGAGAAAATGCTGGTGCCATCCTTGAAAAAAGTGCCTTTTTTTTTTTTAAACACTATCACAAATTTGTTTGGTAAAGTATGTTTAAAACTGCCATCAGCATGAAGTATTTAACACAAACTATATCATAGAATAATCTTCTCAATCCTTCTGTTGAAGACTAATTCTTATCAAAATTAAAGATATGTAAAATGAAATAGGATTCTGAAAGATACTATATATTATGTTGCTAAGTAATTACTTTTTAAAAATTCAATGTCCTGTCTAAAAATAATGCACATACAAGCAAGCCTTATGATTGACACACAATTTGGTAGAGACCTGAACACAGTGCCAAAAGATAGCAGCTACATGATGCTGCCCTAGCATATAAAAGAATGAGTGCTATTAGCTTAAATTTAGAATCCAAAAATTATAGCTGATGCAGATGGCTTTTTCTATATACAAGAAAATACCTCACCATAAAAAGCCTATCTTGAACACAAATGCATTCCTGTGTCCACGCAGAAGCCATTGTTTTCAATGGGGCTCAGCGTAGGTGCAACAGTCCATCCAGCTAGATCATGTTGCCGGATCACAGTCTAATGTAGCTACTGCAGAAACTTTGCAATTTCACTGCAGACTACTACCACACTGTGCTTTTAGAATGTCTATCTACTAAGATGCTCACCTATCCAGGTAAAATTATGTTTCCAAACAATCACCAGGAATTTAATAATAAAAATGTATGAATAAAATATTAGCCTTTTAAAAAAAATACACTTGCTCTCAGTTTCTTTGAAATGTAATTGCTCACCCTAGGTTGTCTACAAGATATAATAGTTACACAAAAGACAAGGAAGAAAGAAAATAGCAAAAAAAGGGTAAAAAGAAATGAAGAGGGAGAATTATAATTTAATAGATAGTTTCTTATTTTTCAATTTTGGATTAAGTTTGAAAACATCTTCATATTCTATTGAGAACATATTCAGTCTACAACCTATTTCAATATTTATATCTTGAATGTGATGTGTTCCTGTAAAAGTCAAGTAATAACGGAATCAAAAACTGTAACATACCTTAAAACTGTCATAATTAGGAAGGTGGGAACATCCTCAGATTCAAATACTATTTTTAATCATCATATTTAGAAACACTTAAAACAACAGCCACACTTTTATACATGGGCTTAACAATATTTTTGGTCTGTTGTAGCAGAGCAAGACAATTAATAAATTAATGAAGAAGAGTTCAAAACTCCCAGGACTGTACTGAAGTAATGACTAATAAAGAGAAGGCAAACAACAGGACAGAGCCATATTTGTTGTGCTTCTTAAGAAATTGAGGGGATGGGAGGAGGAATCAACATTCAATGAAACTGAAAAAGCCAGCTGAGAAATAGATTTTAAGCTTTTAAAAGATGTTCTAAATAGCCTTTAGAACTATTTTTTAAAATATACAAACGTGTATACTTGATTTACCATAGCCATTTCCATTATTCTGAAAAAGTTTAGTAGACATTAACAACTGCATTTCTAAAGTCAGTTTGCAAACAGACAAGTGGAATCTACACAACAATATGGATACATTTTCAATGAAGATTAGGCTTAGAAAAAAAAAATCACATAATGTTAGTGAGACGATCAATTACAGTGAAAATTTATCCCCATAATTTATAATATGAAGTGGAGGAAATTAAAAGAAAAAGACAATTCCTCAGGACTCTTTTTATAACATTCTGAAGTGCTTCAAATGGTAATATTATATATGCTAATCTTAAAGTGTTTATATGGTATGGTTATCAAATTTTGATAAACACAGTACAGTAAATCAGTTTGGTACAAAAATATTTTCATGCTTTAATTGCACTGTTTGAAATATCCAATTTCCACATCATTTTGATAACTTATATGCCAAAAAAGGAGAAAGGGTTTGAATGAAAAGATAAAACAGAAATACAAATTAACACAAAAATAAGAGTGGGTGGAAGCACCTTACCAGTTTTGGGTGTCAAACTCAAATCTGTGTCAGAAGAAGAGGACTGTCGACTGTAGGACTTGGAAGGTGAAAAAGAATAGGTTTGGTTTTTCAGAGGGGTGGAGGGTCCTGATGAATGAGTATTGGGATTGGGATCTTCATTGAAAGGAATCCTGCCAGAAGAAGGTGGAAACATATTCAGTAATCCTGTGCCAAAGGACCTGGCTGACAGCAGCATGATCCGAACACCAGGATGGGACTGGGGAAGGGCCAGCAGTTATTCCTTAAGTGTGTTGCTGGGTAGGAGGCCAAAGGCAAAGAAATGAGGTTTACCCACTCAGCATTCTACAGATAGATGCTGATTATCTGCACTGAAACAGTTAAGCCAAATAAGAGGCATGAAATGTCAGACCAAGAAAAAAAAACAAAACAAATATATATGCAAAAGAAAACAAAACTCAAAACAATGCATGGCTTAAAAAAAAAAATTAGTTCAGCTACACAAATGCTTGTTGAATAGTTTAAAGAAAAATGACCACAAACTATATTTGTGTGTGTATGTGTATTTTATTTATTTATATATAAATAAAATACACATACACACACACATAGGCACGCACATTCATGTATACAACACATATATTTTAAGAAAAAAAAAAAGTTTCCTTATCCTATAGCATCAGCAGTGTGCCACAGCTAAAAACAAAGTAAAGAGGAAAACCTTAAGGAATACAAAGCACACTGACAAACATGTCAGCTATGTGCAGATTGCCTTACCTGTTCTCCGGTACTGTCTCTTCCACAAAGCAACACAAACCTTTCCTAAGGCTTTAAACACTCAGGTAACATTTGGATTGTACTTGCAAGCAATTTAAAGGCCAATCATGGTTTCTATTAAGACTACTAAAAAAGACTTGTAAACTGTACCTGGTGAATGTTACTAGACTCAGATTTTTTGAAGGTAAATCTCAAGTTAAAGGAAGTGAGGAGTATAGCTCTGTGGAAGAGACTTTAGGAAACACACTCTCTTCCAAGTAACTACTGAGTTTGTTTCAGCAGCTGAACATAGCAGTAGTTCTCCATTGAAAGCAGAAGGACTCCCAGTGAGAAAAAGAGGGAGAAAAGATGGGTGGTACCTGCCTACACTGCCTGCCTGCCTGCACTTTGCGACCACTGTGCCTGTGGCCTGCCTCTCCCCAGCTCTTGAGTCTGAGTAGTCTCGTACCAGTGTAGATGAGAGTGGGAACAGACAGAGAGAAGTTCTGGGTAAGTCGTGAGCCAGAAGCAGTGTGAATTGGGCTGTTGTGAGTCGAGCGGCATCCATGGCTTGGCGGATGAACCAGCGGAGACCTGAGAGAATTTGCAGCCAAGGTGGAAGAAAAGAAAACAATACATACAACAGATTGCAAAGTTATGTTAAAAATGATTTCAGGGAGCGCTAGTTAGTGGAGATCTCTTATTCTTTAAGCAGACTCTAAGAGTTATAATTCCTAGCATGCAAGAGTCAAGATGAAATAAAAAAGAGCAGGGGAACAGCTAAGTACTAACTTGTTAACATATTATTGAATCTTTGGCATTAAAGGCTCAGGTTAATAAAGATAATAACAAGACATGAGTAGAACCTGCTGATCTTGAAACCCACTCAAACTTCTGGGCAGGACCATATAGATTGATTAAAACAATCTCAGCAAAAATCTAGCACGCAAGTTGATAAACAACCTTGCACATACATAGGTTAAGATTTTTTTTGTCTTCTGTTCAAGATTGAATGCTCTTGATTTATGGGTAGTATTTAAAGTGTTAGCTACTGCAGCAAGTATTTAGTTTTTAATTGATTATGGTTTTATGTTGTAATTCACCCAGAAGCTCTGTGATGATGGATGCATGTTTCACAAATCAATACATATTAAATTAATAATTCTAAATAAGGATCAATAATTGGGTTCCACTGCTGGGGAAATTTTACAGTGGTATCGATGCTGCCTCATGCAAAGTGCTCTGATTACTTTATAATAATTACAAGATATAATAAGATAATTGTAATCACTAAAACAAAATGACCTAATTCAAATAATATCTATCTGGACATGTTACATAGGAAGTATAGTTTTACGTATTCTATTTTTCTTCTTCTAATTGTGTAAAAATATAACACAAGATGTCATAACAAATAAATTGATGTATTCAGAGTGGCAACTGAGAACTGTAAATGGTTCCCACTTCAGAATAAATTGATACTGAAATTTTCCTCATTTTATTTGATTTGTTCCGGTTAAAAATTTGAATTCAAACTGTGTTATATTGACTTAGCCATAGTGAACAATTGGAATTAGGCCTCTTCCTCATCATGAAACTTTTTTCAGGTAGTGTATGATATAGCCTAATTTGTTTTGCTTTTAAAGAAAAAACAAAAGATTAAAATGATTTTAAAACGTCAAAGATGTCCTTACATCTCCTGAGCCACTTAACTACCTGAATTCAAATACACTTATCTTTTCTGACATGAATGCACAACAAAGACACTGAAACTGAGAGTGCTAAAAAATAGAAATCCCTTAAGAGAAACATATTGTGAAAGATCCCCCATGAACAAAAAGTATGTTATTTACACGTGCAAATTAATTATCACCTAAAGGCTGGTGGATAACACCATAAAAATGTGCGATGCTACGATTGCATAAATTTAACAGATATGGAATTAACAGAAAAACATCTCTCTTGCCAGGATTTACTGCTGCAACATCTTATAAAGCAGTTCACCTTCTCAAAACTGTAGAACATAAAGCTACTTACAGACAAGAAAAAACAGTAAAGGAGAAATAAATGCTGGGAAAACACACTGGATGTAAAACTGAATGACTATGACAAAAATGAAATTCACTGCATTACAATCTATTAATTCATACTTACTCCTTCATTTCTTTGGATGGGGAATTACATGCAGGTAAGAATGCAGTGTTACTTATTTTATCCAAGGTACAGGCTGTTCCTATGGCTCGTACTACTAATCCAGATTCTCCCTCCAAATCAAAACACTGCAAGTAACCAACAACTGCATTCCCTCTCATTTCAAGTACCTTCAAGCCAATTTTCCTTTGAAGTTCACCTATTAAAAAAAATAAAGTAAGCATGTTAAAGATGGTGATGCTTAGTAGTTCCAGTTAATTGGTGGGGCCCTGCAGGCAAGGGCTGCTCCAGTGTCTGTCCATTAGGAATGCAGGGCTAGGAGCTGTTCCAGCCCAGATCCCCCCTCAGTTGGTTACCTGGTTAAATGTTAGGCTGAGCTAATGTTTAACTGGTTAACTTAGGGGTGGGGAACTGTTTTTGGGTTAGGGTCTGCTGAACCTTCTCCCCCCCCCCCCACCCACCCACACACACAACCCAGTCAGGGACCACACACAAGTTTTTTGCTTCCTTCACCAAGTAGGTCAATATTTTGAATGCACCTTTCACTAGAACTTTAGGTGTATGTTTTAATTTCTAGTACTGTATATCCGGTGTCTGACCAAAGTGGTAGACAACTGCATTTAACACTATGACAAAAATGCAGTTCATAGGAACATTTTATCAATTGACTTTTTACTTAAATAAAACTGTATCCCTAAGGTAATTTACTTATTTATTAGTAGTCTCAATTCAGTTCTTCATACACAGAAGTCAGCTTCACAAGATGCACTACTACAGTTACTATCCTTGTAAACCATAGCTGAGATGCCAGGATCAAAGAGCATAAAGAATGAATCTTCTGATTTGTCCCACTAAGTCAGTTAAGTTAAAAAAATCAGGTAAGGATGGCATAAAAAAGCTTGCAATTTCTATACTGTAGGG
>CM057845.1:107082854-107094820 GCA_030068395.1 Apalone spinifera | reverse complement strand
TCACAGTGAGCCTTTAACATTGTTGCCCTTGCAACTTCTCAGGATTTATTTCTAGAAATTAGGGCTGTCAATTAACTACAGCTAACTCTATGATTAGTGCAAAAAAATTATAATTTTAAAAATTAATTGCAATTAATCTCACTGTTAAATATTAGAATACAGATTGAAATCTATTAAATATTTGTAATGTTTTTCTGCATTGTCAAATATATTGATTTCTATTACAACAGAATACAAAGTGTATGGTGCTAACTTAATATTATTTTATTACAAATATTTGCACTATAAAAATGAGAAAAGAAATAGTATTTTTCCATTCACCTCATATAAGTACTACTGTGCAATCTTTTCATCAGGAAAACACAACTTACAAATGTAGATTTTTTTTTGTTACATAACCGCACTCAAAAAGAAAAGAATGTAAAACTTAAAGAGTCTACAAATCCGTTCAGTCCTCCTTGTTCATTCAATTGCTAAGACAAACAGGTTTGTTTACATTTACAGGAGATAGCGCTGCCCACTTCTTTTTATAATGTCACCTAAAAGTGAGAACAGGTGTTCGTATGACATTTGGTAGCCAGTGTTGCAAGATATTTAGATGCCAGATATGCTAAACATTTGTATGCTCCTTGATGCATCAGCCACCATTCCAGAAGACATGCTTCCATGTTGATGATGCTTGTTAAAATTAAAGTGTTAATTAATTTGTGACTGAACTCCTTGGGCAGGGGGGAAATTGTATGTCTCCTGTTCTGCCCTGTCTTCTGCATTCTGCCATATATTTCATGTTATAGCAGTCTCAGATGATGACCCAGCATGTTTGTTTTAAAAACACTTTCACTACACATTTGACAAAATGCAAAGAACCCAAACCACCAAAGAAAATCAGCCTGCTGGTGGCATCAGACTCAGATGATGAAAATGAACATACATCAGTCTGCTTTGCTTATCGAGTAGAACCCATAATCAGAATAGACACATATCCTCTGATTGAAGCATAAAGGGGCATATTAAACTTTAGTGCAGTGGTGGGAAACCTAAGGCCTAGAGGCTGGATGCAGCCCCCGGCTTGCCTTGGTCCGGCCCCTGAGGCTCAGAGCTCCCCCTGCGTTGGCACTCCACCCCCCCTCCCCGTTACCTCACTATGGGATTAGAGCACAAAAAATCTACTAGGCTGGGCCCCCCCAGGCTCTAGTATGCAAGGAGAATGTAGGGAGTGTATTTCTCCTCAGTCGGGTCCATATCTGTGAGAGTTTGGGGTTTTTTTGCTTCTCACTGTATGGCCCCCAACTGATTTCTATGTGGGTCATTGGCCTTGTCCCAAAAAAGGTTCCCCATCTCTGCTTTAGTGACTCTGGATGGTAAATATCTTGTGACACCAGCTACAACAGTACCATGCGAAAGCCATTTCTGACTTTCATTTGACACTGCAAACAAAAAGAGGGCAGTATTATCTCTTGCAAATTGTAATCAAACTTGTTTGTCTTGGTGATTGTCTGAACAGGAAGAAGGATTGCGTGGACTTTAGGTTATTTTTGTACATAATTCTACATTTCTAAGTTCAACTTTAATGATAAAGAGATTTCACTACTGTATTTGTATAAGGAGAATTGAAAAAATGTTTTTAACAGTGCAAATATTTGTAATAAATATAAATATAAAATGAGCACTTGTACACTTTGAATTCTGTGTTGTAACTGAAATCAATATATTTGAAATTGTAGAAAGCATCCAAAATATTTAAATAAATGGTATTCTATTGTTTAATCACATGATCATTGCAGTTAATTTTTAATAGCATGACAGCCTTACTAGAAATTAACCCTTCTGTGAGTATTAAACTAAAACAACTATTCTATATTTGTTATAGAATACAATTGCTTTACTGGCTTCGGCATTGTTAGCATTTTATGCTTTACTTTTTCTGTAGAAATTCTTTTGAAAATTAATGCTTTCTTCTCCCTTCCCCCAAAAAAGAAAATTGTGGGGAACTTCTAGCCCTGAAGTTTTATGTTTTTAATGTGTTGTCAGGGTCAAAGATGATGGTACCCCAGCTTCAAAATAATGTAATGCTGATGAAAGGTAGACATCCAGCTCACAGGGATAGCATGGACAGTGAGAGTACAAACTTACTCCCTATCTCTCACACCAACCACTCTTGCTTTTTCCCTCAGAGGGAGGTTATTTTCAGTAGAGTGCTTGTACATACATTTTCAATTGTAGAGTAGTCTGGATGGCTCTTATAGGATATACAAGTTATTTCTTAGAAGACCATTAAAGAAATTTAGCTGGCTCATAAGTTAAATAGCTGTATTCTAAGACTTACCATGAATGCTCTTCTTAAGACCCACATGATGGCTATGCTTCTTGTGTTCCTCTGGAATAGCTAAGAGTTGTCAAGCTACTATGTTTTTAAAAACATTCATGAAGAAGCTCATTGAGGTTTCACTTTCAGACATTAGATATGACTCTCTGGTTTGCAAGGTCTTGTCTACTTCAGCCAGCCACAGCTGTTCACCCAAGGTTTGTGTCTACACTGGAATCTTCAATTGTGTTTGACAGCAAGTTATACACATTCTGTATCCCACCTCAATCTAGAGTTTAATGTGTATGTCCTGCTGCTGCAGAAAGGATCAAGAAAGTGTAACAGCTACTTTATGCAAGTGTTAACACCTCATTATTGCTTTGAAAAACCTACCCCAGAAGCTTTGATTTGGGGGAGTAAGCAAATCAGAGACAGTGGCACCTTCATGCTCTCAAAGCCCTGATGGAACAGAGAGAGAATGTGAGGTACTCTTGTAAACACTCATAGGGACAAAAAGGGCAGTCAGGGTTGAATGCCCTATTAGTCACTGGTTGGCTAGAGAGCAACATAGCTGCTACTGCTGGACTGAGCAGTCTCTGAATCAGAACTCTAGGCTGGGAGCTGACCCAGCTGACATCCTGGGCATGTAAGTGAGGTTCAGCTGGAGCCCAAAGAGAAAGGGGATGTCCCCGACCCATGATTGATGCTGATCACCTGACAGCAGTTGACAAAGCTGAGTGTTTGTTACTGATAACGGTACTGGTGATATCTGGGTGAAATCCTGCCTCCCCAGGGTGATAGTAGATAGTATATCCATGCTCAAGCCAGGAGTAGGAGTTTGGAACCCTCCCCTCCCCCCTGCCACTATATCTCTTTTTCACTCCAGAAAATTTGAAGAAGCTACAGCTTTAAATAAAATTCAATACACAGTAGAAAAGAGAGGAAGAGATGGGTGATTTGACTTGTTGGCACACATTCAGCTATTGTGAATCAATCTAGACTGCACTCCTGAATATTATCTACTGTTACTAGCAAAGGTGCACTAGTAAACTAAATTTGGTGTGGGGCCAACTAGATGGTAAATGCCTTTGTCCCAGAAGGTGGTCCGACCTGGAAACCACCGTATCTGTCACTGGCGGATTTCTCCAGTCCGAAATAAACACAGACTCCAATATCCTATTTAAAAGAGATATATTGTATACAACAGATAACAGCATAAGAATAAACCCAGAACACAACACTGTAAAAGAAAACCAACCCTTTACCCTCTGAAATAGTAGGGGATAGCACAGTTAACAAGAGAACATAAACTATACTCAGTCTGTCTAAGATGGAGGTGACAGCTGAGGCTCAGGACCTGCTACCCGTTGGCTGCTTGACAGCCTCAAGGGAGGAACACTGAGGAGTCCAAAGGTGTTACTCTGTGGACGCAGGTAGCTGGGGTCCACCATACTGGGCAATCGCCACAGTGGTGGGCCGAAGCACCCTGTGAGCAGCTGGAGATGGTGATCTGTCCCACAGTAGATCCCGGGCCTTCACCACGGTCTCTAGAACGGCAGGCTGCTGTAGTGGTCAGGCAGATGAACGAACCAAACCAAGCGAGCGGAGATGGAACAGAACCTGATCTCCTCTGGGGTTTGAGTTTATAAAGGTCCCAAGGCGGGAAAACCGCTGAAGCGTCTCTAGTGCACAAAATGATGTTGGGTGCAAACAAATCAGTGCCGAGTGCAGATCTTCGCACTGTGTACAACACTGTGGCGCAGTGTGCACAGCCATGTGCCATGTGCAGATGTTAAGTTTTGGCGGCAAAAGTCTCTCAGCTCCTTTGGGTTCCATTTTAAATGTCCCTCAGTCCACAAACTCCATTTTGGATTCTTATGTCCTTATAATTATACTGTCCCAGATCTTGATTTATAATTAACAGGCAACACTACCCAATAGCTAGCTTCAAACTGCTATTGTAAATGCTCCTTGGCATTTATGTAATATTTACATCTTAACTGCATACTATTGCACAATAGAAACTTGTTACTGGGCAGATTACGGCAGGATCCCTGGTTTCGTTGCTCCTTCCTGGGTCCTAGATAACATCCATGCTTGTCCTCTCCTGTTTAGTCACAATTCATCCTTCGCACAATTATGGTCATTGATACACATTGTTGCATAGGGAACGCTGCAATGTTTAATTTTAACCTGATTAAGACTAAACTAAGATCGCACTGACTAATAAGCTATTAAATGTCCCTAGATTCAGAAGCAAGGAATGCCTGATAAATCCGTATTTATCACCAGTGATTCCTTTTTCCAATAACAAACAGGCAGACACCAAGTTTAGGGCCAAACCATATGTTGTCAAAATTTAGAAACAGCATACACAGAAAATGACAACCAGAAATAAAAACGCACCCTAGCCTTAGAAGAAAGAAGACAGAAAATCCCTCAAACAAATAGAAATATACATTACAAAACGGTTGACCCTCAGCCGTTTCTCACAACCTACCACACCGCAGCTACTTTCAAGCTTTGGCGGAGGATCGGTGAGGAGATCCCTCAAAACTGATATCTAGGCCTTTCTGTCACAGGACCATCTAGGAATCCTCAACCTCTTGGACTGTAGCTCTCCACTGGATTCAAAGGCGAATGACCCTTTGGGATATCCACATGATCCAAAAGGATGGTGGTGGTGATGACACAAAGTCCAACTCTCACTATCCCTGGCCTCAACTCCCAGACGTGGGACTTCTCCACACACAGGTGGCCCACAAGATAGCTATACAGCCGAGCCCACACCTCTACATTCACAATGATGATATAACTCAACCAATCTCACTCACTCATATGTACATAGACACAGACAGGACGGAGTAGACGAACCAGACAGGTACACATACACGACAGAACCAAACGAACAAACAACTGCAGATCAACAATGAACGAACCAAACAGAACTGAACAGAGGGGTTTTATTAACATTTGGGCGGGAAAAAGTCCGTGAGTGTTGGGTGCATAACTTCATGACCTATGCAAAGATTCCACAGGGTGGTGTGCATCTATAAAGGGTTATGTGCAATCTTTAGGTGGTGTGCATTTTTTAGGGGGCCATGTGCACAATGTTTGAGCGGGGTGCAAAGCTGAGGAATGAGTGCAACCCTGGCTTTGGCGGGGAGACTCCCCTCCCTGCTTCTTATGGTCACACAAAATGGAACATGATTTTATATATATAATCTAAGAGTGAATCTAGACTACAGGGTTTTTTCTAAAAAAGTGGCCTTTTTTCAAAAAAACTTCCCCTGCATCTAGACTGCTGCCATGTTCTTTCGAAAGTAAATCAAAAGAACGTGACAGTTTTTTCGACGGCGGAAAACCTCGTTTTATGAGGAAGAACATCTTTTTTCGAAAGTGCTCTTTTGAAAAAAGGCGCTATGTAATGCAAACTGTGCTTTTTTGAAAGAGAGCATCCAGACTGCCTGGGTGCTCTCTTTCAAAAAAGCGGCTTGCTTTTTTGAAAGTATTGGTTGTAGTCTAGATGTTCTTTTTCAAAAGAGGCTTTCAGTCTAGATGTAGCTTAAGATGCCACAGGACTACTCATTTTTAGGACAAGAAAAGCTAGAGATATAAAACTAAAGCTGCTCCTCTTGGTCTCAACTGCAAAATTAGTTGTGACAGCTGTGGTGATGAGAAGGGCTTCATGACTCCATCTCTTCAGCTTCCCTAAAGAGGTGCAATCCAGTATTCAAGACTTGCCATTCAAGGGACTCAAGCTGTTTGCCAGGAAGACAGAGGACTTTCAACTCACCCAAGTGACACTACAATCCCTGGGAATCTATTCAGCTAAACTCAAGAAAAAACAGAGGAATTATTTACCTCAATGTTACTGCCAAACTATGTATTCACAACAGTAACAATGACAATTTGAGTGAACATAAGAACAGCCATACAAGGTCAGACCAAAGGTCCATCTAGCCCAGTATCCTGTCTGTCGACAGTGGCCAATACCAGATGCCCCAGAGGGAGGGAACACAACAGGTAATCATCATGTGATCCTTCTCCTGTCATCCATCTCCAGACAAACAGAGGTAGCTGTTTGCCCTACCCATCCTGGCTAATAGCCATTGATGGACCTAATTCCATGAATCTATATAGCTCTTTTTTGAACCCCGTTAAAGTCCTAGTCTTCACAACATCCTCTGGCAAGGAGTTCCGTAGGTTGACTGTGTGAGGAGTGAAGAAAAACTTCCTTTTGTTTGTTTTAAACCTGCTGCCTATTAATTTCATTTGGTGACCCCTAGTTCTTATATTGTAGGAATAAGCAAATAACTTTTCTTTATTCACTTTTTCTACCCCAGTCATGATTTTATAGACCTCTATCATATCCCCCCTTAGTCTCCTCTTTTCTAATGATGGGGTAACAAACAGAGGTCCCCTAAGGGACAACAATCTGCTTCAGTAGCTGCATCTCAGCCATCAGTCTCTAGACAACAAATCTGAAGTCTTGGTCTTGAGCCCAAGAATCCCAGGTCTATGTGTGCTTGAGACACCCTCTCCCTCCCAACCATTCAGAGACTGCCTAGTTGCATTTTATCCAAATTGCAAGACCATCACATCGACAAATGGGTGCTAAAGACCATACATACTGATTACTCCATCCTCTCTTTTTCCATACCCCCTACCCACCACGTCTCCCCATCCCTTTTCAGAGACACTTTTCATGAGTATCTACTGTGCCAGGAAATAATGCACCTCTTCCATCTAGAAGCAGTGGAACCCATACCAACAAAATGCAGAAGGAATGGATTTTATTCCCTCTATTTTCTCACAAAGTAAAAATCTGGGGGTGAAGACTAATACTTGATCTCCCACAGCTCAACAAGTTTGTCAAGACACAATGATTAAAGATGATCACCCTAGGCACTAAAGTCCCAGCGATAAGAAGAGAGGAATAATTCTTGGCCCTTGACCTCCCTTTTCATATAACTGCCAAAAAACTGTTGAAACAACAGGCAACTATGTCCCCAATTCAGAAATTGGTCAAGAAGACTAATGAATACATCCTTGACTTCTTTGATTTACTATCAGACAACACCATTTCTAATACAACGTCCTTCCTTTTAGCCTATCCACTGCCCCTCAGGTTTTCTTGGAAGTACTGGCAGTGTTTGGAGCCTAATTCCAATGCAAATATCATATATCTGTACCTGGATGACTGCCTGTTGAAAGTACCAACCCAGCAGACAGCACAACAAGCCACCAAATTGACTGTGAAACTTTTCACAAGATTAGGCCTTAAAATAAATGTTGAAAAGTTCACTTTAACATTGATACAGGAGTTAGAGTTTATTGAGGCCCATCTCAATTCCACTCAGGCCATAGACTCTCTAGCAAGACAATGCTTTCTCACACTAAACAGTCTCGTATCCACGACTCAAAGCAATCCACAGGTACAGGCCAAAATGTTCCTACAACTGGTTGGTCATGTGGCAGCCATGATCTTTGTCCCAGATCTTTACAACATATTATTATTTCCCAGACAGATACAACATAAATAAATGGCCTATGATACCTGACAGAATAAAGGATTCCCATGTAGAGGATATACCCAGACAGTGTCTGCATGGGAGTTCCCTTCCTCCAGGAGACCTACAATAACCATCACCATAGATACTTCACTCTTGGGATGGGGGGAAGCACCTGTGTCCACAATCCACTTAAGGCTGCAGATCTCCTGCCGAATCCCTCCTCCATTTAAACTTATTAAAACTATGAGCCATCTGCAACACCTGTTCATACTTACTGCCCATCATTAAAGACAAAATCATTCAGATACTTACAGATATTCTAGCCTGAATGTTTTATGTAAGAAAACAAAGGGGCACACAATCACACTCTCTATATGTGAGAGCCATAACGACTCTGGAAATGGGGCATCAAACACACCATCCACATTTCCGCATCGTGCCTACTGGAAGCCAGAACACCACAACGGATGTCTTAAGCAAGCATTTTTCTTGGGATCTTGAGTGGAAGCTCTACAACATTGTGCTCATATACATATTCCAAAAGTGGGAATTCCTGACGATAGGCCTTTTTGCCACTGCACAAAATACCAAATGCCCCTCTTTTTGCTTCAGGTCAGGTCTTGGCATGCATTCCATGTGCAACACATTTCACCTTGAGTGGAGCGTTCCATTCTACTGTCTTCTGTCCCAATCTTTTCCTGAACCAAATGATCCACAAGATCAAACAAGACATAATATTGATAGCCCCTGCCTAGTCTCGTGAAATCTGATATTTTAATCTTCTCAGAATGATGGTGCAATAATCAATCATGCTTCGACTTCTGTCTCATCTCTTGTCCCAGGACTCAGGACAATGTGGACCTTCAAAGTCTTCATCTCAAAGCATAGTTCCTCTATGATTCCAGAAATCTGAGAGGACCTGTTCAAAAGATAAACAAAATATTTTATTAAATAGCTAGAGAGAAACTTACCCATCACATGTATATATGCAAGTTGCGACAATTTGAGGTATGGTGCCATCAAAAAAAGATGACATCTACCTCAGTCTCCTTAACTTCAATATTAGATTGCCTACTAGATCTTAAAAGTATGGCTTCTCACCGAGTTCAAGAAGAGTGCACCTCTCCACTATAACAGCCTTTCACCCCACGGTGAATCAACACATAGTATTTACTCACTTGCTAACCAAGTGTTTCCTCATAGGCCTCACCATCATCCACCGGAGCAATGCAAGCATACAATAACATGGAACCTCATCCTAGTCTTCTGGTCCTCACTGGCTCCCCATTTGAACCGATGGTGACATGATCACTACTACACCTTTCCATGAAAATAGCATTTCTCGTGGCCATTACATCTGCCCAACCTGTAGTAGAGCTGGGTGCTCTCCTGTCAGAGTGCTTTAAACTTTATCTTTGAAAAAGGCAGGGTCTCTTAGACTACACAAGTATTTACCAAAGGTCTGCTTGGCTTTTCACCTTAACTAACCTATTTACCTACTGACATTCTACTCCAAACCACACATAGATACTTAACAGTCCACACTCCATCCTCTCTAGTGGGCACTGATCCTTTAAGACAACACTCCAAAGGGAATGCTGTAACCAATCAAAGCTCCTCCAAGTGGATCTCCAATTGCATTAAACTATGCTATCAAAGAGGCCAGCATCCCCTCCATGGGGTTTTACACACACTGCATAAGAACCCTACCAACCTCCAATGCTTTCCTTAACATCCTACCCATCACAGACGCCTGTAAGACTGCTACCTACGCCTCAGCACATACCTTTACATAACATTATGCATTCGAGCAACAGGCCACCCCAATGCCTCTTTTGGACTTACTGTACTGTCTTCTGCCATGACTTCAACTCCAAGCCCCCTCAATGGAGGACACTGCTCTGAAGTCCCCTAAAATGGAGCACCTCTAGGGACAGCACTCAAAGAAGAAGAAAAGGTTACTCGAAGTAACTGAGGTTCTTCAAGATGTGTGTCCCTATGGGTGCTCCACTAGCCTACCTCCTCCCCTCTGCTTTGGAGTTTTTTGCTTAGGCTCCACAGGAGAGAAAGAATAGGGCAGTGTTGGTCATATACTGTCAGTTAACAGTCTGAAGTGGCACAATGCATGTGCGACCCAAACAGGCACTGCTATCAACAGTCTCCGAGTATGAATTCAGAAGCACCAGAATACCTAACGTTGAACATGAACAGGGACACGCATCTTGAATAACCTATGTTACTTCATGCCAATTTGAGTTCTGCTTTACTTAGCCAAAGCAGAGAAGGATGTCTGACAAAACTGAGCACTTCCATGAAATAGGAATACAATCTATTGTAACCTTTTTGTTGACTGAGACCAAGCAATAAAAATGGGCCTACTCTGTAATAAAAAGTTCTAGTGATATAACTATTTCAATTGAGAGAGAGAGAGAGAGAGAGAGAGAGAGAGAGAGAGTGTGTGTGTGTGTGTGTGTGTGTGTGTGTGTGTGTGTGTGTGTGTGTGTAAAACCAAAATAGTTATACCAGTACAAGCATTAGTCCGGGTGTAGTTGTGCCCATATAAACATGAATTCTACTAGTGTCGGCTGTTACCATTCCCATTCAGGAATATATAGATTGCTATAAAGCAAGAATAGGCAAAAAGATGGAGACAGTAGGCCAGGGTTAGCCCCTTGTGGGCCACTGAAACTTTATTTACCTGCACCTCTGCAGGTACAGGTGTTTACCTCTCCAGTTGGCCGCAGTTCTTTGTTTCCAGCCAATGGTAGCTGTGAGAAGCAACACAGACTGGGACACCACTTCCCACAGCTACCAACAGCTGGGAACAGTCATCTGTGGCTGCAAGCACTCATTCTTGTGGAGGTGCAGGTAAACACAGCAGCAGCGGCCTGCCAGAGGCTAACCCTTGTGAACTGCGTCTAGCCTTCCGGCTGGTTATTAACATCACTGCTATAAAGCATCTTTATATGTGTAGAGCTGCATTTTCACTGAGCCATTTGTATTGCTTTAACTATATTAGAGCAAAACTTCACTATAACCAAAGTGAAACTCCCCTCAAAACACAAGCAATTTTGGACTTCCTTGCTGGTTCAGTAAAGCAGAGCTTATTGGTTCAGTTTCCTCGAGCCTTATTTGTAGCTTTACTGCACATTTGTCAAACTTAACTACATTAATTTTTGTGGTTGGCATATCATCCAAACTCCTGTATTTGGACAGAAAAGTAGTCCGATGTTTAAACGATCTCATATCCCAAAACCTCATTCACTTGACAGTCGTCCACTTCAATTGAAATAGTGCCACAATTATTTTTCCCTAGCTGCATTTATCACAGCAGTGTGAGAATGCCTGCTACATAATAGCATTTGGAGAATTTCAATGAATGCTGTGGTGATTTATAACTATACAGTTGTGCCTGCTTAGCTGGTTTAATCAGGACTAGTCATTATCCCAGTTGTATTTATACGGGCATACTTTCAATGCTGTTAGAATTTCTCAAATTTTTACATGCCTAAAGACTGAAACAATCCAATGTTTTCCTATGATTAACAGAGTCATCTCTTGGGAATCCAAATTGTTTTCTTGGAATTTGTCATCTTTCCACACTTAAAGCATAAAGGAAGTAGCTAACATCACTGGAACTTGTTCACACTGGCGCTTTACAGCGCTATAACTTGTTCCACTCAGGCGGTGAGCGGGACGTGTTTTTTTGGATCTCTGAGCAAGAAATTTACAGCATAGTAACTTGCCAGTGTAGACAAGCCCTTGTTTTCTTTTGTGTTACCTCTTCAACCCCCACAACTCATCTGTTTTCAGATTGAAGTTTGCTTTGTATCCATCTGTTATATAATGATCATGCCAATTCACTTTTGGAATATGATCTGAAGAAGTGGGTCTGCTGAACAAAAACTCATCACCTAATAAACCATCTTGTTAGTCTTTAGAGTGCTACATAACTGCTTTTTGTTTTACCAAGATCAGACTAACATGGCTACCTCTCTATTACTTTTTAGCCCCACTTTGGATATCAAAATCCCAGCGGGGAAGACAGGAAACATTTTGCATATAGGGCCATATTTTCTGTTACCATGCACCATGTGTATGTAGTCAGTTACACCAGAACAAAGTGAACATAAAATACTGCCTGT
>CM057845.1:107067449-107082754 GCA_030068395.1 Apalone spinifera | reverse complement strand
AGAGGCTTTTCTGACATTTGGCCCATCTACACTGGGCCAAATGTGGGGAAAAAACCCTCTTTCAGAACAAGGCTTACAGGAATGCCAAAAAAGCGTGTCTGCTCTTCCAAAAAACAATTAAGAAGAGCAGACGCGTTCCCTGGACACCACTGAGTTTTCCTGGAAAAACTCTGCAGTATAGACATAGCCTAAGAGAGGAGAGGCACTGCATTGTTTCCCTTGTCCTTTAGCCTCTGAAGCAGGATGATATCCTCTAGCAATGCTGCAGGTGCTTCCTGTTAGCCACTGCCACCAAATTTCCCTTTGGGCAAGAAAATGTTTTGTTCTGCAAAGGGAGACACTGCATAATGTGGACGGTGTATACGGGTTGTGGTGGATGGAGAGACCAGAGAAATCCAGATTTACTGTACCCCAGTGTTGTGCTTTAACCACTACATTTTTCTTCTTTCCTATGTATGGTCATTTTTTAAAGTTAAACTTCAAGGAATAAGAGCCTTTTTTATATTTTGACATAATCAACCTGAGAAGAAATTCATGACTTTGTTGAAAAAATTTCCATGATCTTGTTATAGAAAATTATTGTGATTAATACCAGATTCATCCTTATAGTTTCAGTTTTTTTGCACAGAGTGTATCAGAGTGGGTAGTGAGGATGGAGTATATTTTACAAGTCTGAAAATAAATGAAATGTGTGACAGTAGTGCTATTGGAGCTCAGTTGCAGAGACCTCATATATAAACCATTCCACACTGCTTTATAGAGAACACAGCAACAGCTTAAATACTATGTTGAGGTACCTAGAGGTAAACATGCAGACATCAAAGATTGGATTTAAATATTCAATAATGAAATGCTGCTATGAATAGAGGATCAGCCTCCAACTGTTTCATAGATGCTTTAGAACCCTGTAGACAGTTTTTTAAGCTGTAAGTTTTCCTCTGTTGCCTAGGTTTTTTAATCATGTGAACAACACATTCTTTAATCATCAGGTAGTATTGTGTAAACAGATTCATTTAAGCCACCTTTGTGCTTTCTCAAATCTGGGCTGCTGCAGGGCTGCATAAATTAAGAGCTTCTCTCCAGCTGTCTGTGGAAGACAATGCCACTCAGAATCCCTGCAGCACCATGCTGTGTGGCTCTGCCCCTTGCCATTCCAACAAGTCCCTGCCATCTTTACCTCTGCCCCTGACAAGCTTATGCCAAGACAATCAGAGGTCCGCATAAGGCCTTGCACAAAACCTGTGCTCATCAGAATTCTCCCCTAACTGGACCTGAAGCTCTAAGATCTCTTACATGCTGCCACAGTGGCACGAAAGAAGTGAGAACCCTTTCTGTTGCATAGACACAGCTTTTGCTAGCCAGAGGAGATAGTGGGTGATGTGCATCAGCCTCCCCTGGTTCCAAACCTCCACAAAGACATGCTGTTTTTCCAGAAAATCCTGCAAGAAGTGGACAAAGCAGGAGGCCAAATGATTTTATAAGGGAGCATTGAACAACTTTAAATATACAGGTACTCTTAACAGATGAGCAAAGTAACTATGAAACATTAACTGGGATAACAGTAAGTGAGGAGTTACTGTAACTCCTCACTGCTAGGCACTTAGTTAATTAAAGTTAATTAACAGCTCACAGGGTGATTTTGGTTGACTCATTCTCCTTAGCAGAGTCACAGACAGGCTGATCCCCAGCTCTCCTGAAAGGGAAAGCTCCCATGACAAGAGGTTTTAAAAAATATTAAATGAGGAGTCTTCTACAGATAGAATTTGGCTAGTACATGGCCTCTAAGTAAAACTGCACAAAAGGAAACTTTATGGCCTCTGGTGAAAAAAAATAATAATAATAAAAAACCCAACAGCCTTCAGTAGAGACATCCCAGTATTTAAATGACTAGAAGAATGTTAAAAGCTTCTAGGAAGTTAAAAAGAGTTTGTTTTAGATTCCCCAATATGAAAATATTATAGCTATGAAGCTTTAGAAACTTTCTGATTCTCAAACACTTGTGTGAAATTGTTTTCTCTCATAACATTTTTACATTAAATGAAAAAGATAGAAGCTAAGGTTGAATTTAAGCATTAAAGGTATGTGGACACATGCACTTGATCAACAAAACGTTGTTGTTCATGGGTGCCTAATCTTCCTGCCCTTCCCCCCATCCCAACAACAACAAAGCTTTACTAGGGCAAGTGAAAATGTGAACTCTCTCAACACGAGCACTCTTCTGCCAACAAAGTGAAACCTCCTCATTGGGAGTGAAAGTATTTTATGTTATGTTTCTTTCCAAGAACTTAGATGACCTCAGTCACCACAATAGTGTAGCACTTCCCAAAGTATTTCCTATGAGGAGGAAGAATTATTATTCACATGTAGTGGATAAGGAATGGAGGCACAGAGAGATTAAATTACTTTCTTAAGGTAACACAAGAAATCCTGACTCCCAGTTAAGTACCTTAGCCACAGACCATCCTTCATATGATCTTTTATCTTTCACACTGAAGAATTGAGCTGTGCCCATGATACCAAATACATGTTTTGTTAGTTTTTAAAGTGCTACCAGATTATTTGTTGTTTTTTTTACGTTTATTCCTTTCCTGGTGATTTTCCATTTGAGATCAGGATGATTTCTAAATACCACATGACCTTCAGTGTCTCTCTAAACAGAATAAACCAAGAATAGAGTTTCAGCCTTCACTTGGGCACTTCTGTTTTTGTAGATTTTGAACAAAACTTACATGGTTTTAACCTTGGTATTGTGTGTGTGTGTGTGTGAGAGAGTGAGAGAGAGAGAGAGAGAGAGAGAGAAACATGACAGCATTGATTTACAAGTTTAAAAGGGCATGGACTTATGCAGATAACATCCTAAACGTTTTTCTTGTAGTATCATCTATGTTAAGGGTCCCAGTTAATGAAAACACAATATAAAGTCAAGGATTTGTTCTGCTCTGTTTTGTTTTTTAAATAAGCCTTTTGAAATATTAACTAGAACTTTACTATTTGTGGATTAAAAAAGGGGTAGGTATATAATATGTGATATGTTATAATTAATCTGTGGCAGCTAACAGGTGTGATCTTCTATTGGAATTAATTTGTGGACTTCACCATTGTTACTCTGCACACACAACTTTATACATATGTTAGTTATTTCATTACCATATATGCTGATGTGTCTTCATCTTTATTGCAGCTGTCCTAGAAGGTGTTCTTGAGATTCCAAGCCAATCTTTGAGAGAAACTGGAGTGTGGATGAAAGATAGTTGGCTGAAGCTTCAGCCACATAAAAGAGTTAAGTGATACTAGCAGGTTGGTGGAAGCAATGGGAAGTTATGGTAACTCACTTTCATAATCTGGTAATGTGTTGGATGATCAAAGAGCAGGACTTCCAGGAATATATTTTATTTTTTTACCATTTGCACTTAGCAAGAATATGGTGACTGTTTTGTTCAAATGCAGACTTTGTAATGATATCCTATTACTTTTGCACCCCAAGACTAAAATGCTGTAATGAACTGTACATAGGATACATTCTAAATCCATCTGGAAGTTTAAGATGGTGAAATATCCAGGTGTCCCACTTGGCGCTTTCTGAGTAGAGCACATACCAGCACTGACTGCCCATTAGTGTCTGGAATTAACTTAAATTATTTATTTTAATCAATAGATATCTAAGTGATGTAGTACCTTCCTTCTTGAGAGACCACCTCTCTCCTATTCCATACTGCTAGAAATGCAATCAGCAGAGGCACTAGATTTAAGAGGGAGAAGGCTGGCTAATGTCTCTGCTTCTCTTGTGTAACCCTTCTGCCAGTAGCAGTGGACAGCAAGAAGGGCCACTTTCAATAGCTAGGGGGTTCTTTCAGTAATATAACCAAATTGGTTCAAGCCCCCATCTAGTAACCTGGGAAAATTTCCCTCTACCCACTGGGAGCTTTTAGAGGCGGTTCTCCCCCTCTTGCAAGCCTGAGGGTATAAATAGTTTGTTTAATAAAAGTAGCCTAGCATTAATCTAAGAAAACAGCACATTCAGTAACCTTAAATGAAGAAAAACCCATGATCAAGGCACATTCCCCAGAGTCCACTAAATGGCTTCCTTTGCTTCAAATTCTTGAGTCCAACACCCTTACTCATGTGGTGTGAGCCGTTTGCTCATTGCCCTGGTCTAATAACCCCCCTTATTTCGAAATAATAAGTGGAGCGTCCACACTACCAAGCCCGTTATGACAAAATAACGGGCTGGTTATTTCTAAATCTGCACTCCTGCTTTCCTTGGAGAATAATGCTAATTTTGAAATCGTTATTTCAAAATAGCATTAGTGTGGACACTCCGCTGCTGCTATTTCGAAATAATTACTCCCCAGAGTAATTTGAAGTAATTACTCCCCAGTGCTTCCTGGGGCTCTAAGTCAAGGTAGCGGGTCCACAATAATGAAGCCTGCCTTGGACTAATTTCAAGGCTTCCCCGTAGTGTGGATACGCTATTTCAATTTTGTTATTTTGGGAGTTATTAAATCAATTGTAATGGTTTCAAAATAGTTGAAATGTTGAATAGCTTCAAAATGGTTTCCCACCAGCTGCCCACTCACCTACCTCACCGCTGGCCATTCGTGCACTCACTCGCTGCTCTCATTAGTCATCCCACTGGCTGCTCTTTCACTGCTCCTGATGGCTGCCCTGCTAGCTGTTTGCTTGTAGTGGATTTAGGTCAGGATCCAGTCCTGCCATGAGTGATTTCAGCTCTATGTGATTTCAGCTCTTGACCCAAAACACAGTCCAGCCATAAGAAATTTCAGCATCCACTGAAGTAAATCCATGTATATATTTTAGAAATGTCCATCTGTGAGTCCATTTGTTCAAGAACTCTTCTTAAACGGTAAGCTCTAGGGCCACCAAATTTGGTATGCAGTTTCCTCGTCTCCTAATTTAAAGCAAAGTTGGTGTTTGGTTGTGCCAAGAAAACTACATTTGCCTGGAATTGGACTCTCTTCCATAACATGAAAAGGGAGGGGGCTGATTCGAGGAGAGCAATATGCAGAATGACCACTGGGGTCAGAGAGCATAGGGGACAGCTATACTGCAGTGACCACTAGGGGTAGTTGCATCACCAAGAAAAGGGCCAGCTGGAGACGGGGCTCCACATTGCTGGCCACTGGACCAGGTAAATGGCCTCCATACCCCAAATCCTTCCCCCCTCCCTTGGCTGCAGTTATGGGGGGAAGGAAGAAAGCCCCCACCAGCCCTTGGGCTGCTCTTGATCAAGTCAGAGGGGGGAATGGAGAAAGCCCTGTCAGCCCCAGGGCCACCCCCAAACAAGCCAGCATCTACCTCCTGCCCTGAGCCCCTCCTGAATCCCCCCACCTTGATTCTTGCATCCCCCACACACCCAGCTTCCTGTCCTGAGCCCCCCATATCCTCAAAGCTCTGCCCTGACTCCTGCACACACACACCCCATACCATCTTCCCCCTCTCCTGAAGGACCTGGGCAATGCCAAGTAAGTCTTCTAATTTAAAATAATAAAAGAGACTCCTTATGGAGCCTATTTTAGCTCTGCTCTTGAGGGGGGCAGGGGGAGAAACAGGTTGAACCAATCTCACAGCCAACACCTTGAGGGCATGTAATCTGCATTCCTGCCCTCCCCTCTTAACACCACAGAATTCTGACAGTGGCGCCCTTGTCCATCCAAGGTTCTTTAAACTGACAGTGTCTCCCTCCTTTGAAGTAGGTTAAGCAAGGTCTGTCTTTTCTGTATTCCCACAGTAATTGCAAGCATTGGTGACAATATTTCACAATTCCTCATTTAGTATTAAAATAATTTGTGATCCCATGGCAGCCAATTTGATTACAATAAGCAAAACACCACTGCATCCGTTGAATATCTAGCAAATTTAAGCAAAACAGGAACAAACTGTATTTACATGCACTCATCCAGAGTCTCCTTCAAACTGACAGTATCTTACTCCTTTGAGCCAGGTTAAACACAGTATTTCTTTTCTGTAGTCCCACAATTATTAGAGACATTGCAATTAGTATTAACACAATTTGTGACCCAACACCAGCCAAATTGGTTACAGTGAGAAAAACACCACACCATCAGCTGTATATCTAATAAATCTAAGCAAAGCAGGAGCAAGCTATATTTACATATGTAACCTACATACCTAAGGATGTTGTTCACTATCCCATGTAGTGGCACTTAGACCACTTACAGAGACAGAGCATGAGTATGCTCCACATTTATGGTGTCCAACCAGTTCTGAAGCAGTAGCGCTATAGTGAACTAGCCACACTTAACCAGCCAAATAGTCACATGTGGCTAGTGGCTAGCGTGTTGGACACCATGGCTCTACAACCTTAGCTGAGAGCCAGCTGGCTTTATAGCTCAAGCTGTAGAGGCTCATGGTCTAGGCTCTAGAGGTCCCAGATTCAGTTCTGCCTGTCAGTATTACACATAGATACACCCAGGGTCTCTGCCCCCTTCTAGCTAGCTATAAGGGAAGCATTCCTTTTAGATCCTGCTTGCATCTAGATTAGAATAGATGTATATAGGTGTATTTCAGTAGCAGCCCCATTTTAGCCTTATCAAGTATCAAGAAAACCTGTGACGGGGGAAGGATGGGAAGAGGTATTATGTTACTTGTAATTTAATCATGCCTGCAGGCCTTTTACAAGATATTGTTATGAGCTGGATAACTTATAAATGAAGTTAAAACCCCACTGAGCTAAGAATGTTAAAGAGTGGTTATCTGGCTAATCACGTAGTCAGTTTAAATTGTATTGACCACTCAGTTAGTCAATAAGGGCTGTTCTGCATAACCACCGTGGGGGTAGCTCCCGGAGCTAGCTAGAGCCAGGACTGAGCAGTTCCAGCTTGCATCAGCTCTGAACCTTTGCAACTCTGCATTTTAAATGCCGTAAGAGCCCAGTGGTCTGAGCCGGGACTACTCTGTGCCGGCTAGCACCAGGTCCAGCAGCTCTTGTTCGCGATGGCTGCCATGAACAAGGGCTGCTTGGCAGAAGCAGCCCCTCTCCATGGGGGACCCCAGCTCCCCACTGGGACCCCACAGACAGGAGCTGCTGCCTGAGCAGTCTTCCCTACTCCCCTCCCCACCGTAGCCTCTGACAGTGAGTGGTGGGGAGGCAGTACCACGGAGCCAGTGATTGGGGGGAACTGGCTTTTATATGATAGCTAAAGGAAATGTTCAGACTGTAAGAGCAAAGGCGACGAGATTTCTAGCTTCAATTCTCAGCTATGCAACTAAAGATGTCACAACCAAATCTGTTAGCCTTCTCTTGTGTTGTTTCTGTGGATTTTTCCTCTCTTCTGTATGTCAGGTATGTGTGCAAAAAGCAATGAAATGTATACAAATGAAACTAAATTGTAATGCTGGGAAAATAAGATCACTGCCAACTTAAAATCTTCACCCAAAATTCAAACAAAACCAAACCTTTGAGGTGTCAAACTTGTTTATTTAAGTGTTTACTTCCACCCAATACAGTTCTCATTTTCAATGAAAACTGCAACTGGAAATGCTAGCATATCATTAGAGGGTCTTTTTATTATTATTTCATAATAAGCAAGAAGCAAACTGTACTGGCAACTTTGCAAGAAAGAATGATAAGATATCCAGCCCAGACAAGTTCAGACAAAGTTCAAATGCTTGATTGACTTTTTGGATTCCCGTCCAAAACAAATTCTCCCATCTTCTGAGGTTTATGCATGACTAATCTAAAATGGCAAAATGTCTCTCTTTTGATCAGCCTAGTGTTTGATTAATCCATTCTAGACACAGTATAACAAAAAAGTAGAACTTTAGCTTTCACTACATTTTAATTAAGTCAATTGAGTTACTCCAGATTTAGAGAGGTAAAAGAATAGAATCTTTCCCTTTCCCTTTAACAATATTGAACTCAAATGAAAAAATCTGTAACTATACTGACATTTTCCAGTACACACATTTCATTCAAGGGAAATAAAGAAAGGAAAGGATCCCATCCCCCGCCAAAAGGAAATGGGTTACTAGGTGTTTCCTCTTTTCAAAAATGCTATTGCTCCTAAGAGCCAAAATTTAAATATAAACCAAAGGGAGTTTGGTATGAATATAATGTCCAGGACTGATCCTTTATACAGTATCTTTCATTCCAGGATTCCAAAGTACTAAAAAATTCATCAAATAGTCTGGTAGCACTTTAAAAGCTAATAAAGCATGTAGATGGTATCATGAGCTTTCGTGATAGCTCTGGTCATCTGAAGTGAGCTGTGCCCATGAAAGCTCATGATACCATCTACATGTTTTGTGAGGGTATGTCTACACTTGCACCCTCTTTCGACAGAGGGATGCAAATGAAGACATTTGAAATTGCAAACGAAGCCAGGATTTAAATACCCCACGTTCCATTTGCATAATCACGTTATGGCGCTATTTCGAAATAGCAGTATTTTGAAATAAAACACACTGTGTAGATGCGTTATTTTGAGAGAAAACCCTTCTCTCAAAATAACCCTTATTCCTCATAAAATGAGGTTTAACAGTTATTTCAGAAGAAGGGTGTTCTCTCGAAGTAGCCGCATCTACACCACGTTTGTTATTTCGAAATAGCACCATAACGCGATTATGCAAATGTAGCACGGGATATGTAAATCCCAGCTTCATTTACAATTTTGAATGTCTTCATTTGCTTCTCTCTCTTGAAAGAGGGTGCAACTATAGACATTCCCAAAAGTGCTCCCAGACCATTTGTTGTTTTTTAACTTTATCCTGTACAGACTAACTCGGCTACCCCCTAAAGTTACAGTATATCAGTTCTTCTGTTTTCAAAATGTGCTGAATCTTTAAGGAAAGAGGAAAGAATGACTAGAATATAATCTTACCCCTTTTGAGTCATGTGGTTAATCAGTATTCAGGATCTGTTAGAGAAGTTTATATACAAAGAATGTACACGAAGTCCTGTTTCCTTGAACATAAGAGGAATCAAAGAGCAGGAGACATTTTCTTGACTGACATTTCCAAGGGTCTTTCCAGCCAGCTCTCTACCCCCAAAGCTTCCTCTCTCACTTGGCTTCTTTTCAGGGACACATGACTTGTGCTTCTCTTGCTGTCTGCTTTTGCCCACAGACATCTACACCTCCATCAACCATTAGCCTGTCCCCCAGGTTTGTATTCAATTGCCCACAGAAACTCCTCCCCCACACACAGCGCATCTTCTGACCAGACTTGCATGTGGCCTGTGTTTTTGGCAGTCTCTTACTGTTTCAGCTTCTTACTCCAAAAAGGACACAACTGATATTTGCATTTATCTTTAATAAAGGGCAGCTATCAGGCCACCAGTTTCAATGGGTTTACTCAATTTGAACCATAACAATAACATCTTTTGTTGAAATAGGAGGTAGGAAATTGTATCTGTAACATTTTATCTCTGTTTCAGAGACCATCATTGCAGTGCTACAGTGCTTTTTTTTTCTTCTTCTTCTTCCAGAAATTGGTAGAATAATTGGTTCTGGGATTAAAATCTTTAGGGAAGTGATAGCATTTTAATATGCATCATCATCTACCAAGTGGCTACATGAAGATACCTGCACATTATGTATAATTACTTACTGTTACCTACTTTATACAAAATTGGTGTAACGCGGGCATTGATTTTCTGATTTCTATTAGGGTGGCTGGCAAGTACACAGTCATAACATATTCTAGGTTAATGCAACATGTAACACAAGCAATATACTTTATTTCATGCAAGGAGGAAAAGCAATTATGGATACAGAATTCCTGAAGGTCATTGTAATACAGGTGGCTACCAACCTAATGGCCCTTTATGACCAGAGATCACTCTACAGCATCCTGCTTATGTTTTCCTCCTTTTCTAGCTTTTTGTAAAACTCACAGCCTACAGATAGTTCAAATTTCCTCCTGGAGTTGACTTTATTGTGTCCTCTGGTCACTCTGGACCTCTAGGCCTCAATCCCATTTCAGGGTTTCTCTGCAGGGATTAACCCAATAGCAGCATAAAGGCTAACTCACGCACTCTCTCCCTTGGTTGGACAGATTTCTCCTTCTTCCCTAGTAACAGGATCCTTCTTGCTCCCTTCAGCTTCTATAGACATCACTCCTAACACCTAGCTTTTCCCCATTCCCTACACCTTCCCAAGCAAGCAAACCACCCTGTAATGGTCACATCTAGAGACTGCAGTTACATTTTTAAAGTATATGTAACTTTTATCCAGACAAAGGTATATAACAACTTAAAGGTTAAATAGCAAAGAGATTATACAGAAATATGATTATGAAAAGGAAGAGTGGGAAATGAAAGCTACTATGTACCACATGCGTTATCATCAAAAACAATTGGAATGGAGTGCAGAATGACACTGGGAACTAAACAACTTCCTGATGGTTAACATGAAAGGCTAGCAAGAACATTGTGAAGAAACTGCAAAGTTACATCAGGGCAGGTCTACACTATGGGTCGAAATGATGGGCCAGTGATTGATTCAGTGGGGTCAATTTATCACATCTAGTAGCAGAAATTATTGGGAAAAATATATACTCAAAGGGTACGTCTAGATTACATGCCTCTATCAACAGAGGCATGTAAAATAGGCTACCTGACATAGTCAATGAAGCAGGGCTTCAAATATCCCTGGCTTCATTAAAATAAAAATAGCCGCCGCGCTGTTCTGGCTCAGCTGATCGTAGGCACAGCGCGCAAGTCAAGACACAGATCAGTCGACAGGGAACGCCTTTGTTGACTGCTCCCTTATGCCTCATGAAACGAGGTTTACAGGAGCGGTCGACAAAGGCGTTCCCTGTTGACCAATCCATGTCTTGACTCGCGCACTATGCCGACGATCAGCTGAGCCCGGCACAGCGTGGCGGCCATATTTATTTTAATGAAGCCAGGGATATTTAAATCCCCACTTCATTGACTATGTCAGGTAGCCTATTTTACATGCCTCTGTTGGCAGAGGCATGTAATCTAGACATACACAAAGTGTAAATTTACAGCAGGTCTCAGATGAAGATGCATTTGAAAACAGTTTCTAAATTTGTTAGCTTTTTTATTTTTAGATTGTTGTTCCCTTGATTAATTCCCTGTGTGCTTTACTAGGTTTCTTATAATCTTATTTTTAAGGTAGGTCATTATGAAACTACAAGACTGATGTATGAAGAAATGTTGTAAGTAAGATACCAAAAATTGCAACGTATTGTGCTGTTAACCTTTAATATATAAAGACTTGTTTAGTCTTTAATATTTCTCTGACTTTGCTCAAAGAGAGAATAAAATAACAAGCATGAGTAATATGAATTAATATTGTTTCTATAATAACTTTTGTATTTATTTTGTTCATATGTATTGCATAGTCATTTGTAAACAAACAAACAAAAAACAAGTGAGAATAATCTACATCAAATAATTGTAATCTGGTTCCATGCTACTGTTAGTTAATGTATGTGGTTAAAAATTGTAAAGATTCTGCTATACTTTTAATTCCTGTTTTAAACAAAATGCTATAAATGAGAGAGAAAGAGAGAGAGAATGAGCAAAAGATGTATTTTAAGACAAACATTGGCAGGTGTGTGTTTGTATATATTTTTTCTAGTAGAGAGGTATACAGTCAGCTGGTACTATGAGGTAAATACTATGAGCCTTGTGCTTCTCTTATATATACTATTGTAAACCAGGTGTAATGCCATTAAAGTTACAATAGTTTCCCTGGATTTTTTAAAATTTTGTATTTAAATAAATGTCTGGTACAGGACCTATTTTAGTTCCTACAACTTCAGAACAGGTCTGCATTGCCTGTAGTGAGGTTGGATTTGGCCTTCCTTGAGCAAGTAACTTAGGGTACCTCAACATAGCAGGGCTAAAGTTGAATTAAGCTACACAACTTCAGCTCTGTCAATTGCGTAGCTTAAGGCCAAATAGTTTAACTCAGCTTTTGGCACTGTCTACACAGCAGGAAGTTGAAGGAAGAACACTTTCCCTTCAACTACCCTTACTCCTCTTGAAATTAGGGTTACCATGAATCAGAGTAAGAATTCCTACACCTTCAACATTATGTTGAAATGAATGCTTGGAGTGTAGACACACACTATGTTATTTTGGAAAAATGTCAGTTATTCCGAAATAACACTGCTGTGTAGATGTACCCTTACTTCAGGAAGCTAAAATAAAATAGTATTCTGAGTCTAGCAGCATACAAAGATGGATTAGTTGCTGGCACAGACAAAATTAACAAAGGTTTTAGAGGCTTGTTGGGTTTCCACTAAAAAGACCAAAATACCGGTTCCCTCACATTTATTCTCTTGTCACCAGCAGTGCTCCAGGACCATGTGCTTCAAATGAAAGCGAGAAATCTATAATGGACCTTAAGCAAATGTGCACTGCTGCACATAATAACTAATTGGGAGAAAAAAGTTCCCACCTGATTTCCGTGGAGATTAGCTTATGTCCTGAAAGAATGAGATGTAATTATCCTTATCTTGGCAAGTTCAGTGTACAGTAACTACAGATGTTATTATTGGCCATAAAATTATCCAGCCACAGAATTTAACTAACCACCTGGGGCAGTGTATTCTACTCTGCTGTGAGAGGTGAAAAATGTTTTCTTTTCATTTATTCCAAGTTTACTGGACATTAGTTTTAGTGGAGAAAGTTCTCTGCTCTCCCATTAAGAGATGCAAAATGAATGGCATCTTTTCAAGCTAGCCTTCATGACCATTGGACAGAAACAAGGCATGGTTAGCATTCTCTCCTTCAGGAAAGAAGTGCAATAAATATCAAGAGCTTGGAAAAGTGACAGAATCTCAGCAAGCAGCAGTCTGCAAACCCAAACTTGAGAAACAGGAGGCTACGTCAATAAAACAATATACATTAATTCCTATTCAAGGGGTTAATTTAGCGACAGAGAGAAATAGATTAGGCCCTTTAATGCTCTGCTGAATTAGGTTTCAAGTACAAGCACTTTATAAGCATGTGGGTAAGTCCCATTGAAATCAAGTTGCTGCAGCTTTTAAAACATACAAGCTTAAGTTCTGCTCTAATTTGCACAGATTCACCTCACTTTGGAGGTATATTTATATTACTGGGAGCAAAATCTGGCCAACTGTGTTCCAAATGTATTTGTCCTTCCTCAGGCCAAATTCCCATTGACTTCATGGAGAGCTTTGCCATAAAGGGAACCGAAGAATGAAATGTCTACATTACAAGTGCTACTGTGGCATGGCAGCAGCACTGTAGCAGACATTTACTACAGAGATGGAAGTAGTTTCTCCATCACCATAGTAAGCTCATCTCTTAAAGAGGTGGCAGTTAGGTCAACAGAAGAATTCTGTGTTAACCTAGCTGCATCTACTGTGGCCGTTAAGACAACCTATGTTGCAAAATGGCTGCAATTTTTCTGAGCCTTGAATGATGCAGCTAAGTCAACTCAAAAAAGGTTGCACCGGTGTGTATGTTTCATCCACTGATAATATGGCCAACTGTTCCCCAAACTATAATCCATGGACAGAGCTCCCTTAAAGTTACCATCAACATTTTCTCAATAAAATCAAAACTTAGAAGGGAACTAGTGTAAAGATCGCAGAGCTGAATATGTTGCAATTACAACGTGTCTATTCACAGATTTGTTGCTCTGCTTTAGTTTAGATGAATTGCAGTCTGGGTAGACTATAGATAGGCAAACATTTAAAGAAGTGCATAAACCCAGTATGTGACAGGGAATAAATAGTGCTGCCCTCTTCTCACCTTGCCTGCTTTGTAGAGAGGGGGCAGGAACAAATGTCTACCCCCTACCACATGTTGAACAGTTGCAAACTCAGAGTAAAAAACTGGATTTTGCAGCTCAGCCAGATTCACCTGTCCATAATGGAAGTGTACTTCAACTTTCCATGTAATTGAATAAGGAAGGATCATGTAAATCTATGCAGATAGCATACCGTAAAATCTCAAGTATGATGCACACCTATGTATAGTGCGCACCCTGAGTTTAGACTCTTAAAATCATGAAAAACCCGAATTCCTATGTATAATGCGCACCCATTATACAGGAGAATGGGAGGGAAGGAACGGGAAGAAAACCTTCCCCCCCGCCCAGCTGCCCACATGCCGAATTCGTACCTGGAGGGGAAGGTCTTCCCCGCCCAGCTGCCGGTGCACCAAGCTCACGCCTGCCAGGGCCTCCCTCCCAGCCCAGCTCGTGCCTGCCGAGGGTGAGTTTAAAACTTTTTTTAAAAACCTCCTACAGATAATGCGCACCCCGTCTTTGATGCTAAACAAAACGGGAAAAAAGTGTGCATTATACTCAAGATTTTACGGTAATACAGCTCCATGAGGAACACAACTATAGAAAGCAGGTTTGAAGTCAAGAAAGCTTAGGGAAACTATTGCCAAGCTATAAGCCAACTAAATGTCATGCCTGCTCAAGGCCATGAACAAAACTCCATGTCATTTTTTATAATGATCAAAAGGTTCTGCAAATCTGACTGAAAATCATGGGGGCAGGGATTGTCCTTCTTCTGCATATTTACAATACCCAGTATTAAAAAAAAGAAAACAGTTGTAAAATGTACATTTTTGCTACAACATAACAACAACTGGAAAGGCGACATAGTCCTGTGGATAGGGGAGTGGTGCAGGAGTCAGAAAATGGGGGTTCTACCACTGGCTCTGCCACTATTTTACTATGTAACCTTCCACAATTTACTTCACATCTTCATACTTGTATTTTCCCTCTTATATATCTTATGACTAACATATTTAGCTTGTATGCAGTATGGACAGACGGTCTCTCCCTGAATGCTTACACGGCGCTTGGCACAATGGGTTTCCAAGTTCGTATTTGTAATAGGAAGGCTAATGAGAGAGCATAAAGTTGGTTATAAATAACCTGCAGAGTGCTTTTTTTAATTAAAAAAAGCTTAGAAACTTGATGAAGAGGAGACATATCATTGCTACTAAAGCTGATTTTACTTGCCAATATCAGAGAAGAAAATAACAGTTCTACTTTGAGTGATTACACCCTTGATGTGCACACACCCACATAGTTGCCAGAAATGTTTTCTATCAGTGGTATCTGACAGGGCTGCACATCTGTCCTCTGCTGCTGCACCCCTCTGGCACCGGTATAAAGGGCCCAGCTGATCCTGAGCCCCCTAATTTCATTTTTGCCACCTGTCAAGTCACTGGCAAATGCAGGAAGGAAAGTTCAGTTTCTCTCAGTGGATGGTGTTATTTTTTTATTGTAAATAATTAGTATTTAGTTAGTGATAGAAATGTAGCTGTGTTAGTCTGGTGTAGCTGAAACAAAATACAG
>CM057845.1:107055565-107067349 GCA_030068395.1 Apalone spinifera | reverse complement strand
CGGGTGGGTAGTTGAGGTTTATAAATGCTTGGTAGAGATCCTGAAGTTTCTGGAGAAGTTTCGTGGGTCTGGCCCATGAAAGCTCATCACCTAATAAACCATCTTGTTAGTCTTTAAAGTGCTACATAGTCCTGTATTTTGTTTTAGTATTTAGTTAGATTTTTTAGGTCAGATCAGGACTTTACCAATTTTTTGTAGGACTTCTAATCCTTGCACAAATTGAGACTATGAAGCCAGGCTAAAGTTCTACTAATGGAGGCAGCCTTGAGACTTCCATCTGAGCCAAGTCAGTCAGACTTGTCACAAAGTGCCTCTGCATGGATAAGGAGCATGTCACTTACTGTTCCTGTTCCCAACCCAGTACCTGAGTTCACCATCTCTAGTGCCCAAGAAGAGGCACAAGAAGCAGAATGCTAGAATGGGGAGATCCCCAGCATCAAAGTTGGTAGGCCTGGGGATAAGAGAAGAACGTGGGCTAAGCCCAAGCACTCCTCTGCTTCACTATTGCAGAAGATGGCATCATTGTCTTGGTGCTTAGGCAGATTCTGTTGAGTCAGTCATTGATTCTCTCCACATCTGCAGCACCACACTGTACCAGCTATTTGCAGGGTGCCAGGGACCTCCTAGCATTCTACATAGACAGGACCAAACCATTTCAGCTGTCCTCCCAACTGTCTGTGGTTATAGTGTGAAGCACAAAAGTCTTCCCAATCGCCTCCTCACAGAGAATTCCATCCTGGGTAACCTCTTTTATCTGCATGTGTTATGATCTTGCAGGCATCTCTCCTCCAGGCAAGCTCACTGCTCACTCCATGAGATTTGAGCATACTTAATGCTACTCCTAACACAGGTCCCTACCCTGAACATTTGAAAAGCATCAACGTGGATATCAGTGCATACTTTCTTTCCCCATTATGTCATCATTCTATGTTCAAGAGATGATACCAAATGTGGTCAAGCTACACTGTGTACATGAACTCCAATCCCTCCACCTCTTTAACTGCTTGGGAGTCACTGAGTGGAATACAGAAGTGTAATCACTTGAAGAGGAGTCACAGAGAGGTAGTTTGTTAGTCTGATCTCGGTAAAACAAAAAAGCAGTCATGTAGCACTTTAAAGACTAACAAAATAGTTTATTAGGTGATGAGCTTTCGTGGGGCAGACCCACTTCTTCAGATCATATTCTGAAAGTGAATAGACATGACCATTTTATAACAGAGGGATACAATGAAAGAAGGTAAAAAAATTACATAGAACAGAAGGTGGGGGTGAGGGGGGGAAGTGACAAGAAAGGAGGAAATTGCTTACTGTAAGAGTCAATTAAGTGGCTAATCTGGGGTCACTACGAATATCAAAAGGTGGGGAGGCTGTCTTTGTAATGTGTAAGATAATTATCATCTCAATTAAGGCCCATTCGCAATGTGTCAAATTTTAGCAAATAAAAGTTCTGAGGTCTCCCTCTGTAATCTGGTGTTAAAGTCTCTCTGTTGTAAAATGCATGTTTTCAGGTATTTAAGAGAATGACTAATTTGATTGAAATGCTGGCTGACAGGTTTGTGTGTGTGTGGATTTCTGATGTTTGATCTGTGAGCATTAATTCTTTGGCGAAGTGACTGATCAGTTTGTCCAATATACATCGCAGAGGGGCATTGCTGGCACATAATGGCATATATCACATTGCTGGACATACAGGAATATGAGCCCTTGAAGAGTAAACCATTACTAAGCTTTTGTAACAGTTGTTCTCGAAGAAGTGGTGCACATATTCAATCTAAGACCCACTATCCTACTCTTCTATATGGGAATCTCAAGAAAGAAGGAATTGAGGGGGTTTGCAGTCAACTGGACCCTTTATAGTGATGCCAGAAGATGCAAAAGCAGAGGGCATTTGAGCTACCCTGCAGGTATTACTGAGGGTAAATATTTCTAGGGACTGCCTGTGGCACACACACAGAGTAAGAATGGAATGGACTTGTGCAACACATAGAATCACAGGATTAGAAGGGGCCACAAGGGCCATCTAACCTATCCCTCCTGTCAAGATGCAGAATGTGTTATGTCTAAATCATCCAAAACAGATGGCTATCCAGCTTCTTTTGTAAACCTCCCATGAAGAAGCTTATACAACCTCTCTAGGCAATCTTTTCCATTGTGCTACTGTTCTAACAGGAAGTTTTTCCTAAGTGTCACTCAGCTCCTTTAGGAGGGAAGAATATGACCTAGCAGCCTAGTCTGTTCAGCCCCCCCATCTAGGGGGTCAATCTGGCTTAGCAGTCGAGTCTGTGCTGCCCCCTCTCCGGGGGTCAATCTGGCCTACTGGCCAAGTCTGTGCTGCCCAGTGTGGGAGGCAGTATGGCCTAGTGGCCGAGTCTATACAGCTTCCTGACCGGGGGTCAATCTGGCCTAGCAGCCGAGTCTGTCTTGCTTTCAAATGGCACCCCTCTCTGGGGCATCAGAGTAGGGGGGTAGGGAGGCCTGGGCCATCCCTCTCCACTGGGCCCTATCAGTGGTGGGTGGCTCCCACCACTGGCTCAGTGGGGAGTTGTCCCTGAAGCATGCTGAGCTCTCCGGGTTATCTCCTGCCCCGTGCCCTGGGCTGCTTCCTACCCTCACCGGCTGGCTGGTCCTGTTCCCACCTGGGCTGGTGAACACGCCAGTGACTGTGCTTGGCCCGGTGATGGCTGGCGGTGTAGCGGTTGGCATCCCAGCTGTGGCAGTAGCTCATGACAGGTGCGGTGGCCGCGGGGATGGCTGCGGCGACGGCTGGCACGACGGCTCTGGCTCCGGCTCCAGCTGGCGTGGCTGCTCCCACTGATCCCGCAGGTGTGGTTGCTCCTCAGCTCTGGCAGGAGCTCCTTGCCCTTCAGAGGTCAGCCCTGACTGAGCTGCTGTGTGGCTGTGGTAGCAGTGCCTCCAGGACTGGCCCTAAGCCATGTGGCCATGGCAGCAGCATCTCCGGCCTCTGGGGCGGCCTGTGGCTGCAGTGTCTCGAGGCCAGCCCTGGATTGCGGCAGCGGTGTCTCCGGCCTTCAGGACTGTGTGGCCGCAGCAGCGAGGCCTCACTCTGGGGAGGCCAGGACAGCGTGGTTGCAGCCGTTGCTGCAAGAGGGCATGAAACCAGGTAAGGTTTCCCCCTCATGCCTTGACCCCACCCCCACCCTAATCCCATTACTTCCCTCCCCCTGCAAGACCTGACACCCCCAGCTTGCTCCGACACCCTCCCTTGTTTTTGCACCCTCTCTTCTGGCCACATACTGCACCCTCCCTTGTTCCTGCTCCCTCCACCTGGCCAGATACCTTACTCCAAGCCTGCTTCTGCACCCCAGCTCCCTCCCAGATCCTGCACCACATCCCTATCCTACTTGCTGGCAGCCCTGTCTCACACACTGTACCCCTCATTTTTTCCCTACCCCAGAGCCTAAGGAGGTCCATAAAATCCACTAACTCCAGAACCTCAGAAAAGTAAATCTGGCCTATAGGAAGCCCTGAACCTCAGTTCCCTCCCTTCTCTTCCCCTCACCCTGTGAAGCTGGGGCACCAGAGGAGCGAGGTGTCTCAGTTGGGGCCACATCAGTGAGCATTGGGGAGGTTTGGAGGAGTTTTTTTGCTTCTCATTTGTGTGGTCCCCAACTGATTTTTTTGTGAATCAGTGACCCCAGACCCTTTTTTTTTTTTTGGAACATAATATTTTACTCTATTTAGAATGAAGTTTGATAAACTAATATGAGAAAGTTAAAACGCATAATTTAAATTAAGCAGTTCTTACTAGCTGGAGCTGGTTCAGAAAATAAGATCACCATATCCAGCAGGGTAGTTCTCAATCCCACCCCTTCTGCCTGAGGCCATGCCCTTTCTGCCCAAGGCTCCACCCCTTCCAGGTTGGCCCACAGCCACTTCTGAAATTTGTGAAGTGGCCCCCCTTTCAAAATTATTGCCCATCCCTGCCCTAAAGGAAGAATTAATGACAGAATCAGGTATCTTTGATTCAGTCCTATTTACCAATAAACAATAGATAAAGTCCTGTTTTCCTGAATACAGGAAGAACCAAACAACAAGAGGGAGTGTCTTTGCTCATAGCTCTATATCCCTTTCAGCCAGCACACTGCCCAAATGTGAATGTGCTCTCTCTCTCAGCTTTTCTTAGAGCCATGTCCACTGTTTGTTGAGACTGTGGCTGATGGTAACTTCCTTGCTACTGGTAACTAGATGTGCTGGCTCCATAGCTCACTCGGAACTCTGTTACTTAACTCCCTTCCAGTTTATATTCATTGAGCTCTGATTGAAAGGTAGGCAATTGGCAGAGAAAGCCAGTTAACTGAGAGGAACTAGAGCTGATGAGCTCATTTGGTGGAAGTAGCTCCAGCAGCTAGGATTATATAGGTAAACAAGAAGGAAGCCCTAAGGTTAGGGAGGGTACTTAAAGAAAGGCAGCATCTTAGTCCCCGCAGAAGCAAGTGGAGAAGCTGGTAATTATTATTTAGTGTGTTCATAGTCACCTAGCCAAGCGCTGGCATCTTCAGTAGTGCAATGCAGTTCTTGTAGACCAGACATTTTCAAAGTTGGGACATGGGCCTGCCTGGATAAGCCGCTGGGAGGCTCTGAGATGCTTTGATTAGATAAGCATCCATAGATTAGATGCTTTGATTAGATAAGCATCCATAGGCAGCGAGCCTCACAGCTCCGATTGGCTGCGGTTTGCCATTTCAAGGCCAGGGGAGCTGTGGGAAACAGAGTGAGCTGTGCCCACTTTGAAACCCGTTCTAGACCACTGCTGAACCTAGTCAGTGTGCATTCATCAATAATATGTATCATCGTCTGTGTTGTGCTGCAACTGAACAAAGGCTCCAGCAATATTAGTTGGCTGCACGGAGACCTAGCCCAGTTTGGAAACTTCAATAGGGACCACTGGCAACAGGACAGGTCAAGCAATAGGCTTAAACTGCAGCAAGGGAGGTTTAGGTTGGAAATTAGGAAAAACTTCCTAACTATCAGGGTGGTTAAACACTGGAATAAATTGCCTAGGGGGGGGTTGTAGAATCTCCATCACTGGAGATATTTAAGAGCAGGTTAAACAGACATCTGTCAGGGATGATATATACCATGCATGGTCCTGCCATGAGGGCAGGGACTGGACTTAATGATCTCTCAAGGTCCCTTCCAGTCCTAGTATTCTGTGATTCTATTCTATGAAAGCCAGGAGGGCAGATTGTGTGATCGGCGATGAAGGACTGGTTGGGAATATAATAGATATTCATTGTTCTTGCCAGAGTGTTTCTGCTCTAACATCCTGGCGTAGCGGATGAGACCATAATGGGCAATATGATAGCGAACGTGCAGCTGGCTGTTTAAAAATGTCATTGTACAGTGACAGGCTTGTGTTGTCATATACTTTCTCTAGTAACTTGCCACTGGTAATTTCTCAGCTGATATGAGGAGGAGCAGTATTTATCAGAACTGGGAGCCAGAAGAGTGGAGTCAGATGCAGTGTGCCGGAGATGATGTGCATTGTGGCATGTAATGATCCACTCCTTATAGTGAGCAATACCCTGCCACTGAACACGAGGTGGCAGGAATTGACATATGCACAAATACTCCATGATGAAACTGCCAGTTAGCTAAGAAGATTGTTGCATATCTTAACTTTAGCTGCTCTCTTCTTCAGGTGGGCATGCTGACTCAGTGTGTGTGGTCTAAAGTCACACTTAGATAAACAGGTTCTACTTCATGCTTTACCTTCTGATGTTCAGATAAACATTTAGTTCTCAGGTTACACTGGCATCATGAAGACAGAACAAACCGAAGATTGTTTTTATGACACTTGGCCAGAGGCATAAGTCCTGCAGTAGTCAATTAACTTTACCATGTCCCGATTTAAGATGGCACCAAGCTTGTGAAATGTCCAGGCCTGGGTACTGCAATAGATGATGTCTGCATAAATGGATGAATGATTACTGATTGGCTGTAACCTATGCCTGCTTGGTGTGGCTCTGTGTCCCTCTGTAGTGGTGTAGAGGCACTTAGTCCAGCTACGGCCTTAGCTAAGAGACATTCCTCTTTTGGCTCATGCAGTCAAGGTGCACGTGTTAAGCCTCAAAGGTTCCAAGTTTGTTCGTGGCTGTTGATGGCTACATCTGTCAGTATTACAAGCAGTGGCTCATATGGGATGTCAACTGGGAAATCTCTGAAACTTGGGATGTGCTTCCTCAGCTAAGGGAAGTATATGACTTATGCCTGCTTGGTGTGGCACTTTGCCTACCTCCAGTGGCAGCTAGACCAGCTAGAGATTGATGGGTCTACTACAGTTTTGGCTAAAAGAGTGTGTTGTTTGATTCACATGTTATGCTCAAGAGGTCCTATGTTTGATCCTGGCCACTAATGACCAGGACCTATGTTATACAGAAATAATATTTAATAAAGCATGATGGTTGTTAAGATGAACTGGTAGATGGACACTGAGGCTTTTACTGGGCCACCCATGACATTGCTTCTCCCTATATACTATTCTGTGGATACCTATAATCTCATAACCCTATTGAAACACTTTTGGATTCAAAATTTCTCTTAACATGTGTTTAACTCACCCTGGAGTCCAGAATTCCTACTCCGCTGAAGAATGTATTCACTAAAGCCTCTACTACTATTATAGTTTGTTTCTTATGGGGTAAGTATTGGGCCATTTTCTGAAATAGTCCATAACTACTAGCAAATACTAATTAAAGCCTCTGTCTCAGGCAAAGGCCAAAGTATTCAAACAGTGATGCTCATTATTATCCTTTCGCTTCACCCCCATTTGATGGGGTTTTCCCAGTTCTAGGGGGATCCCTTCTTTGCAATGCAAGCACCACATTTCCTGCACCACTGTCTTCATTTTACCTAACAGATTTTTTTTTAAACCTTGGCTAAGTTTTTTGCAGCCTCAAAATCTCTAGCAGTTTTAAAACCATGACACAGCCTGAGAATCTCCTTTTTTATTTCCTGTGTATCTGGCAGAATCAGCTGGTGCCTGCAACCATGACCTGCAGATTATTTTGCAATTGCTGTACAAAATCTCATCTTTACACTCAAAGCTTTCCCACTCTGACCAAAAATCTCTTACTGTGGTATTATACGGGGATACTACAATTCAACATGGCCATATTTGCTAATTGATTTTTCCAGTCACATGCTATTCTGATCAATGGTTCCTCTTTAGTAAGCTTTTAGTGGCTCTGGACTCAATAACAGTCAAATATCCATTCAAAAACATGGGCAATTCTGAAAATTATGGGAAGAGAAGGGATAGCCCTCTCTTCCTAAACACAGGGAATATTGGATTTATAATTTAATGTTTCCAGTGTCTCACAGTAAAGTCACATAATGCAGAGTCTAGTATTACACTTAGAAAATGAGATAGATGGGTGGGATTTTCAAAAGTGGTCCTCACTAGAGGCTGCTTCCAGGTCTTGTCACTGCTTAAAGGAAACATTTAAGCACCATGGGAGATTCCACAGGCTCTCAGAGTTTTACCATTGACCGCAGTGGGAGTAGAATTAGGCCTGTGCTGAATGAGCACTTTTGAAAATCCCACCCATCCATCTCATTTTCTGAATAAGCTCAGTTTCCACATCTGTAAAAATAAAGAATAATTCTTTACCTATAACTGACAGAAGTGTTGTGGGACTTACTTTGTTAGTGTGTGTGGAACATTTTGAGGTCCTTGGATCTGCAAACTCTTATAGTAAGTAATTGGGGCTAAAAAGGTTAAATTCACTTACATCTACAATCAAATCTTGTGTATTGGGCTATCTTTAAAGCAATTTCTTCCTTCTTGGATGCTGGAAACCAGCCAGGAGAACTGAGTCTGGAAGGTTTAAGCCAGTTCTGTGTCTCTTTTTAAAAGAAAACAAAAAACAGCAGTTTATTGGTGATGGGGCATTATATAATCTCAAAGCAGGAAAAGTGAAGAGCAGATAGAGGTAGCAGCAGGCATAAGTACTTTCATAGGTTCTTTCTGAATCATTGGAGAGGGAGGAAGGAGAGTGGCAAGGTGATGACCCAAATCTAGTCACATAATTACCATACACAGGCCCGCTAGTGGGAAGGGAAAGGGGGCAGTTGACTCGGGCCCCTTTTAACTGCTGCCAGAGCACCACTCCACTCTGAGGGCTGGGGGGGAGGGTTGCGCCATTGTACGAGTGATGCTGAGGGCTGCCCACCCCTTTTGCCTAAGGTCCCACCCATTCTGGGGATGTGAAGTCCCCACACACACACCTTGCCTCAGGGCCCCCCGACCCAAAAAAGGTTCCCCACCTCCCAATGAAGTTCTGTGAAGTGCCATTTCTTTTCTCCTCAAATATCCATATTTACAGATTTCACAGGTTGGTGAGTATAATAGTGGCCATTGGGATTAGGCCAAGAAATAAGAGAAATTGTTCTTGGAAGCTTTAAGATAGATGTCCCAATTCAATGGCAAACATTTTCTTTAAGCTGAATTAGATATGCAGGGAATATATATACACAGCTTTTATTTACCTGATTTAATGCTGGGCAGTACTCCAATCACATCCAAGCAAAAGTCAGGTATAGTGTAAAGGACATGGCTTTATGCCATAACCACAAAGAAACCCTTCACCTTATGTTAGCAAGCACCATGCCCAGTTTGCAAACCAGACCCCTGATTTAGAATGAATTCTTTTGTTGAAATTAACTTGTGTAAGCAAGCTGGTGCATTTTGCCTTTCACATTAACTCTCTATATGGGAATATCATGCTGCTCTTCAGCCCTGCAACCACTTTATTTTTTTCACCTTGCCAAACTGCTTGAGCAGAATAAGGCCTTCTCTACACTACCAAGTTTTGTCCCCCAAAACTTGCCTCTTGGCAACAATACAGTGAGAGCATACACACTGCAATGTGACTTTTGTTGGGAAAAAACCCAGTTTTGGTGACAAAAACCTTCCACCCTTACCAGAGACTTTTTTCCCCTTTTCCCCGCTCCATTTATTGTGAACAAAGAGCCAGCATAGGCACTGCTGTTTGTTTTGTCAACAGAACTGGCTTCTGCCAGTATCAGACAAAGCCTGCTCTGATCATTCTGCTCAGTGTTTTGAACTGTGCTGCTCTGCAGGCATGCATGCCTCCCCTTTCAAAGCTCCAGGAAGTATCTGGCAGCTGAGTGTGCATCTCCTTTTAGGAAACAAAGAGCAAATCATGTGTTCCTGGAGTGCAAACAGCTGATCACCACTTGTAGGGCAGGAGGCCCTGGGAGGAGGAGTAGATCAGAAGGGCTGTTGGCAGGCAAGAGGTGTTGAGAGGAGTGAAAATGGAGGAGGTTGGCTGATGGTAGATGCTAAGCACCCACTACTTTTTTTTTCCTGTGGGTGTTCCAGGCCTGGAGTCAACTCCTCTTTATAATAAAACTGGGAAGGAGTATATGGTATTCTTTCAAGTGACAGGCTGAAGCCTACAGCAAGAACAGGCTGGGGTATAAATAAGGAGGTCTTGCCTTACCCCATGTGTTTTTATACATGAACAGGAAGCTGAGCAACCACTTACAAAGACTGCAGTGGTTTCCTTTTGGTTTCAGGATAGTAACTGACTCAGAGATATTGTTCTGTGAACTTCAAGTCTAAGGGGTCCTTCAGTGAGGATCTTACAACCTGTATGTTGCCATTGCACCTGTCCAGAAATCTTACTAAAATAGAACAGGTCATGTTGTTTATGTTGGCTTCTCCTTGCCCTGAGCTGTTACAGTGAATCTACTGCTGCCTCAGTTGGGGAAAGCTGTGTGGGGCTACCTGACAGTGGAATAGTCCATGTTTTTACTATAGAAACAACTGGGAAACAGATTAGTTCCAATGCACATTTCCTAAATCATTAGATTTGAAAATATCATGCAGACTGTTGTTTATGGTAAACCTCACAGGATAACATCAGAGTCCAGGGCTGTATTAACTCTTCTCAGGGTTTGGGACTAGTAGATTTTGTGGGGACTCCATAGGATGTGGGGTGGAGCCAAAATTGGGATTCAATTTGAGGGAGGGGGCTGCCAGAAAGTAAGAGGTGGGTGCGGGTGCAAGATCTGGATGAGAGGTAGAGTGCAGGAGCAGGGTAGGGGTGCAGGATTGGAAGGGTGTGGGAGGGGTCAGCGGTTTGGGGTGATTATCTGGTGCAGCTCCCATTTGGCAGGGGGAACAGGTGATTCTGAGCCACCCAGTGCCTGCAGGCACCAGCCCCCGCTGCTCACATTGTCTGTGAGGGGCGGGGGGGAGGGAGGAGAAGGCTGCAGGCAAGCGCAAGGACAGAGAGCTTCCCTGTGTTCACAAGGACAATGCTCCAGCCCAGGAGGGAAGGGGGAATGGCAGCATGCAAACCACCTTCCCTCCTCACCAGTCAGAGCCAGCCAGGAATGCAGTACACAGGGGCCTTAGTGACTGAATCTCAGGCCCTCTTAGTCCAGGGTTGCAGCCCCTTTGATAATCTGGCCCTGCCAATTAATTGGAAAACAGAATTACTGTACCAGTTCCAAAAGCATTTTTTTCTAACCTGGGAAAGTATCAAGTTGTTTGGCTTTGATAATGTGCACTCAAACTGCCCTGTAAACCTCGAAGAAAGAAAGATTCACATTGTATAACTTCTCCATGCTACTTAAGGAAGGATGATTATTATGGGGGATGTTTAAATGTGGGTAAATATTCCATAAGAGGCTTTCAGGGTCGGCTAAGAGCGTAAGGCCCAGATCCTCAAAAGTATGTATGCTCCTAACTTCCACTGAATCTAATGGAAGCTAGGAGCTTACAAACCAATGAGGATCTAGGCCTAAGTCTGTAAGTGGTATTGCACATGGCTACAGTTGAAACTAAAGAAAGGACAAGAAAAGGAGAAAAGCTGGTTAGGAAGATAAACGTTCAGGGAAAAATAAAGTTTTAAAAATGTCACACATTACAGGCAAAATTGAACACAATATAAAGGGACAACAGCAAAGTAAACTAAGGTGTTTCAACTGTCCCTCCTTTAACACATATTTGCAGATATGGTGTTCTCAGGTCTGTTGTAATATACCTGGCATTAAGCACACCTGAATTAAGAGGGGTAATTTTTTGCATTTATATAGTACCTGATTTTTCCATAAGATAATGAGCTACTTTCATTAACGTAAGCTAACATGAACTACTTTTATTAATCATTTCTTTGTATTTTGGGCTCACAATCAGATATAGGCAGGTAAAAAGGATATTTTGTAAATGGATTACTCATTAAAGAACAACATAAAAGATTCAGGGGCAGCTGGGAGTAAATGCAGGCAAAAAGGTGAGGAAGAGGGAAAAGAAAAATGCAGTCAGCAACACAGGGAGTGAGTTAGGGAAACTGCAGCCAGGAAGATTGGGAGGAGGGGTGTGTGAGAGGGAGAGTGGAGCAGGGCAAATGCAGCTGGGGATGTGGGAGGACAGAGAGTGGGTCAGGGAAGACAGGGTGGTGGGGATGGTGAAATGAGGGACAGAAGGGGCAAGAATAGGGGAGTGGGACAGGGGAGATACAGCTGGGAAGGGCTGACAGGGGAGTGGGGCAGGGCAGATGCAGCCATGGAGGGGATTAGGAGAGTGGGGCAAGGGAGATGCAGCTGGGGAGGGAAAGATGGGGGAGTAGGAAAGGGGAAAAGTGGGATTAGGGGAGTGGAGGAAGATGCAGCTAGGGAAAGGAGAGGAGAGGGGGCAGGGGAGATGCAGCTGGGGGGGGAATGGAGAAGTGGAATGGGGGGATGCAGCTGGGTAGGAGGAGAGGGGGCAAGAGAGTAGCAGATGGAGGA
>CM057845.1:107036695-107049165 GCA_030068395.1 Apalone spinifera | reverse complement strand
AAGAACCCCATCTAGACTGCACTTTCACTTTCAAAAAACCCTTTTTCGAAAAAGCGCTCAGATGCGAATATGCAAATGAAGCGTGGGATATTTAAATCCACGCTTTATTTGCACTTTGGATTTGCTTCGTTTCAAAGAGGAATGTAAAGAGATTGTAGTCTAGACATAGCCTGTGTGTGGCTATGAAGACCTCTGTTTCTTTCACTTCTCTCCTTTGTCAGAGACTACTCTCTCTTTGTGGTGCCCATCTCATGCTTTTCTTTGCCATGGTTTATAATCATTGCCTCTCACTTTAAAGTCTTTCCTTTGCTTGAAAATGAAAGAGATACCTAATACTGTATTAGAGACAATAAATTAAACTATATATAAAATGCTTTTTGTCTACATGCAGTTAATTTTTTTGTGAATTAGTTTTGCAGCTTTTTAATTTTGACTCTTATTTCATGATGCAAAATGAAAAGTATTGTTCAGATGGACAAGAAAATGACCTCTTAAATTGTCAAAAGGGCTCATGAGGAATGCTTATTAAAATGCAGTATAATCTAGAAGACTCCTGGTTGCAAATAATTATTTATAGCAGCATGTTACAAATAGATGCTAATTTAGATATTCTACTCAAGGTCCTTATTATCAGGTCATAAGATCTAATTTCCTTGATGTACGTAGTTTCCATTAACATTAATGAGACTTGCTCTGAGGGGAATACACAAGAGGTACAAAATAATTCATGAGAAAACTATATAGTGGCTCTGTCTTCAGTTTTCTGCAATATGAAGATGCTGTGGCTTGTCAGTTACCTTTATGGTCAGTCTGTCTTTCTATGTGAATAGTAAAGATAGTTGCCTCGTGTATCATGGGATCTTGAGGACAATAATGTGACTAAATATGACTTTTGAATATAATTAAAATAGCATAATATGATGTAATTTTAAAAATAAGTTGATAGACTTTGTTGCATCCAGCTAATGCAAACTTAATCTCTTGCTGAATTCTTATTCTAATTTATCCTGAATTTGTGACACACACACACACACACACACACACACAAGCATAAATTCTGTTTGTTAGAGCTGATAGCTGACTAATACTGTGCTCTCTGTTATCTTCTCTGATATCCTCATGAGCTTGATTTGTGTATTGAATCCATATTATGTAATGAATAAACCTTGTTTAAAGAGCACCTTTTATAAAACATAAAGGAAACAGAAGTTCCCGTGATTAGGAGGATGATCTCACTGTTCTGTACACAAATATAATGGAGACTCTTTCAAGGTGGACTGATTTAAATTATCAATTTTCATCAACTTTTCCATTTCTACTTCAGTTTTACTGTAAAGAGTATTCTCATTGGTTGATATAAAGATTAAAATATTGATTTACAATTAAATTGAGTATTTTTACTAAATTTGTACATCTTTTTTCTACCAGTGGAGCTACAACACTATAAATTATAAATATTTATCTAAGCCAGCAGTTCTCAATCTGTGAGTTGGGACCCACTTTGAATGGGGTTGCCAGGGCTGTCGTAGACTTGCTGGGACCAATGCCCAAGCCCCAATACCCATGGCTTAAGCCAGAGCCTAAGGGTTTCAGCTCGGGGTGGTAGGGCTCAGGTGTCAGGCTCCCTGCCTCGGGCTGTAGCCCTTGAGCTTCAGCTTTGGCCCCATTGCCAAGAGTGGTGAGACTCTGACTTTGACACCTTCCCCTCTCCCCAGTGGAGCTCAGGTGGGTTCAGGCTTTGGTCCTCCCCTTCTGGGGTCCTGAAGTAATTTTTGTTGTCAGAAGGGGTTCACAGTGTAATGAAGTTTGAGAAGCACTAATTTTAAGCAATTATCTATCTTAATATTTTCAATTTCTTATTAATTATATATTTTGGTGTTATTTTCATTAAATTGATTTTAGTAATTTTTTTAAAATGTATATTCAATGAAATATATTTTTTATTCAACCCTACAAACTCCTATCATTTGCTATGTTTTAACAAGAGAGGTATAGTCAATTAGGTTTCCAATAATAGTGTCTTCTATCTTCATACCGTAAGCATTGATTTAGTTATGCCAATACAGAGTAGTACTCCAAATTTCTCCATTTTATCTTCCCCCCCCCCTTTTTTTTTTCTTTCCTGTAAGGTTTTAGAGCAATCCTATACCAGGTTCACCCTATTTTTCTGGCTTATCTTCATTTAGTCTTTTCCAGCATTCACTCAGTTATGTCAATTTTGAGGACTATACTTGATTTGGTGGGATAGTATGCCTGACTGGAGTATTGATATAGAATGGTACAGCTTGCTCATGAAAAGCAGGGGAAAAAGGAAGGAGCTGTTACCTTGTATATTAAAAATGTATACAGTTGGACTGAAGTTGAGATGGAAATAGGAGACAGACTTATTGGAAGTCCTGGGTGTGGACAAAAGGGGTAAAATCAAGACTGGTGTCATAGTAGTAGACTCTTATCTATGCAAGAAGAAAAGATGAATGGACTTTTTTTTCCCCCAACACAGTCATCCAAACACAACTAACACAATCATCCAAAGCACAGGATTTGGCAGTGACTTCAACTATCCAGACATCTGTTGGGAAAATAACACAGCAGGCTATAGATTATTCAACAAGTTCTTGGAATGTATTGGACACAATTTTTTTATTCTAGAACAGTGGTCTCCAAATTTTTTACACCCAAGATCACTTTTTAAATGTCAGGACAAGCCAAGATCTACCGCTTTCCCCCAAGACCTCACCCCTTCCGTAAAGCCCCTCCCTCTCTGTTCTTCTCTCCATCACTTGCTATCGCCAGCCCTTATACACTCTCAGGGTAAGGCCTCACTGCTGCTTTTTTTTCGATTCTTCTGTAGGAGGAGGTTTTCCAAACATTTGGCCTGTCTAGATTGGCCTGTCTAGAGTGGGCCAAATGTCAGAAAAAAACCTTTTCGGAAACCCCCTTATTCCTTGTGAAACGAGGAATACAGGGGTTGCCGAAAGAGCATGTTTGCTCTTCTGCTAAAAAAAGCAGAAGAACAAATGCGTCCCTGGACATGGAAGAGTTTTTTCCGGGATACCTCTGGAATCCCGGAAAAACTTCTGCAGTCTAGTCTGTCTCACTGGGTTGAGACAGGAGGTGCAGGCTTTGGGATGGGAATGAGGGATTTAGGTGTGGGAAAGGGTAGAGGTGCAAACTCTGGGAGGGAATTTGAGTGCAGGAGGAGGTGGAGAAGGGGATGCTGGCTCGGGGAGGAGGCTCCAGGCTGGGGAGTGCAGGGGTCAGGTGGAGGGTTGGGGTGCGGAGCAAGTCACAGGCTTGTGGATGTGAGGGTGCAAGAGTTTGGGTTTGGGTATGTGAGGGGCTCAAGGCAGGGAGGTTGGGAGTATGATGAGCTCAGGACACAGTTTTGCAGTGTGTGGAGGATGCAGAAGTGTTGTGGCAGAAGACTGAGGATGTGGAGGTGCAGGAGTTTGGGGATGTGAGCGGCTCAGGACAGGGAGTATGATAGGCTCAAAAAACCCCATAAGCCTCACTAATGTGGCCCCAATTGTGCTGGTAGGAGCAGGGGATGTGATACTGGCGAAGGGTGTTAGTGGGTGTTGGGGTGAGGTCAGGGTGCCAGTGGGCGCTGTGGAAGGGAACATGGGACAAGGTGCTGGGGTGGGAACAGGGTGCCAGTGGGGGCAGGAGATAGGGTGCCAGTGGGGGCAGGGGACAGGGAGTCCCTTGTACACGCCTCCTCCGGGGACTCCTATTCTCTCCCCTCCCCCTGCAGAGGAAGGAAGCCCTGGCGTGTGCCTCCTCTGGGGGCTTTCCTCCCCTCCGGCACAGGAAGTCCACGGCTTGCGCCCTCCTTCAGGGACCCTGCAGAGGAGAGAGAAGCTCAGGCGCGTGCCTCCTCTGGGGACTCCTACCCCTGCCCCCCATGCAGGAAGTCTCCGGAGCACGACTCCTTCCCTCTCCCCCTCGCAGGGGAGGGAAGCCCCAGTGCGCGCCTCCTCCGGGGACTCCTAACTCCTTCCTCCCCGGAAATCCCTGGCACGTTGCAGACCTGGCCTTTCAGGTACCGCGCTGGCTGTGTGGGGGAGGGGAGCAGCCAGCTCACTTCCTGAAACCCCGGAAATGGCGCACAGCTGTGGGACTTCCATCCACCCCACAGGAAGCTGGCGCTACCTCCATTGTTGCTGGAGGTATGTAGTGAAGCTTCCTGCGGGGTGGGGGAAAATGGGGGGGGGCAAACGCCTCGCGATCAACTGGTTGAACCCTTTCGATCGACCAGTTGATCGCGATGGACGGGTTGGTGACGGTTCTAGAAGGTAAGCTAAAAACTGCTATGGGATAAACTTAAAAACCGACAAATAGTCTATCAGCACCTTAAAGACTAACAAAACATGTAGATGGTGGTATGAGATTTCATGGGCACAACCCACTTCTTCAGTTGAATGGAGTATTAAAGGTCCAGTTCCAAAATAAATATGGGCTGGGGGGGGGAGGGGGGAGGCGAGAGAAGGAAGGGGAAAAGGGGGTGGGGGAGTCCAATTAGAGAGTTCATGTTACATGAAGCTGATAGAGAAGGTGCAAATTGTTCTTATGAGCTTCATGTAACATGAACACTAATTGACTTTTCCCTTTCCTTCTCCCCCATCCACTATTTATTTTGGAAGTGAGTTGTGCCCACGAAAACTTATGATACTATCTAAGTGTTTTGTTAGTCTTTAAGGTGCTGCTAGACTACTTGTCGGTTTTTAAGTTTTTCCAGTTACAGACTAACTCTGCTACACCTCTGAATACTATGGGATAGCCTGTTCTAGATTTGATTTTGACAAATAGGAAGGAACTTGTTAAGAATTTGAAAGTGGAAGGTGGCTTGGGTGAAAGGTAGGAGGGAACAGAAAAATAAAAACCATGTATTTCAAGAAGACAGATTTTAACAAACTCAGGGAGTTTATAGGCAAGATCCTATGGGAAGCAAGTCTGAGGGTATGTCTAGACTGCATCCCTCTGCCGACAGAGGGATGCAGCTTAGACTTACCCTGAGATGAAAAAGAATTGAAGACAGTTGGCAGTTTTTCAAAGAGACATTATTAAGGACCCAAGAACAAACTTTTTTCCTACACAGTGGAATATAGGAAACATGGTAAGAAAGCACCTGGTTTACCTAGGAGATCTTAAATGATCTAAAAATGAAACATTCAGTTTAACTGGTTAACTTATTAAATGTGGGCAGGTAGGAGCTGCTGGCAGCCTCACACAGGGCTGGAAGCAGCAGCCTGGAGGAGGCCTGCTCCTGAATAACAATTAACCAGTTACTTGATTGCATCCCTATTTGGTGCCCACGTTATTGTTGGCTGCATAGGGGCATCCTTGATGGTCAATACATTCTGCAAACTTCCATTCTAAAAATATGTTCATTCCAAGAAAGCCATCAAATTAAAGAGGCAATTGCTAGGTTTGGCTTTGAATATCCTCATTTTTTATCTTGTTCAGCTTATGAGAGTCAAAAACATCAGTCCAGTATTCTTCACCCATATTTCACTTGTGTAAGTGTGGAGCTATAGATCTGTAGCTTTGTGATAAGCTTGCTCTCACGGCTTCTCCTTGAGGTGGAGTACCAGAGTCAACAGGAGAACTATCGGTGGTTGATTTATCATGTCTAGAGTAGGTACGATAAATAGATCCCTGCTGAATTATAACTGCCCTGTTGATCCAGCCCGTTGTAAAGACATGCCCTGTGTCTGTAGTAATAAGGAAATGAGTTAGAAGAAAGCAATCTAGGCTATGGTTCTTTTTTCCTTGTTTCAGCTAACATTGAAAAGCTGCGTGGAGCCTGGGATCAGCTGGGGAATCCCCAGCTGACTTCGGGGTCTACTGCCCCTTTGAAACACAGGGAAGTAGCTTTTCTAAAGGGCAGCCACTGCACAGCTGATCCCTGGCTCAGCTGCAATGCGGCTGCTCCTTTGAAATGTGGCTTCTGTGCCTTTCAAAGGGGCAGTGGAGCCCAGGGTCAGCTGGGGAGTCCTGGGCTCTGCGTTGCGCTGCCCGTCTGACATGGTCATCTGAAGAAGTGGGCCATGCCCACGAAAGCTCATGATACCATCTACACGTTTTGTTAGTCTATAAAGTGCTACCAGACCATTTGTTGTGGGTTTTTTTAGGTTCTTAAGTCACTTTTGAAAATGAAACTTTGTCTCCTACATCAGATGGGCATTGTAGCACTCACCAGAGCTTTGAAAATCTGGGTCAGAATTCCCAACTCTGGTAGGTCTGTGGTTGCATAAAGGCGTTTTAATTGGAAATTTTGATTTGCTCTTCCTATTGATTTTTTTCGATTTGAAAAATATACAAGGATTTAGCCTCTGCTAAAACATACAAAGAATGGTTCTGTTTTAGTTACTTTGAAAAGTGCATGATAGGGATGTTAGCGACTAGTCAATTATCCAAATAGCATAAGCTTAACCCATAGTTAAATAGTGATGGGATTATTTGCTGTGCCCTGCCCCCATCTCTCCTTCCCCTCCCCCCTCCACTGCCTCTATCAGAGAGAGGCAGCAAGGGTGGGAAGCAGGAGCTGGTGCTGGAGGAAGTTGGCTTAAAAGCCATCATTGTCTCCATAGGGGCAGAGGAGGGTAGAGGTGGGAAAAGGTGCAAGTGGGGAATGAAGCAGTCTCTGCTCACGCTGGTTCTGCTGTGATTCTGCTTTTGAAATGTACAAGAGCCCCAGCGAGGCTCTTGTACGTTTGAAAAGGAAGCCCGGTAGGGCCAGCAGGGGAGTCCACCTCTGAACCTGCAGGGCTAGCCGGCGGGGAGGCCCCCTGGTGGACCTGCGCTCCCTGTGAGGCTTCCTTGTGGGGAAATTCCATAGACTATTTGATTAGTTAATCTAAATTTAACATCTCTAAGGCATGGAATTAAAGCTGTTCATTTTGAAAGCTGTAAAATCTTAACCAACACTTTACTGTAGTGTTCTGGAGATACAGTATTAGTGTTTGAAGAGGGCACTTGCATTATAAATCATACTTTCTTCTAGCACTTGGATCACCTTGAGAGAATTATTCATTGGCCTCAAACTTTCGAGCTTAGCAGAGTGCTAAGCATGCATACCAGCATGCACACGTTAAGCACCACAGGTGTGCAGGGAAAGTAGCATGAAGACAGAGGAATGCAGCTGCATTCCTTTGAATGCCACTCAGTATGAGTGTATCCACTAAAAGGCTTTTTTAAATGAAAAATTGTAAGGAGAACACTGTCAGATTACTGTTTTAAAGCAGTTGTCAGCTGTTGCAAATAACACCTAAACACTTAGTTTTTATTAGTGTATATTACTTGTGCTGGCTTTTTACTCTTTTTTTTTTTTTGTACTTTGTTCATCTTAGAAAATGAAATAACTTAGCAATCAGTTTTCTTGTAACTTTCTTATGAATTTACACAAAAGTGTAATAGATGGCTTGCAAAAATTACAAGGTAACCCAGGCAAATGTTTTCATTTTCAAAATTCATGAAAGTCTTGTCACTGATTATTGTAGTAATCTTAACTGAGGTAAACCAAGGTTTTCTGGAGGGAGGGATAACTGATGACATAAATGTAGTGGCATAAATGGCAATGCAAAATTATCTATAAATACAAATTATGGTTTCTGTGATCCCATAACATCTAATTTCTTGACTCTTTTTTGTTTTGTTTTGTTTTGTTTAAAATTGCAGTAACCTTGCACTGTGTTCTTGGTGTCCTGTTTCCAATTACTTCTTCATTGTACACGTTTTTTTCCTTTAAAAAAAAAAAGTCCTGTCACCTGATTATTTAAAAGCTTTACTTCTCGAACACAATTCTTAAATTTCAGTTGGAAGCTGGATCTAATGAGGCAAGCCTTATTAAAATCTTGTCTACATTTACCGGGAGATTGACGCTGCGGAGAGCGAATTGTTTTTTTTTTTCCAGGGCTCAATTTAGCAGGTCTACTGAGAGTGTGCTAAATTGACTGCTGCTCATACTGTCATCTCTGGTATTCCATTGGATCATGAGGAGTTTTTCCCATCGACCCCCGCAGTGGGGATGCTGTGGTAAATAGAACGAAGTTACGTTGACTCCAGCTATGCTATTCTCGTAGCTAGAGTTGCTTACCTTAGTTCGACTTTGTTCTCTAGTGTAGATCTGGCCTTAAAGAGCCAGTCAACTTTCAAGAAAACATCCTGTCAGAATTTGCTAATTTATCATATGAAGCATTCCACATTACCTTTATTGGGTTTTTTTGTTGTGGTGGTGTGTGGTGGCTTTTTTTTTTTTTTAAATATATGAACGTGGCACATTTCCATGGAAACCTGTCTGCATGGTTTCTGGCTAGCTCATCCAAACCTCTCCTGCCTGGTGTGTTGCTTCAGAGCCAGGCCAGCCGGTCAGGCAGATTACTCTGGCACTGCTCATCCTAATACACTGGGAGAAATGAGAAAATTTGTGGTGGTTCTTAAAGTGCATATCCATGTATATTCCAGTGTTGGCACGCTTTTATCCCCAGCTCTTGTTTATTGTATGGCATCCATGTCTGTTGAGGTTGCACATATATCTTGAGTGTCCTCATGCTTCTCACTTTGAGCCTTCAGTTTTATGTTCTCTATTGCATCTATTGATCAAAATTGCCTTTTTGGTATCAATAATATCTGCTAGGAGGAGGTTGAAGATGGGGCACTCTCAGTATGACCTCCGTGGATAGAATTTCAGAAAGTCATGATTGATCTTGATGTATCATCCAGAGTTCTTGCTAGATGTAATTCGTCTTCTATCACAGTCAGGAAAATGTGTGCCTGTTCCATGAGCCTTGCCTCCTTCCCTGCAATTAGAGAGCCTTAAGGCGCATGTTTTCTGCGCTCAGGTTGGAGGCATGAAGGCACAGGCACAGCCCCAATAAAGGGATTGCTGAACCAAAACTGAACTGGGGCACCTGCAGTGGAATGTATATGGACAACACCTTATAAGTAACTTTGGTCCTTTTAGATGTAACAGTTTCTTTTTGTGCAGGAATAGAACAAAACCACGTTTGGAAATCTCAAAATCCTCTTTAAAATGGAATTACTGTTCTCTTCCTAGTTGTGTTTGGAAAACTCAGTAAAATGTCTGAAATCATTTTTTTTTTCCTGGGGGTTAGTATTGCTGAACAGATTTCAAAGTAGTTGCTTATCTTACCACTCGTATTAGAGATCTACTTTGTATGTATGTACTTAGTTTTCTATAGCTGTGGGTTTTTTAAAAAGATTGTTTAAAATATACAGACTAGTAAATGTCTCAGTTATAACTTCTTTCTGTTCAACCCGAGTCAAATAATTCCCTGAACATTCACATGGATTAAAGGTGATCCACCAAATGGAAAATTTCCAACCATCCTTCCTATTTTAAGCACATACTTAATGGTTCTACATTTGCCAATTTGTGTCTTATGTGTTTTTACATTGCAGCTGTTTACAGATGGAATCACCAACAAGCTTATTGGTTGCTATGTGGGTGACGCAATGGATGATGTGGTTTTAGTTAGAATCTATGGAAACAAGACTGAGCTGTTAGTAGATCGAGATGAGGAAGTGAAAAGTTTCCGGGTGTTGCAGGCCCATGGTTGTGCACCACAACTCTACTGTACATTCAGTAATGGTCTATGCTACGAGTTCATGCAGGGAGAAGCACTGGATCCAGAGCATGTCTGCAACCCAGATATATTCAGGTAAATATCTTCAAAAATATTAAAACTTTAAAGTGCATTTTGGGAAACTAATGTCCTATGCATGGGAAAGTTGTTAGTGTAGAGTATGCTATTGGTAACCATACACACAACTCATGGAGATGATTTACCGGGCACACAGTTTAGTATCCACATGGTTTTTTTGCATGTAGTCTGCAAAATGGATGTTAAGAGGCAGGTAATTGGGTAACCATGTAGTCGATTTGTATCAACTATACAATTAGTTGTTAAGGGAAGGATCTCAGGAGGAGCTATCCCTGCTGCAATACTGTAGTTTTAATATATAAGAGCTGGGCGTGCTAGTAACTGGACTCCTACCACATGTAATCTGCAGAGCTGAGCTTGCTCAGTCCCAGCTCGTGGCGGGTCCAGCAGCCTCTATTCATGGGGAGGGTCCCAGCAAAGAGTTGGGACTCCCCATCAGACAGGGACTGCTCCTGTCTTAGAGGAGACAGTACAGGAGTGGGAGGAACCAGCTTTTAAGCTGTCTTCCCCAAGCACCAGCTCCTGCTCTCTCCTTCTCCCCACTGCCTCTTATTTAGGGGCAGCAAGGGGGGGAAAATGCAAGTAGTCGACTTGACTGCCTGATAAGCTTAGACTTATCAGGTAGTTGACTAATCGACTATTCTTTTACATCCCTAGTCTGAAACAACTAAGTGTTCTTCCTCCACATTGGCTCACTCTTTCCCATCTAGTTTGAAAAGATTGTATGTGGTTCTTGTAGTTAGTCTGCTCCTTCTTCCCTCAGCAGTCCACAGGTCACCATTGTAGGAGTAAGGAAGTGCTGATGAGCTTTGTCTGTCAGTGCTTAATTCTTTCTAGCCAGTTTTCCTGCTTCCCACATTACCTTGCTTCTCCGTTATTAAGCATATATGTATGGGGGCAATAAACTTTTTGAAGGAAGGTGTCAGACCTAAATATTCCCTGATACATTTCAAGTAAAAAGTCACCAATAAGATACATACTTTAAAAAAAAAATGTGTAAATGTAAGAAATCAACATTTAACGGCAAACACTTTTTTGTCAATCTGCTTGTAATCAGCTCAAAAGTAAGAATGCAGTGTTAGTTTAAATTTTACATCTTACAGGCTCATAGCCAGGCAGCTTGCAAAAATCCATGCTATCCATGCACACAATGGATGGATCCCCAAATCTAACTTGTGGCTGAAGATGGGGAAGTATTTCTCACTCATACCTACAGAATTTACAGATGAGGAAGTAAATAATAGGTAAGTATTATTTTATTAAATATTTGATTACTGTTTTAATAATTCATTTAATAATCTGTTTTGTCACATACCATATTAACCAGCTGAGGGGGGAAACATAACTGGAGTGGTTTTTAGGCACCCTATTCTCCCTCTTCTGCGCCCCCCCTTCCCCCCCCACACACACTTTCCTTGTAAATGCTACTAAGAAGCAGAATACAATGATGGATTTGCCTATCCTGTCTATGTTTTTGGCCACATTCTTCCTCTACATCAGCTGTGTCCTTTCCACTTTGAAAAGAACATGCGTTACTACAGGGGTGGGCAAGAGGCGGCTAGAAGCTGGATCTGGCTCCTCAAGCTGCTGGATCCGGCCCATCAAGCTGCCTTGCCAGCACCCTTACTACAGAGCATCTGCAGCCACTTCAAACAGCAAGCTGCTAATTACTGTGCACACTGGGCAGGGAGGAGGAAGCTTTGTGTGCTGTCCCCACCGCCTAGTAAAATCCCTCAGTTCCCATTGGCTAGTTTCCATCCAATAGGAGCTGAGAAACTTTGCTGAAAGCAGGGCTATGAGCAAAGCCTCCTCTCTCCCAGTGCTGGAGTAGAGCCACATGGGGCAGGTAGCCCAGCAGACAGGCATGGAGCCTGTCTCAGGTTCCTGCTGGGCTGCTGTCTGGGAGTCACTTAGATAAGCACCTCCCAGCCAGAGCCTCTGGCACCCTGCCCCAGATCAACACCCAAACCCTCTATATCTATTCTCCCCACCTCCTCCAGGTCACAATTCCCTCCCAGACCCTGCACCCCCTCCTATACCCCTCCTCCACGCCAGAATACTTTCCTGTACACAAACCCTAACCCTGCACCCCATTCCCCTACCCCATGTCACCACCCAAACCATATGCACTCCCTTCTTCTAGGTTACAACTCTCTCTTAAACTCTGCACCCCTTCCTATACTCCAACCCCAGGCCAGAATCCTTTCTTGCACCCATAACCTCTCCTGGACCCTGCATCCCAATTCCTTGCCCCAGATCATAAACCCCTTCTTCACCTAACCCACTACCCCTTCTCCTGCATCTCAGTTCTCTGATGCATCCCAGTCCTCTACACCAGTGTTTCCCAATTTTATTAGGCCGAGGAACCCTTTTCAGAATTCAAGGAACCCCTAGGTTTGTCAAGCGCAAAAAAAAAAAAAAAAAAAAAAAGTGGGGGAGCAGGGAGGAGAGGGACCCACCAATTAATGTAAATCACATTCCTTCCCCAAGACACCCCCCCCCCCCCCCATCTCCCTTCTGTGAGGCCTCATCCGCTCTGTTCCCCTCCTCTCCATCACTTGCTATCCCCAGCCCTTATACCTGTCTCAACCTAGTGAGAGTGAGGTGTGGGGTGGGAATGAGGGATTTGGGTGTGGGAAGGGGTGAGAAGTACAAGCTCTGGGAGGGAATTTGGATGCAGGAGAAGGGGCTGTTGGCTCGGGGGGAGGGAGGGGCTCTAGGCTGGGGAAAGTTGGGCTCAGGTGGAAGGTTGGGGTGCTGAGCAAGCCAGGGCTTGTGGATGTG
>CM057845.1:107020987-107031952 GCA_030068395.1 Apalone spinifera | reverse complement strand
CCCATTCTCCCCCCCCCCTGCAAAATCTTCCCCGGCCAGCTCCCTACCCCCAACCTCGCACCCCCTGGCCAGCTCTGCTTTCGCCGGCTGCCCCTCCCCCAATCTCCTTGGCCCGCCCAATTTTTCCCGTCCAGTGCTGCTTCCGATGGCCAGCCTCTTCCCGGACCTCCCCTAGCTACGCCTCTGCCGGGAGCCGGAACATCCAGCTGCAGACTCTGCCCAGGCTGGCCAAGGGCTTGGGGGACCTGGCGCCACACAGGCGCTCCAGGAGCCCGGAACACCCCGGCAACCACGCTGAGCCTGGTATTTTTTTTCCTGCGGCCTGGCAACGGGCCGCAGTCCATAGTTTGGGAAACACTGATCTAGAGTACAATGAAGAGCAGCTAGAAACAGCGTCTCTTGACTGTTAGCTCCCTGAACACTGTCAGCAAATCCTTGTGGATCTCCCATCTCTGAATTCAGTTAATAAACAATTTCTGATGCATCAAACACTAAATGAGATGCACATTGCAGGGCATACATTCATTTTTATATGAAGAGTGAAATAGTGTGTAGCCTTAAACATTAAAACTTTGATTTAATACATATAATTGCCTTGCAGAGACAGTGCTGGAGATTTTGAGAGCTTAAATACCGTGCTTCAGTTTGAAATCTCTTTTCTGTCTAGACATACTCTTCTGTGGACAGTAGTACAGAATTAAACTGAAGTAGCACAGTTCATAAATGTACTTCATATATTAGAGTTCTCTTTAAGCATGAAGTTTTTAGTAGTAGCCAGTATTGGCCTAGCTTTTCTTGTTGAAGTCAATTTTAAAAATCCGAGTCTAAAAAACTAGTAAAGGACTTGTAGTTCAGAGTTCATCATACTGTGAACTAGTTGCTCTTCTGCATGAATTCATCTTTGCTAATTCTTCGCGTGTATTCCTAAAACCTTAAACATAAATTAAGCTACAGAATACAGTGATAACATTACACAAGTTAATTTTCATTATACTGTTGTGTTGTAAAATAAGGCAGCTGATAAAATGAAAGCAAACTAAGTGACTCTGCCCATACTTTGACACACAGGATTGAAGGGAACTATGCATCTTTAACCTTAACATTTGTTGCAAAAATTAAATTTAAGGTTGAGTTCCACTGTTGAACGGGTCTGAAAAAGGAGAGCAGTAAAATGCAGAGCTTTTCTTTTTTTTAAGTTTTATGTCATTTCAAATGTGTGTGTGTGCCAAATTTTCTTCATCTGCTACAGATTAGTATGCCATTGTTGCTGCCATGTGGCGGCGTGCACACGCCGTGCTACTTAAACGCACTGACTGGAGGTTTATCGCATCAATTGTTCACGTGCACCTCCCCCATAGGAGAGCACAGAGCCTGGTAACAGCCTCATCTGTATCTTGTTAGCTTCATGTTCTTATTTTTATAAAACATTAACTATAACTGGCAATAACATTTTTAAATGAAAGCTAGCTATCATAAAATAATGGCACTGCAGTGTGAGATAAAATGTGGATTAAAAACACTTTTTTTAAAGTATGTCTTAAGTTTATACTTTGCAAGCAGACTTTTTACCTGCCATCTTTATTTGCTTTTATATGCAAAATCTTGAATAAAATAAACTTTTTAAATTATTGGATTTTGTACTGGCTAGTTCAATCTTATGACAAAACAAATATTAACCAGGGTTGGGCTGTGTATTTTTATTGGTATATATTTAAAAGATGAGCTTTAGAAGTTGTGTGTGCTTAAATCTACAGCAAGATTAAGGAATCCGCAAGAAACATGTTATCTGTTTCATGGACTTGCCACTCGGATAACTTCAATTAAGCTGCAGTTTTGCTTAAGATCTTTCTGTAAGACCATTTCCAGTGCTTTTCAATTTTTTAAGTCATGGGAACCTCATATGTACTGCTGGCTGGATGTACTTTGTGAGGGGTGCTCTGCTTTAGTCACTTCCCTGCATTGGTCTGACAGAGAACATATTTGTTAACCTTTCAGGCAGGTTGCAAAGCCCATTCTCCTGCCCCCCCTTTCCTGTGGAGGGAAACATGAGGTGAGGGTTGAGGGTCTTATAAATATTTAAATAATCTTATATTTATTGTCTGTTAATTTTATGGGATAGATGCCTAGACTATAGGATGGGTCTTTTGACGCATTCTGTACATTTGAATACATAAATTTGTGGCATGGTGGCGACATATGTAATGGCACTGATTGAAATCTTAAATACCTTGCTACTGCATGCTGTTTCTGAAAAAAATGACTATAGTACTCTGTGCAGAAGGAAACTCGGGAGATGCATGCTCGTGGATACTTAAAACACATTTTAACTTGTCCTTAATGTCCGGTTTTAAACTCCATTCTTTTAAGGCAGTAACACCTGCAATGTAGGGGAGTTAAAATATATCCCCATAAAAATTAAAAGATTATCATTCAGATCCAATTTAAAATGTTTTTGTAATTTAAGTTTAGTGTTAAATTTGCTCAAGAATTTCTCTTTTTTGTCCACAAGAGAGAATAATCAGCATTAGGAATTGTAAGGTTTGCTTCATTATGGCTTAATATGTAATAAAATCACTTCTTTAGAGGTTCTGAAATTTGTGGCAGAAGCTTTAGCAAGGTTAAAGCTGTAGAAAAACATCACAACTGGATTCCTAATAATCATGCAACTTGCAAGGAGTTTAATAGTTATACTATTTCAGGAATAGAGTTGAATTTTGAATGACTATCAGTTATTAAAGTTCAATATAGGGGAATAGAAAATTTAAATCTGAATTTGAGGTGGGTATTGAGTAATCTGAAATGTATACCACTCCCCTCAGGCAGTTATAGTATCTGATCGTGTACTCTTTTTCTGAGACTCCAAAAGCAGTAGGAATTCTGTCTAGTTCATATTGAAACCTGACTTCCAAATGTCCATTTGAATGTTACCGTGGAATGGATTTACCAGAGGAGAATTAAAGGCCGTACAACAGGGGTCGGCAACCTTTTCCAACCAAAGAGCCAAACTACATCAAAATTCAGAACAAGTAGCCAACAAAGAGCGATATAAGGATGCTCATTTGCATGACTGAACATTTACAACTTAATATTATTTGACATCTGATTAATAATAGCATAAATGAAACCTTGTACTACTCGCAGACTTTATTTAATGGGACTTCTGCTGCTGCATCTTTTCACACATTTCTTTGACGTTTACATAACTGGTCAAATCCAGCTTCAAGCATGCATTTAGGCTATCTGCTGTCAATCTTATGACGGGGCTGGAGATGTAGGCGTGCAGGAGTCAGGGTTGGCATGTATGAGGGTCTCAGGCAGAGGATTGCAGTATGTGGGGGGTACAGGAGTCAGGGTTGGAGGTCTATGAGGGGCTCGGGGCACATACGGTTGGGGTATGTGGGAGATGCAGGAGGCAGGGCAGCATGGTTGGAGTAGGAAGTAAAGTATTTGGGGGGCGGGGAGGGGAGGGCTTGGCTCCGGGTTACCTTATCTGGCTGGAGCTGGGCGAGGGGCCGGGCCAGGCTCGCTGCAGCTGGATCATGGCCTCCCCTCTTACCTGTGCCAGAGCAGGAGGGGGGGCTGCCATCAGCCCTTTCTGTGGTCATATATGGGCTGGACCGTGGGGCCTACCCCAGGATTGGGGCTGGCGATAGGACGCTGTAGCTAGATGGGGGCTGAGCCCCAATGGGGCCTTGTTGCTAGGCAGCCTCCAGGGGCAGCCGCACCACAGCTCCAGCCTTGGGGAAGGGCTAAAGCTAAGGCTGGGGCTTCAGTGCAGCTGCTCCTGGGGATGCATTGCATCCCTAGCCTCAGGAGCAGCCACACCATGGTCCAGCTCCTGCAGACAAGGCAGCAGTCCGCCACACGGCTCTACCAAGCCGTGTGATGGCTGCCGGAGCTGGAACCTGGGCCACGGTGCAGTTGTCCCAGTAGGGACAGCTGCAGCCTGGCTCCAGCAGTCAGGGTGGCCAAATATGGCCAAAAGAGCCATATTTCATGCCCTGCTAGCTATAGGTTGCCGACCCCTGTCATACTATCTGGATGTGATGCACTTCCCGCAACTGTCATCCTAGTTGTCCAGACAAACTTGATGTCAAAAGCCATTAAGCAACAAGGGAGCATTTGGGGTAGTGCTACATCTTTTGTCCATGGTTGCTTACTGCTGTCAGACTTCTGTTACTTAATATCTGCAGGCAATTTATTTTTGAGACTGGCATTCAAACATGGCATGTCATTTCTTGAAATAGTACTAAATTCATAACATCAAAACTAGAAGATTGTTGAATAATTGGGGAAATGTTATCGTGCAAAAAATGATTCTGTGTGCGCTACAACCTACGTTCTGAAGTCAGATTGCACTACTTGTTTGTCAAGAAAGTAGTTTGGATTACTTATCTGTAAATCTGCTATCTTAAGAGATAGACAAGTAATATGTATTTCTAGCTAACTATAGGTTGAATCTCTCTAGTCCAGCATCATCCATTGTCTGACATGATTTTAGTTACCTGGATGTCCACTTATTATGGGTTTAGCCAAGTTTTCCATGGTCCCATAAAGTGTGTTTACAGCCACTAGTCCTGGCTTTCCGTGTTCTGTGCTGTTGGTTAGCTTTAATTGACCCCCTAATGTCTTCTAAGAGCCCAGTCTGCAGTGGATGTGTTGGCAAAACTGCCAGTCTGTGTTCCTAAGGTAACCAGTGCCCTCTTGTGGTAGATAATGACTGAAATAGCCATTACGCAAATTTAGGAAGTAAACTGTTGATCAGAGTGTACATCTCTGTCAAGTGAAGCTCAGACCATAAAATTCACAGCCTTACCCTGGAGTGTCACAAAAGTGCATGCAATTGGGCACAAACAATGACACTGAAATGTTGGCAAATGTGTAAGAACAGCACTGATTTAGGGCATAGATTGGTTTGTTATGAACGCTTACGTTTTCATGTTTGTGTCTCATATAGGTGATGTGCAGTTCATTGACTATGAGTACTCTGGATATAACTACCTGGCTTATGATATTGGAAATCATTTCAATGAGTTTGCAGGTAAAAATTGAATTGCCAACATTTAAAAAGTTAATTAGTACTAAAACAATGAGTCTTTTGTTTTTATATATAGTGCCTTTTTGTCTGAGGATTTTCAAAACTGACTCTAATAAACCACTCAGTACGAGTGGTGGTTACATGTAACACATTTTTATAGCACTTATCCCTAAATAGCATTATGTAGGATTTCAAATGAAAGTCAGGATCATGCTGGTCACATAGAATGTAAATGTACGTACTGATATTTTATAAGTTACTTTGTCATATTGAAAATGTGCTCTTACAGATTGTGTCAGGGTTATTACTCTCCAAGAAAAGTGGAAAACTAGTTTTTTGTCATGCCAAAGATTTTATCCATCTGTCTTTTGAAATATCAATTGAGTGTTGTCTTATCCACAATCACCAGTCTGAGCTAAATACAGATGGAGAATTGTGAGATTTAAGAAAAATAGAGGAACAACACAAGGAGAAGAATCTGTGTCTGAGACACACTTTAAAAGTTTATTGGAGTATATTGGGACTGAAACATCCTCCTGTTATGTTGAACTTGAGGAATTCATTGAGCAGAGCAATTCCATTCATGAAAACAGGATCCCAACTTGTCCTGGTTGGAATTCCTGCAAGATAGCTTTTGGGTGAGTTAGGAATGCTTTTAGACGTGACAGGTGATTAGCCTGTTTATACAGTTTAATCTAGTAAACATAAGAAGTATGTTCTATTTTGTGTGTAACCATTTATGTTTCTGCTTACTATCCATATCCTTTAAATATTAATCTTGGGTAACAAACTTATGATTGTTTCACTATGTCTCAGTTGTATGATATAACAAATCTGATTTTGAATTATACCAGTCAGCCTGTATGTACATTGATCCTTTGGAGAAATCTTAGCTGGTAATTGCTGAGAGTGTCCTGGATAATGGCTGTATACTACAGAGAGACTCTTTCCATGGAGCTTGGGAGCTAGGATACACCTACTGGTAACTACAAGGCAAAAGTAAGGGCTGGCATAGCCTGAGGAAATTATTTGGGTTGCCAACAGACAGGTGAGGTTACAGAGCACAAGCAAATCTTTGCTCTCACTGGTGGCAAAGGGATAACAAGGTGACTTTCAGTCCTGGGTGCCCTAAGAAAATGTCACAAAAATGTATTAAGGTAATCGATTAATTTAACTTTAAATCTCTGTTGGAGCTAATTCTGTGCCCACTTTGCAGTAGTGGGAACTAAGATGTTGGAAGCCTGTGTTTTGGACAGAGCCGTACAAGAAGTATGGCAGAGCCAAAAATAGACGTCCCTACTTCCTGATCTCTGCTTTAACAGTGAGATCATCCTTTGCTCTGTGTTATTAAAAAAACAATAAAGGCTCTAGTGCTCCTTCCCTCCTAGTACAGGTAAGATGGTGTCATTCACATATAATAACTTCTACCACCAAACAGCAATCTTGTGATTCCTTGCACAACTTCTTGCAGTTGAGACTTTGGCTTTGACTTGATTTTTGATAAACTGAATAGAGTAGAACAAGATTTAAGGCTAATGTGGAGATTTGTGTGTGAGAGGCAGAAGTTAAGGTTTAGGAAGATAGGAAAAACTATACTCACTCAACAAGTGGCTTATCTAGTCAAGTTTAGTTCTTTACTCTTGACTTGGAAAGTTTAAATAAGAGTGGCTGATTTACCTTCTGTATGCCATTTTCTTTGGCAACAGGGTTAGAGTGGAAATGCCACTGTATGCCACCATAATGATTATAGTACAGCAATGTAAATACAGTACAGAGGAAAGTTTTAAGTAATCCTAATCTATTTTGTCAATGTTTTCCAAGTTGTGTAGTGCTAAACTGGTCATGATAAATCACATTCAGAATTTTTAATTCCTTGATGACAGCACAGCTTGCTCTGTGAAACCTGTTTGTTCAATTTGTTTTGTAGAGCATTTTATACAATTTGTCTCTCAAAAACTTAAGAATTAATCTTGGCCAGTGTTCTTCTTGCAGAGGGATAGATCTCTTTTAATGGTTAGAGCCCTGAGCAGATACGTAATTGTATCTGCAAAAATGAGCCACAGATACCTGCATCTGTGGATATAAAGCAGACATCTACACATGGTAGAAAATGCAGAGACCCACTTTCCACCACCAGTGATTAAATATGGCAGAAGACCATGTTTAATCATATATCTGCTGGGGGAGCAGAGATTGGCAAAAGGTCAGGAACTTCACATGGAGCCAATTCACGATTTTTAAAAGGTTAGAACTAGATCAAGGGTGATGACAAGGTTAAACAATGAAGACACATGAAGCTTACAGCTCCAAAGAGTAGGAAGGAAAGGGAATACGGTTGTGGTTGAATGGGTTCCTTTTGTGTAAGGAATACACATCTGTCTGAAACATTAGCTTGGTTTGTGATGACACAAGTATACCTGAATGTCTCATGTTTTGTAACAGATTCAGATTGGTACAGATTTCTTCTTTCAAAGAGGGCTGTAAATTCTAGTGAATTTCCCTGGAAACATTCTGAGTACAAAGGCTTTATTTTCATGGGACTTTCCCCATACAGTTTTAACTTGCTAATGTTCAGCCACAAATACATGTGTATGTTAGCAATGAGTAAATATTAAGGCACTGAATTTTTCATAATGTGTGTGTCCTATTTGTCTTTCTTTGTAGAAGGGTATGCATTGATGTGAGTGTCTGAATCTGTTCATATTTAGTTATCTGTAGTAGACATTTGCAAAGTTTTTAAAAAGTATGTCACTTATTGTGAAATCAAACATAAATATCAATAAATGGTTTTTTTTGTTTTGTTTTGTTTTTTTTCTTTGGAAGGAGTGAGTGAGGTAGACTACAGCCTTTATCCAGATAGAGAATTACAAGATCAGTGGCTCAGATCTTACCTTGAGGCCTATAAGGAATATAAGGGTTTCGGTACAGATGTTACTGAGAAGGAGGTAGAAATACTGTATGTGCAAGTCAATCAGTTTGCATTGGTAAGTTACTCAATGTTATTAATATGTATGCAACAACCCAGGTATGTGTACCATTTTATAGCCAAGTAAAACTATTTGTACCAAGAAATGTACAGTCTTAAGATTATGCAATACCTGCAGGAAATCTTTAATACAATATTTTTGAAGTGTTAGTTTTTCTTACTATTACTGAGAACATTACTTAATGAATATTGTTCAATTTCAATTTGTTTGTGTTAGTCTAAATCAATGTGTAGATCTTTGGAAAGTAAATGGATTCACTGCTAAGCCCTTACTATCTGGATAGCTTTAGTGGCTTTATTCCCTAGCACAGGGTCTTTCTGGCAAGGTAAAGTCAACTAGAATCCATCATCTAGAACAGTGGTTCTCAAACTTTTTGGCCCGTGGACGACCTGGCTCTATGTAAGTTGCTAAAACTTACCATTAATTACATAATTATGTCTGAGCTATTTTGGTAGTGCTGCAGCTAGAGAGACTGGTTTAATTTAAATTATTAAACAGATTAAGCACTTTAACTTTCTCACATTAGTTTATTAAACTTTATTTTATTTAAAATATTATTTTATGTCCACCACAAAAGGTTTACATGTTTTCTTTATGGTAGGTGTGGGGAACCTTTTTTGTGTCAGAGGCCACTGACCCACTGAAAAATCAGTTGAGAACCCAACAAGTGAGAAGCAAACAAACTCCTCCAAAAACCCCCAAGCCTCACTGAAGTGGGCCCCCAATTGAGACACCTTATTTCTCTGGCGCTTCACCCCCACAGAGCAAGGGGAAGGGAAGAGACAAGGAGGACTGAGGTTCAGGGCTTCCCATAGGCCTGATTTACTTTTCTGGGGTTCTGGAGTTAGTGGATTTTATGGATCCCCTTAGGCTCTGGGTGGGGACAAAAATGAGGGGTTCAGTGTGTGGGACTAGGCTACCAGTGATTGGGATAGGGATGTGGTGCAGGATCTGGGGAGGGAGGTGGGGTGCAGAAGGGAGTGAGGGTGCAAGGTCTGGGTGGGAAGTAGGGTGAAGAAGCAGGCTGGGAGTAGAGTTTCTGTCCAGGGGGAATGAGCAGGAGTGAGGGAAGGTGCAAGAAGCAACTGTGGATGCAGGAGCAGGGTGGTGGTAAGTCTCTGATCGTGGGGGAGGGTGCAAGAGCAGACTGGGTAGGGTGTCCGGCCTGGGTCAGGGAGATGAGGGTAGGGAGTGCCTGGGGTTAACACTGGAAAGAAGAGTGGTTGAAGGGGTTCAGGGAGATGGCGAGGGTAGCGTGGCAGGGAATAGGCCTGGGGTAAGGTGTTTTGGGAATGTGGTTCAGGGAAATGGAGGGGCAGGAAGGCTGGGTCGTGGTACAACAAGGCGAGGGTAGGCAGGTAGGTGACCCTGGGGGGGGGGTCTAGTCCTGCAGGGGATACGGTACCACAGGGGTCCAGTCCATGGTGCCCTTGGGGGCTGAGCTGCTGCTTGGCCCCTCCCCCCAGACCGAGCCCCCATGGGTGCAGGGTCCTGAGCCCTCTCCTGCATGTACAGGGTCCTCCAGTCCCAGCATTGCCTTCTCTCACTGCTGGCAGGCATGGTGCAGCCCAACCTGCTGCCAGGGAAGTGGGGGTTACCACTGGCCGCTCACACACCACGAGATCCTGCCCCGCCCTGCCTAACTCTGAGCAGCCCAACCTGCTGCCTGCCCCCCTGGGACCAACCAAGGAACGCACCGTTCTTACCATGGTGGCGGTGCTCCTTCACGTGTAGCTCCATGGCCCACGCGTAGTGGGGGGAGTTTGCTTCCTTCACCTTTCTGCCTGCCAGCTGGAGCTAATGCTGCAGCCTCATGGCTGTGCAGGCTTCCCATTGCATGGGGGAGGAAGGAAGGTGAGCTCCTGCTGCAAACCACTGGTGGCCCATGGACCGCACTTTGAGAACTACTGATCTAGAAGTATCATATTTAAGTTGACTGCAGATTTTTCTTCGTTCCTCTGTTTGTTTAAACATCTTATGTGAAGAAGGAACTGCTGTTCTTGGGATATAGCTTCCCACAAACAATAGTGCCATAGTCAATTTGATTGTGAGATTTCTCAATCTTAAGGAAAAACCTAAGTCATGGAGGGGTTTTTCATATTGACCAGTAAAGATGGGCTAGCATGATACATTCTAAACACCCCAAAGTCCTCCTGGCTTGAATAGCAATCCTGATTTGTACTGACCGCCTACATAGTGAAATGAGCCTTGTCAAGCCTTACTCTAGATTATTTTTAAGAACCAAAGTATTGAACTATGTAATGTATCTGGAGCAATAAGTGTGTGTCTTCCATAGAATTTACCTACATAGCATTGAGGTTTAACTTGATAGTCTGAAATCAGTCACCTGGTGCTGATCAACAAATCATCAGTTTTGAAGTCTCTCCACACCAGAGTTCTAAATTTATGATTGTTGAGTTGAGGAAAGTTAATGTGACTTTGCCTTAAGAGATTGGTGGTAGGTGGGTGTGTTTTTTGTTGTTGTCTGTAGCTTAAATGTGTGTATATTGGACCTTAAAATACATAAAATTTGTCAAAGACCAAAATTCTGTGTTGGAAAAATAAAAGGAACTGTAACTTGGATCAAATGTACTTTGTTGACTGTACATAGGACACTCATGTCTTGTTTTATAGCAAAAAGCTGAAGGTTGCACTCTCTAGTCCTAGATGAAACAAAATACAGGACTATGTAGCACTTTAAAGACTAACAAGATGGTTTAATAGGTGATGAGCTTTCGTGGGCCAGACCCACTTCCTCAGATCAAATAGTGGAAGAAAATTGTCACAACCATATATACCAAAGGATACAATTAAAAAAAATGAACACATATGAAAAGGACAAATCAAATTTCAGAACAGGAGGATGGGGGGAAGGGGGAAGGTAAGTGTCTGTGAGCTAATGATATTAGAGGTGATAATTGGAGAAGCTATCTTTGTAAT
>CM057845.1:106978424-107020887 GCA_030068395.1 Apalone spinifera | reverse complement strand
CACGATAGCTCATCACCTATTAAACCATCTTGTTAGTCTTTAAAGTGCTACATAATCTGGTGTAGCTGAAACAAAATACAGGACTAACACGGCTACATTTCTATCACTAGTCCTAGATGCTTTTTCATCCTTTCTCTCCTTCCACAGATCTGCCTCTGAATAGCTATGTCTGCTATCACAGTGCTAGGCTGTGTCTAGACTGATGCGATCTTGCACCAGAGCTATGCAAATGAGGCTCAGGGGTGGAATATCACTGAGCCTCATTTGCATAGCTAATGAGCCGTCATTTTCGCAGAAGAGGCCCTTGCGCAAGACGGGGCTGTCTACACTGCCCCTTCTTGTGCAATAAAAACCCTCTTGCGCAAAGCCGTTATGCCTGAAAATAATCAGCATAATGGCTTTGCACAAGAGGGTTTTTCTTGCGCAAGAAGGGGCAGTATAGACGGCCCCGTCTTGCACAAGAGCCTCTTCCGTGAAAATGGCGGCTCATTAGCTATGCAAATGAGGCTCGGCGATATTCCACCCCGAGCCTCATTTGCATAGCTCTGGTGCAAGATCGCGCCAGTCTAGACACAGCCCTAGAGTATTGCTTGGGACTGACTTCCCAACACCACTTAAATCTCTAAAATTGTATCTAGTCCATTTTAAGTACTGTCAAGGCTTGTTCATGCTGTGTATAGATCATAGTATGATGTGTCATAGCTGCAGTGCCTCTTGCCCTTTGTTTACTTAGGCTAAAATAAAGTATTTAAAAGTGTAGCTATAATTCCTGGTATTCCAGTAGATATGAAACTCTGGGCAGCTAATGTGGCCTTATGGTTCCAAGTACTCTTTTTGACTTTTTTGGCCCATGTATATCTGATATGTTAGCTACATAATCATAAGTGACTTCTCCAATTTTCTGGTTACAGTGAGGAATTTTGGTTGGCTTTCCAAGAGGATGATCCACTAGACAAGTCTGTATTAGAAAATATTGCAGTTCTTACAGCTTATTTGTTGTTAGTGCTGATAGTACCAGCTGTGGAAATTATATTCAGCTGTCCCACTTACTAAATTAGTAAAGCTAGATTTGCACTATGCAAGTGTGTTTCAGAATATGTAGCATTGTTTCATGAGCTCTAAACTTTGTTCATATTAATGCTTAAGGGGAAGGATTCGATTTCTGTTTACTAAACAGATTAAGGCCTATCTGTAGACCACACATGTTGTACAAATGCTATAAAATTAGAGTTCCTTTAATGTTGACTAAACATCATAAATATGTAGGGTCATGTTAAAAAGTGAAGCATATTGGTGCCAAATATTAAATATCTGAAAATAAACAAGTATGTATACATTGCTGCAAATATTTTATTAGAGACGCATAGGTGATTTGTTAACACTGTTGAACAAGAACTTTTCTAGAAAGAGATGTCCATGTCTGGGTGTTTGCACAGTTTTCAGACTTATATCACTTGTTGGTATCTGGTTTCAGAAAAATTACATTTTATAACAAAGTCTTTAATTCTGAAATAACACTTTGGGCTTTGTTGGGGGTAATTGTAGAATAGTCCATCAGACACGCCAATTTGTTCATTCTTTTTAACACATACTTGCTTTATAGAACGTTAAGCTAATAATCTTTTATTTTCTCCTTAGGCTTCTCATTTCTTTTGGGGATTGTGGGCTCTGATTCAAGCCAAATATTCCACCATTGATTTTGATTTTCTAGGGTAAGTGACTATCTATAATAAAGATGTTAAATTGCGTTTAATCAGGTAGCTGATGGAATTTCCATTGACCACTCAATTAGTTGATAAGGGGGGACACTGCGGAGCCGCAGGGTGGTTAGCTCTTGGCCCTGGAAGCTAACCCCACTGCGACTCTGTCTTTTAAACTTAGTAAAAGCTGCCAAGCTCCTAATGCATTTAAAAAGCAGAGCCGCAGCGAGCCCCCTTATCAACTAATCAAGTAGTCGATGGAAATTTCATAGACCACTCCATTAGCTTACTAACTGCTAGTTAATATCCCTAGAATGGACCTCAGATCAAAGCAGATCTGTTCCTATTTTAAAAAAAAAATCCTTCCAAATAGCAAAGGACATTATTCTAAAAAAATTCTAAATATTTTTCTTTTTTGTGTCCTTTCTTGAGATACTAGCTAATGTTAATGTGGGACTTGGTCAAAAGAAAAAATGCTTAAACTCCTAATGAATGCACCTTGCAGTATGAAGAGAAAAACCTGTTATCAAAAGACAGTTTTTGTGCATTTTTCTGGAATTTTGTTCAGCCCTTAGCTGAAATGCTAGTTTAGGTCATACTTAAGTAACTCATACTTAAGTCTGAGTCATATTGTTCCTGGCTAATTAATTACTATGTTGAGATCATGCTTGGTTCACCTGAAACTCTCACTGGACTAGTAAATCAGTCAAAAGATTGTAAAAGATAGTAACCAGTAGATGGCACAATAAACTAAAGTATCACATGGTACTGCACAAAAGCATGTTGCTGTTGTGAAATTTTACAATATGATTTCAAGACTCTTGTCATACACATAATCAGACTCTTAAAGAATTCTCAGCTCTTTAATTTTGTTTCACTTCTTTTTTTTAATAGGTATGCAATTGTTCGTTTTAACCAATACTTCAAAATGAAGCCAGAGGTCACAGCATTAAAGCTTCCTGAGTAACGAAGAGGAACTTCCAATTATCCTCAAGTGGATAAGTGATCCTTAAGAACCCTTTCTGAGAACAGATACTGAAAAAGCTAAACATTTGTTTAAATTCTGTAATGTTCACTTGGTTGTTTTGCTTTACAAATGATGCCTCTAATCAAGTTGTAGTGTGAAATCTAATAAGAGCATACCTACTGTTGATATAAAATGGATTAGAAACTTGCTAAATCTATACAGTGGTAGAGATGGCAATTTAATCCTTACTTAAGTAATTTAACATATGTTGTATGTGAATTATTTATTATGAGTTTAACATGATTCCATTGCTGCTTTCATCAATTTCCGTAAAGGTTGAGTGGAGGCAGTGAAACCTATTCCAAAGGATTTGCTTTTTCACAACTTACTTTAAGAAAGTGACATTAACTTATATAAGGACTGTAAATGGTCAGTAGTGAACCTTAATCTTTTAACTGTGCACACAAAAAAGAACCCACAAATAGTGGTAATTTACTCTTGAAATGCCAATGACTGGTACCAACTAATTGGGGGAAGGGAGATGAGGATAAAAAGCAGTTTTCCCTCGCTGTACTTTTCATTTTATAGCAAGAGCTCCCTAGGGATATTAGGGTTAAATATCAGCATTTTGACTCTCCTTCTGCTAGTACTACATAATAGAAATCTGAAGGGGGTTTGGTGTGGTGTTTTTTTTGTTGGGGTTTTTTTTTTTTGGCCACCTGATTATTTAGGAATCTGTATAGTATCTGACAAGAAATTCTTGTTTGCCAAATTTTTCCATTTTTTAAAAGACCACTATTTGATCTTGGGATCAAAACAATATTATATCAGTTAAAGAATATGTAGATTTGAAAACCTTTTTCTTTCTTTCCTCATCTTTCAAGCATGGATTCTTGTCTTTAAATACTTAGGTCAAGTAGTTATAGATTCTGTTGCAATTTCTGGCTATCTTGCTTATACTGATGGAAACATTTTGGTAGCCCAAAGTCTCAAGTTCAAAGGATGTGCTTCAAATATGTGAGGTTTTGAACTGTTGGGGCTTTGCTCATCCTCTTTTTTGTTTTGTTTTGTTTTGTTGAAGCTATTATACCAAGAATGATTTGAAGTACAAAATGTGAATTGAAAAGAAAATGTTTACCTTTGACTGTGTATGTTGAGAGGTTGGGAATGATGCTTTAAATCTTGAAAATTGCTGTGGAGTTGAGCAGTCAGTCAATTCTGATTATTACTCTGAAAAAAACTTTGCACTTTGGTCACTGAAGTGCCCACATGTACAAAGTCTGTCTGTATTCACATACAATATGCGCAAACATAAACTCACCTTAGGATTTTAGATTTTATGGAGATTCTGTTGCAGTTTCAGCAGTGAGATTTATTCAGAATCGTTTGATAGCATATTGTCAAATGTAGATTGGCTTTACAAAAGCATAGCTTGTTTCAGGATACTTAAAGCAATTGAATGAAAAACTTTCACATTCTATACCATTTTGAATGGTGTTCTGCTATTTTACAAAAGTAAGTTTTATTCCTTAAACCTAGTTTGTATCCTTAAAGCTAGTTTCATCAACTGGTGTTTCCAACCATGGGTTTCTTGCAATCACATTCCTAAAGTTTAATATAAATGGATAAACTTTTCATTTAAAGAAAACAAAACCTTGAAAGCCAGTCTTATTTAGCACTTACTAAACAAGTTTATTAAATTGGTCAGGTTCTGTTCCTAGTCTAAATAAATTGCATTTCCTTCTGTAGCATTATCAAGGATGTTGTTGCTAGAGCTCATGAAAGTGACAGACAGCGAACAGCTTTTTAATTTTTGTATTTGACAAAACTCTCTCTTTGCTAGGAGTACTACTCTGCCACATTTACTTATGTTAAGCAATAGCTTGGTTCGTGAGATGTACCTTTTTAATTTCAGCAAGATTTCACAGAGTAAGATACTACTCAGTGTAACAGTGTTGGATCTGAAAAAACTTATTTTAATATTTAAAAAAAAACCACACTTTCCTGATAAAGTGAAAAGTTCTTTTCTAGTATTGGTAACACACATACAAATGTTTGGGAGAGAGAATATAGGAGTTAGCTTTTAAACTTGGTTTGAACCTGGTAAATTGGAACACTTAGCAGACCCTCCCCCCTTTCTAACTCCCAAGTACTGTGTTAAAATGTATACAGTGATGAGTGTTTGTTCTGAAGTACAGTACAGCTCTTATTAGCCCTCATTGCTTTCAAACTCTTTGGCTATGCATGAGTGGTGTCCCATACTCTGAGACCACAAGGTCCAAAGAGGTAGTTTGACACCCCCTCCCCCAAACAGCTGAATGAGAGCTTTTTTAGAAAAATGCTAGCTGAAAGGGGCTTGTTACTTTGATTTCTACTGTGGAAAGCAGGACTTTACAAATATTATACAAATAAACAGGATGTCCTCAAAGAAATAACCTCATTCCACAATCAATTTCTTATATAGTCCCGCTAGAACTTGGAAATTGGCTAACCATTCAAGTCAAAAGAAAGTAATTCTGGGGATCATTCCTTCTGCAAGAGGGAAAGATCAAAGCTAGGTGTCTCCTGGGCAGTTTATACGTTCCATTGTCTCTCTGCTGTAGTAGCTCTTCCTTAAGATGTTGGTACTGTTCAGGTTTGAAGTTATACTGTAGTTCTTTATAAACAAACATGTTTATATTGCAAGTAACAATCTTTGAGCAGGCAAAGTTTATCTTTTGTGATTGGTCCTGGGCCTCAGCCTCAGTCATGTTGAATTGCCAAATTCCACTGAACTCCTTTCACAGGCCTCAAATACTTTGGGGCAAAGATATTTTAAACACAGTAATCTTTGCCTGAGACATTTTTAAGAAGCGTGAGACTTATCACAGAGTTATAATAGAGGGGTGCATTTTCACATTATATATTGAAATCCATATTAGAAAACATGGTTGCAATAGTTTCTATTCAAAATTAGAATATAAAACAAACTTTGAATTCCTAGATCAAGTTGTTTGTGAGAGACCCTATTAGGAAATAGTTACTCTTCCCAAAATGAAATGCCAGTCACGTGGGGTCTCGCACCTCATCAGTTTTGTCCAGCACTGCTCAGAATTCCCTCTGGTATGGAGGCTGTCCTGCAAACATGTTCCAGTGGAAACTTGGGATGGCACTGCAGGGTGCAAACTTGTAACTGCAAAAACCTTTCTGTCTGAACATGGGTGAATTAACAGAACACCAGATTTATTAAAATTTATTTCCTTTTTCTTAATAACTTGAGGTTATTTTAAAAGGAAAATGTCTCAGAGCTCTAGAAATATCCATCCTGGCTTTGTGTTGCCAAGAAGATACTCTGTTGCCTTCTGTTAAGCTAAAAACTTGAATGCCAAAATTAATAACTCCTACTGTATAGTTAAATCTATATTGTAAATATAAAGAAGGTTGTTAGTGATGGCATTCATGCATGAGCAGCATCAGTCAATAGACCATAGTGGCCTGGTTGCTTTTGTAAAGCAGAGTTGTGTGAATTTTTTTCTTCTGACACTTTTCTACAATCAGACCAGGTTAATCCATGTCTGATGTAATAAGACACGTAAGCATCAGAGCTTTTTAAACAATAACGAGTCTCATGTAACTTTTAAATTCATTCATCTAGCATTCTTCTGCATTTTAAAAAATAATTGTCAAACTGATTCACATTAACTGGGTCTGACTGGATATGTATATACAACACTGTAAATAACCATTTGTAAATTAGTGTGAATTGTACCGTATCTTGCATTTATGGACTTGTGTATTACATTGTACTCTTGCTCTTATTTTGTAGAAATTTTGATGTAAAGAAAAAATCCAACTGTGTGTGCTGACTTTTTTTTGTTAAATTGACCATATTCAAGGCGTCTGCATTTGTGTGATAATCACATACATTACCTTTTAAATGGAACATACTTGTTTTATGTTAATAAGGTATCCATTATAGCCTACTTGCTGCATTTGGCTGCTTTCCATGTGTTTTTTAGGTTCCTTTGCTTTGGGGGATAAATGAATAGTAATATGTTTAGGTGGAAGTAAGAGCTATTCTAGTAACAAGGCAAATTAAACATGCTAATCAGAAGTAAATGTATTACCTTTGAACATAGGGAAACTTAAACCTGATACTGGCATCTTAAATATTGTCATGCCCCACATGCATCATTGGTAGTCAGTAGTTTCTGCTGAACATGCATGTGGAAGTACCCTTAAATGCCATTCTTTAAAACTTATTGGTGTTCCATTGGTGGCAGAAGTTTAAGGGAATACGCAGAAAAATTCCTAAGCTAGAAGTGTCCAGTGTACATAAGCTGTGTAATAGGGGAATTAATTACTGTTGTGCAACTGTGTTTGATATAATAAAACCAAATATACTCCTAGTTATCAATTTTCAGAATGTTGCAGTAGCTATGGTAACAACTAACTAGTAGCCCACTCATATTTTTGGAAACTGGTGTGTACATTCTTCCACCAAATCCTCTCCAAGTCTGTATGGGAAAATACAGGACTAATACATATGTTCCTCTCAAAAGGTAAAAACAACTTTCCTTGGACTTTCAGTAAAATTAAATGAAGCAGTTCATTGATGTGAATTGAACAAAAGCAGTAATTTGAACTTTGAAGGGAAGTTATGGCAACCTATAGGTATATTCGTTCCCTTTATTTATTGTAACAAATTAACTGAATTCCTTTTTTCTTAATACAATACCCTTTCATTATTTGGAAGTCAGAACTATTCCCATCAAGCTTAACGTTATTCAAATAATTAATGGCTGCTGTCATTAAAAAAAATGACTTAGCATCACAGTTTCTGATTTTAGGAAATCCCCTGGTGATGAGGGAATTAACTTCAGAAGTGAAGTGTCAACAAGTATTGTACACAAGCTTCTCTGAACTCTTGCTGTATACAGTAAAGGCCTTTTAAATGCCAAAAGGTCAATGGGTGGGGGGAATAAATACAGGATAAAGAGAGGTAAGAGAAAATAATCCCCTTGAATCACATGTTTAGACTTATGTTTTTGACCGCCTTATATTCAGGCAGTTTATGGATTGGATCAGATTATAAAGGAAAAGGAGTTCATTTTAGCATGATGTAGCCTGGATTTCTTTAAAAAAAAAAAAGGCAGTTGGTAATTAAAAGACTTCAAAGTATATCCTTATTTCCCTCCCACCAAAATATTTTTAAATGGACATAATCATGAACTAGACCAACAATTTCCTGATTAAAACCTTCATCCTTTGTCCAAGATGGAATATAATTCCTTTTGTTGGGAAGGCTTGCTTTGATGTCTATCAAGAGGATTTGCTACTAGACTGTAAATTTGGGTTGGCTGGTTTGTTCCGTGGGGTTTAATGTTTTGCATTTTGATTGATTGTTTTTAGTTGCCTTTTGAAAAAACTCCCCTTAAAAATATGTACAAGTACTAAACTGGTCAAATTAGCACCTTAACCCTATGCCATCTCTCACACCATGCAGGATATAATTACAGTTGTTGAACAGTAGCAATCAAGTCATATTTCCAGAGATTCTAGTACTGGTGTTTTTTATACATTTTCTACTATGGATTTAATGCTATTTGATACTTGGTTATAAAGGATATGACACAGGCTGACTGTTTTTTGTGCCATTTTGGTGTTCCATTTGCTAACTGCACAGTTAGAATGAGGGAGATTCTTTGAGGTGATAAAACTGCACGTGTCCAGAGGGTACATGATGAGCTTTGTAGCCTACAGGCAGATCCCTGGAATGGAAAAGAAAATGTGTAAATTGTTTGCACATGCCAGTTGTGTGGTGCGACTTTAGTGAAGTGGCGAGACTCTGGAAATGTCATTGTTTTGACTTCAGGTAGCTTTACCAAATGAGCTGTTTTGTGTAGTTAGTCAATATCCTAGTTATGTAACAGAGGGAATCTTCTAAAACTGCATTGTGCTGTATTTTAGTCTGCACAATTGGCTAGTTTGCATAGCATGCAGTAGTTTGATTCTTTAAAATGCTGAATAGTATTGAAGATACTCTTGCTTCATATGCTTTAACTATAGCTTTTTTCATTCAGCAGCAAGAGAAGTTGATTTGAAACAGTCCAATAGTGTCAGATAAATGATCTCATCATAGGACTGAGAGCCAAGAATACCAGCTAATTCAGAACTTGATACTAATTCCCTTTGTGGCCTTTGAAAGCTGTGTAGCTTCCCTGCCTCAGTGTCCTCAACTTGTAAATAATTCTCCATTTCAACATGTCTCCCATGGATGCTGTGAGCATTGTTAGTGTTTGCAAAGTGACAGTTCTAGTTTCATGTAATGCCATTATCCGTTTTAAAATTATTTGTCTTTATATGTGTATGTATATATTTTTTTTCACACAACTGGGAGAAATGCACACAAAACATAATGTGAAGCTGGCATATGGGGGAAATGGTGTACCTAACCAGTCACAATTATCAAATACACAAAATAACATGAAAAACAAAAAAGTTAATCAGTTATAATGTTGATGTTTACTTCTCATAATAGTAGCTGTGAAATCTTCAGTCAAGAGTGTGTGTGTATGGGGGGTATTTGTTGTTGTTGTTGCAATGACCCTTCTTTCATTTGTGTATCTCCAATACAGTTTGTGGTAGTGTAATGCAGTGTTGTACATAAGAGCTTTGATTAGTCTCAGCACTGAGAATGTATCTGTATCTTAAACAAATATAACTTGAAGTAGATTTATTGGTCCACAAATTTGTATTAGCCAGCTATCCCAAACCCTGGAACACTTGTGAAGCTAGGTTATGGGATAATAAGAATACTTTCCAATGTCACTTCATTGTTCCACAACATTTTTTCCAGTGTTTTCTCATTTTTATGTTTCTGTTAATTCATATGGTCCTGTGAATAAAATGGCCCCAATCTTTAAAAATGTTTTTGTCATGGAGTTAACATACATTCTGTTGATTCATCAGCTTTCACAAGAGTGAACTGTTTCTTTTGAACTAAACATTGTTGGAGCTATGTTATAATAAAGGCCTTCAACCATTGATTAAATGAAGGAATGTATCTTTCATAGATTTATATTGTGTAAATACTTTAAAACTGGTTGTAACAATAAAGCTGGTTTCTGACTGCATTACATTTTTATTTTTTTCACTTAAGCTACTGCACGCTGTTATATTTAACTATTGTCAGGGCTACATATTTATATTATGAACACAGATTTCCAGGAGTTCATGACTTGCGTGGAAATAAAAAATCATTGAGGCTAGTACTTGACTTACAAAAACTATAAGGCTATTAATGTTTCTATCTTACAAATTGAACATTGCTATGGCAATTAACCAGTCCATGTTTTAAGAGGCAGAGAGTACAGAAGATATGAATGAATCATATAACTCCTGCTGCTGCTAATATTCAGTTATCTGACTAATGCACAAACAACAGGTATCTACCTTCCAAGAAACATCTTGTGAATTTTACTATATATATTTAAGGTTAGATTAACACACACACGTACAAATCAGACCTGTGTTATGGTAAGTAGAAATTCCCTTTGATATCTATAATTATTAGTACCCAAACTGATGACACAATATTGGCCTTTTGTGTTCTGAGGCTCTAATAATGCTTGCTTGACATGTTAAAATGCTGTTTGATGACATCTTACTGGAAAGAGGCACCCCTCACACGTGCAATAATATCCTGACATTGTTTCAGCTGGAAAATAGGGCATGATTGTTGAAGCTGTGACCAAATTTATTTATACCAAACTGTCTGCAGTGAGCATATGGGGTAGAAATATTCCTTGAGCCAAATTCTGCTTTCCAGGTTGAACGTGCAATACCAACTGCTGTCGGTGGGATTTCTGTTCAGAATAATATAAAAGAGGTTAATATTTTGCCCTCAGATTCCATGGATAGGTTTGAAGTAATGTGCTTGAAATACTTCCTATGTATGGCCAATAGGCGAAGAGAGGAAAAGAAAAGTCTAAACCATGCAAATTCAAAGTCCAGTGTTTGGGCCTTATGCAATTGTGATTCTACAATGGACACAGGGTGTCTCTAGACTACAGGGTTTTGACAACAAAAGTGGACTTTTGTCGACAAAACTATACTTGCATCTACACTACCTCCAAGTTCTGTCGACGATATGTTGACAGAACTCGGCAGCTTTGTCGACGGGTAAACCACATTCTACGAGGAATAATGCCTTTTGTCGACAGAGTTCTGTCAATAGAAGGCGTTATTGCATCTACACTGTCCTTTACATCTACATCTAAAGAACTGGATGTAGTCTAGATGCTCTTTGTCAACAGAAGCTTTGTTGACAGTATCTGTTGACAAAGCCTCTGTCGACAAAACCCTGTAGTCTAGACGTACCCTAAATGTAAGTATGTGTTTTGTTATATTCCTATTGCACTTCTTCTCTCATCTTAGAATAGAACTCACATTTCTTTGAATTAGGAAAGTAGTGGTAGAATGTTCTCTAAGATTGCCTACTTTCTAATGACACAAATCTGAACACTCTTACCCCTGTGCTGAGGCTCTATTCCCCTCTGTCACTCAGTCTCAGGATGGGGGTACAGGACAGGGTGAGGCCTGAGATGAATTCGAGATGCAGGAGGGAGTGGGGTACAGTTTGTGGGAGGGAGTTATAGTTCAGGAGGGGATTCCTATCGAGCAGGCTCCAACTGGGTGGCACTTTTCAGGTGGCTCCTGCTTGGTGCAAAGAGGCTAAGGCAGGCTCCTTGCCTGCCCTGGTTCTGCGTGGCTCTTGGAAGCAATAGCAAGTGCCTGCTCTAGCTCCTAGGTAGAGGGACCCAGAAACTCTGCATGCTGCCCATGCCTGCAGATGTCGCCCCTGTAACTCCCATTGGCCATGATTCCTTGCCAACATGAGCAGTGTAGCCAGCAATCAGGGCAGGGCCGGCTCAGAGCCTCTCTGGCTGCTTCCGTATAGGAACCACAGGAACAGGTGGACCCCTTCTGGGAGCTGCTTGGAGTCGGGGTGGGCAGGGATCTTCCTTTAGCCTTGCTATGCTGCTGAGTGGACTTTAAGACTATGTCTACACTGCATGCTTATTTCGAAATAACTCATGTTATTTCAAAATAACTGTGTGTGTCTATACAGGAAGCCCGTTACTGGGCTTCTTACTCAGACTTCTGTAACCCTCATTTCTCGAGGAGTAAGGGAAGTTGGAGGAAGTGGGTTCTTCCTTTGGCATCCTACTATGTAGGCAGCACCAAAACCCGAGTTAAGGTACTTCAAGTTCAGCTATATAACTTCAGCTACATTAATTGTGTATCTTAACTCCACTTTAGCTCGCAATGTAGATGTACCCAAAGTGACCTGGTCAGGGGTGCAGGCAATCCAGCAGGGTCCCACTTTTCCTGGGCATTCCGGTCAAAAACCTGGCAGCCCTAATGTTCACACTGGTCTAGTGAATGCTATTGTTGAAATTTGTACCCATTTTAGAGTGGGCTTAACTGAAGCACAGAGAATTGTGCAACATACTGGAATTTGCTATGCAAATCAGTGACCATCAGAAATATAACAAAGGACTGCTCCTGATATCACGTGATCCTGCCTTTTGATGATGATACTGAATTTTCTCTCATCTTTTACAATAATTATGATGCTCATGGTAATGCTTAGAGTACAGGCCTCCCTCAAACTTGGCTTATCTCAAGTGGGTGGTACCTTGAGAGTAGCTCAGTAGGGTTTGCTGTGACCTGTGTGATGATAAAAGGAAATTACTAGAGCACAACATTAAAAGATTTATGTAAGAATAAAGAATTTCCTTGAGTTAGTGAAACTTGGGTTTTTGTTTTATTTTTGAGGGGGAGTATGGAGGGATTATATAATAGCTTTGATATTCAAATACAGTATTTTGTATGGGTGTGGTAAATATTAGAGAACTACCTCATTTGCTGTTTGGCAGAATTTCTCCCTAATAGTGTTCAGGATCACTTACTTGAGTGACAAACTGATATACTGTATAATTATTGTTAGCACAGCAGAACCAGTGCAGCTGTGGCAGAATGAGTTGGAATCTGGCTTGTGTATCAGACTTATTCAGATGTCGTTTCAAAATCAATATCTATTACTGGGGATGACTGTAGGTGTCCTTAAAAAATTCCCTGCAGCTTGGCTTTGTTGCACTGACATTAGGGAGCGAAATCTTTAGTGTTAAACTGACACATGGGTAGTAAGCATGGACCCATGTTTTCTGCGCAGCTTTTTTGTAGGTTTTTTGGATGAGACCATAATTGTCTATACCTTTATTCTGGATATGAAAAATGGAGCTTTTAGTAAAAGAAGGATTAATTATACTGAAGGGTTTTTTCCACAAGGATGACTCTTACCTCGTTCCCAAGTCTGTTGCATTCTCCATCTGCCTGTCCTTTGCCCCAGAAGAAGCTTTCTGTGGTGCTGTGCGAAATAAAGATGGTCTGTTTTAGGGTCCTTCAGCTGAAAATTGCCACATGCTTATATTTGCTCAAAACCCTATGTTGGGTAACCCCATAATATTTGTCTTTTCTCTTTGAAATGGAAGCTGATGGCAAAGTCCAGCAGTAACCCACAGGTGGCAATGGAGCTGCAGTTAGTGTGCCTCATTGTTCCAGTTGCTTTCCAACCCAGCATGTTTGTGTCCTACATCAAGTTAACGGGAAAAGGTATTCTTTTATCTTTCAACAAGTTGCTGCCAAGATATGTAATTGCCTTGCTCTTAATGTTGCGTAACTGTTAGCAAGACCCGAGCCAAGCATTAATGAATTTCACCAGAACTTCATTTTTTAATGAGCATCATTAATCGTTAGCCATGCATGCTACAACCTACACTTTTTCTAAAGTGAGGGTTTGCCAATTGTGCAGCACTATAAAAACAGCAGCATATTGCTCCCCCCAATAGTCTCTCAATAAAACAACAAAAAGACTATGTAAAGAGGGAAACAAACCAGTTACTTGACCTTTTAAATACTTGCGATTCTCTTCTGAAAGCTGGCCCAATGCCTCAGCCTTCTAGCATCTGCTGCTCTGCTTTCCCTTTGGGCTGTATCTATAGTACAGTTGAGTGAGCTGGTCTGCAGTAAAACTCTGCCTAATAACACACTGTTTACAGTTGCTCCAAGGCAGGGTTTTGGGTCAGCCAATTAGAGAGGAGCCGTTCCGCTCACCTGATCTCCATCATAAGTCTTCATGCAGTTTTAAAACTGCACCTTTTTCAGGTTCTAAAATGGTTGAATAATTTTATTTTTGTAAATCATTTTTACTCATCTTTGCATTTTCGGGCTCTGAAACTAGAGGTGTCAAAACGCAGAAGGGCAGTTCTCCATTGCATTATCCACCCCTTAGACCATTCAGAAAAGCCTCCGTGCCCATGTATGATTACCAGTAACAGACCATCCGAGGTTCTCCTCAGCTACCCTGTAACCTACTGAAAGTTAGTTTGTCTATATGAATGTTAACTTTGTGGTGTGGGTTTGACTGTCAGTGCTAGTTAAGACCTTTGTTCTAGAAGTTTCTTGCTTTCCCATTATGTACCCACTTACCCAGCGATCATAAGAACAGCCATACTGGGTCAGACCAAAGATCCATCTACCTCAGTATCCTGATTTCTGACAGTGGCCAATGCCAAGTGCCCTAGAGGGAATGAAAAGAACAGATAATTATCAAGTGATTCATCCCCTGTTGCCCATTCCCAGCTTCTGATGAACAGCAGTGGGGGACACCATTCCTACCTGTCCTGGCTAATAGCCATTGATGGACCTAACCTCCATGAATTTATCAAGCTCTTTTTTTTTTTAACCCTATTATAGTCTTATACTTCACAACATCCTCTGGCAAGGAGTTCCACTATTGTGTGAAGAAAAGTTTCCTTTGTTTTAAACCTGCTACCTATTAATTTTTATTTGGTGACCACTAGTTCTTATGTTATGGGAAGAAGTAAATAACTTTTCCTTACTTACTTACTTTCTCCACACCAGTCATGATTTCATAGTCCTATACCATATCCCCCCTTAGTCTCTTCTTTTCTAAGCTGAAAAGTCCCAGTTTTATTACTCTCTCCTCATGTGGGGCAGCAGTTCCAAACCCCTCATCATTTTTGTTGCCCCTTTCTGAATTTTTTTCCAATGCCAAGATATCTTTCTTGAATAAAGCAACCACATATGATGCAGTATTCAAGATGTGGATATTCTGTGGATTTATATAGAGGCAATGAGATATTCTCTGTCTTATTACTATCCCTTTTAAAATTATTCCTAACATTCTGTTCTTTTTTGACTGCTGCTGCACATTGAGTGGATGTTTTCAGAGAACTCTCCACAATGACTTCAAAATCTTTCTCTCTTGAGTGGTAACAGCTAATTTAGTCCCCATCATTTTGTGGTCCAATCACCTAGTTTTGTGAGATTCTTTAGAAGCTCTTCAGAGTTTGCTTTGGACTTAGCTATCTTGAGCAGTTTTCTATCATCTGCAAATTTTGTCATTTCACTGTTTATCTCTTTCTCCAGATCATTTATGAATATGTTGAACAGGATTGGTCCTGGTACGGACCCTTGGAGGGCACCACTAGTTACCTCTCTCCATTCGAAAACTGACCATTTATTCCTACCTTTTGTTTCAACCAGTTATCAATCTATGAGAGGACTTCCCTCTTATCCCATGACATCTTATTTTGCTTAAGAGCCTTTGGAGACAGACAATGTCAAAGGCTTTTTGGAAATCTAAGTACACTATATCCACTGGCTCCCCTTGTCCGCATGTTTGTTGACCCCTTCAAATAATTCTAGAAGATCAGTGAGGCATAATTAGACCAACACCATGGGAATCAATCTGAGGGTCAATTTAACAGACTTAGTAAGGACTCGCTAAATCAACCACTGATTGTGCTCTGATTGCTCTACTGGAGAACCGGAGTCAAAAAGAGTAAGGGGAGTTGATTTGAGAGTTTCCCCTGTTGACCCCTGTAGTGGGAACACTGTGGTAACTCAACCTTACAGTACATCAACTCCAGCTACGATATTCATGTAGCTGGATTTGTGTACCTTAGTTCAACATTGCTCCCTACATGGGGCAACCTTGGTTAGTGTAGACCACGCCATAGTGGCTGGTACCCATGATTTCAGAAGGTTAAAACAAATACTAACCATAATGCACCTATCTCACTTTCAATGCTGCACAATGAGAAAAAAAAATCCTTCCCTTCTGACTTTCTGCAGCTTATCTGCTGAATCGAGATTTTTATTCCCTTCATTTTTAGCCTGTGGTAAGTACAAATGTTGGTCAACTGGTTTATCTGCTGGTTTAGAGAGGGAGGACACTGAAGAAAGGCGCTTGACTTCCTTTCTTGGACAGGAATGTTCCCCCGGCCAAGGAAAAGGAAGAGTGAACCTTTGTGAAGAATGGATGCTGCTCTCTGATGAGGAATGAAGGCTTCAGGAGAGCATAGTGAGATATGAATAGTTGGAAATGACAAAGAGAAATTTGTACAAAAGAATAAGAGGCTGAGCCAGAGGAAAAAAGGAGAGGGGGAAAGTAGTCCATGAACTGTTTTTTCTATTTAACATAACTTAATGTCCCTGGTGGTTCCTTACATTCTCAGAAGTGACTAATGTTCTATCTGAATATTAATGGGTCTCTAATTGGGCACCCAAAATAGTTGCCACTTGGGAAAATGGGTTCCTTGTTATACTAACACTTCTGGCTACCAGGAGTCTGTAGCTTAGGCTATTTTCTCATTTTTCCTTTCAATTCTTGAAGTTCCTACTGGAATGTGCCTTCAAACTTCTGCAGGATAATTCCAGGTTTAGTGAAAGAACTAATTGAATAAAAACCATACACTGGTATTTATGCCCTGCAATAAATAAGAATGAGCCTGAAGATTTCCATTCAACCTCCATAATTGGGCACTACTTATTTAAACTTAGTCAGTGATATTTGGAGGGAGAGGAAGAAAGACAACAAACAAATACACATCACCAAGAGCCACCTTAAAAATCTGAAAGCAAACAAAGGGTATCTGGGGCAAGGCCCATCAAAGTCAGCAGGAGGCATATCACTGACTTCAATGGATTGTGGATCAATATGGTAGGCAGTGACAGGAAATATTTACTGTTCTGCCATTCCATGTCACTGAGTCCTTGAAGAGGGAAGTGGGAAAAGGGAACTGGGGAAGGAGGCTAAGTAATTCAGATTAAAAGAAAAATAAATGAAATGCATCACTAAATTGAGATCAAGGCCAGTGTGCTGATTTTTCCTGTCAAGCTTTCTGTAAGTTGTGTCTTACAGTAGCCTGATTTATGGCTACTTCACTTTAAAAGTCATATGCTTGTGTTAGGAGGTTGCAAATTGAAAAGTACTTTAAGTGCCAGAAATATGCAATACGTTAAATTTTACTTGAGTGATTTCATTTCAGTTCTCAGTGGAGAAATATTCATATATTTTTCTTGACATTGACAGACTGAATGGGGGATATTTTTGTTGATTCACACACACCTCTGCACTGTTAACAAATATGTATGTATGCCAGGTTGTCTGCATAAAATAGCTGGCATACACATTTGTTTACTCAGAGAGGCAAAGCGTGTTCTTGTGGGGCTCAATCCCAGGGGAGTGCATTATCCTACCAGATTATTGGAGTTTTCTGGGATATTTCTCTCTCTCTCTCTCTCTCTGAAATTTTTTCCAAAGTTCTTAAGTTTTGTTCTGCACCAAAATGAAACAGATTTTGAAACCTGGAATTTTTTTTACAAATAGATCTGTTTTTCTTTGGCCAGCTGCACTCAGATGGCCCGAGTCCCCCTGTGGTGCCATAACCACAAGCATTCATACTAATTATCATTTGGTAAAGTCGTTGAGTCAGATTTCATGGACACTTACACATGAATATTTGCTGATCATTGTACTAGCCCCTTTTTGCAAGAGCATCACATGGATTGCTGATGTTCAGTTGCTGGTCCACTATGACCCTTCGATCCTTTTTTAGAGTCACTGCTTTTCAGGATACGGTTCCTCATTCTGTCGATATGGTTCACATTCTTTGTTCCTACTTGTACATCCTAGCACTTGACACATGTTTTTTGAGTAGGCCTACTTACCAAGCAATCCAGATAACTTTGTATGCCTGCCTTGCCCTCATAATTATTTGCCACTCTGCCAATGTTGCTGTCATCTTCAAATTTCATTAGCACCAATTCTATATTTACCTCCAGATCTTAAAAAATGGGTGAAAATTCTGTATGGCATCAGGCCTTGAACTGACAACACTGCAGTCACCGCCCTTTGATTCCCCAGCAACACGTACTCCTGAGAGTTGTTACTTAGCCAGTTACTAATGAGGTCCAGCTTAAAAATATTGAAACCATATTCCATTGAAAAATGCAGGGTTTTTGTTTTTACAAGGATGTGTTGATTTTTATAATAATGAAATCATTATAATAAAATTAAAATGAAAGGCCTCATCCTTAGCTGATGAGCCAGTGAAATGGCTGGAAATATGCTGATTTTTATACTATGTGAGGGTCTGATTCCAAAATTTTACTACTATCATTTTGGCCTTTATTGACGCCCTAAGGTACTAGGGCTAGTGCATAAGAATCTAAATGAAAGTGAATAAAAGAAGCAAAAATGTGGATCTGAACAGGTCACTGAATCCAATTGCAAAATGGCTTTATAGAATAAGGCCACATAATGGTCTGTTCCAAGCAGCACATCAGAATCTTAGAAACAGGGTTTCAACCATAACTCTGCTTTTTCTTGCATTTTCTGGCTGAAGTCTAGGTTCAAGCTTTCTCTCTCTTCCCCCCGCCCCTCACTTCCTTGTGCAGGGTGATTGTGCACATGCTGAAGCAAATAATTCCCTTGTTCAGTCAGCATAAGATAGTGGCATTCCAAACCCATCACTGCACAGCTGGTGCTGGCACTCTTCCTACATGTGGTCAGCACTAAAGACACGACAGCCTTCTCTTTTCCTACTCGTACAGAATGGTTCAAGCAACCACTAGCATGTCAGGCTAAACTGACCACAGAATTATTGATTCTCCACATTAAGGTCCCTCTGCTGTAGTGAAATAGGGAAGCAGTAGAAGAAGGAATTCAATACCCACTACAAACCAAGCCTTTTAGACATACTGTTTTAATGTGACTGAGTAGAGTTAGGAATAACCTAGAGAGTTCAGCTGCGTGGAACTGCTCAATGGGGGGGGGGGGGGGGGGGGGGGTGACAAAAGATAAGCATTAGAGAAAGCTAATATATAGTATATAGTGCTGTAGCTGATGCTGGTTTGCTTTGCTGGTTTAGTGTCCTGGATAAAGTCATTTTGCAACAACAGTGGGTGCTTGTGTGCAGTATAGCTGGTGTGGAGAGAGCAGTCAGGGGGACTGCAGCTCCAGCCACACCAAAAGAGCTGGTCAGAAACTGTACATCCGACTATTTTTCTTGACAGAAAAGGGCTTTTTTTTGTCAACATGGAAATTTCTGTGGGAAGTGTCTGTTTTCAAGCCAATTTATCAGAACCTCCCCCCTCCTCAAAAAAAAGCACAACTCCTCAAAAGAAGGGAAATATTGTGGTTTTCATCAACCAAAAACTGAAAACCAAAAACGTTGGGCTTTTTGGTTTGAATCTTTAGATGTCAACATCTTTTTCAATTTTTGACACTCTTCACCCCCCCCTTTCGAAAAGAAAATAACATTTTGTTTCTTTTTTTACTCAACATTTTTCATACTGCTCTACTATAAAAGAGTGGGGAAGGAAACAAAGCCAATCCAGTGCAAACTTGCAGCTATTTGCCCACCACAAGTTCATGGGTTCCCAAACTGGGGGGCATGAAGAAATTCCAGGGAGGGCAGGAGGCAGCCCAGCCACACACACCCCTGGCAATAGCACCCCAAGTTTGCCTGATATTTTTTTTGGGGGGGGCATGAGGGTTTCTCAAAAATCCAAAAGGGGGTGTGATGCCGAAAAGTTTGGGAACCACTGAATCAGAGTAGCCTTTTGAGGTTGCCCCAGGATCTTAGAACAACTGGATGTGGAGTCAAGTGCTAGAATAAGCTCCTAAATATCTTTGGTGTGGAAGGCTCTTTCCCACTAATGTTTCCACTCTGCAAGGAAGTAGTTTTCAGTTCCCTAGAAGCACTGCTTATCCATTCATGGTGAAGGGCCAAGTAGTACTGTTCTCTATGCAGGATGAGCTGCAGCAGTAAAGATGTGTCAGGAGATCCTCTGTAGTGTCACATCCAGATAACATGAGTGGGATTCCTCCCAGGAATATAAGCAACCCTTCCAATTGTTGCTGCCTGTTGTTTCCTACCTGAAAATGGAGGGGAGTCAAGCGCTCTGTTAACTTAAATGGGAAGCTAGGAACCCAAATCCTCCCCACATGATCACTCTCAATCTCCTCCCACATCTATCATTGGATAGTGATTTATTGATTAAAAAGTCAAGGAGGCAGGAATAGATGAAAAACAGAAACCAGTTTATTTAAGGACTCCCAAACAACTGTTCCCATTTCACAGACAACAATGACTCAGGTGTAACCAAAACAATAAGCTCAGATCCCCAAACCACAACAATATGAAGGGAACGCAATACCAGTTAAAAGGGTAAACACATCACCATTCTTGTTGACACAGGACACTTGGGCATGAATCACAGGGACCAAGGGATGCCACCAGGAACACAGGACAGAAGCCACAATCGAAGGACACTGGGAATCTCAGGAACAGGTACCTATAAAGTCTCTCTCTCCTGTCTTGACATGTCTTGGCAGAGAATAGACATGCACATGGACTGCTCTCATCCCAAGGCACTGCAACCTTTTAGCATAGTAGTGGGCAACCTGCGGCCTGCACGCAGCCCATCAGGGTTCTATGTGTGGCCTGTAAGACATTTTGTTTACCATTGCCCAAAGCAAAGGCACATGAAGGCCATGTCTTGCATTAGGAAATTATTTCAAAATTACTAAATTTGATTTAAGAATTCCCAATTTAACAAATTCGAACTAGCATGTCCTCACCATCAGGAAGCATTGAAATTAGTCTGAGGCAGGCTCTGTTGATGTGGGCACGTAACCTTGGACGTAGAGATCCAGGAAGTACTCTGGGGAGCTGCGGGAGGCCTCCTGGAGGCCAATTAGTTCGAATTAGTGGCACTGGAATGTCCACACTAATGTTATTTCAAAATTAATATTTCAGAATTAGTGTTGTTCTCGTGAAAAGCTGGAGTTCAGAGTTTGAATTCTGCGGCCCATTATTTCAAAATAATGGGCTTGGTAGTGTGGAAGCACTACTTATAAATTTGACCTGGGGGGCATTATTTCAGAATAAGGTCCTAGTACACCAGGGCAAAGTGAGGTGAACCCTGCTTGAACACAACATTGATTGTGAGAGCTGTGCGCTCCTTCTGCATCCAATCTAAGCACTGCTGTGGTTCAGCTGGCCCACCGCACACATTCTAGGTATGCAAGCACAGCTAGCGAAACTATCCTATCCCAGGAGACCATCTTGGTTACAACAGTCTTGCAGCCCACTGAGCTGGAGGGCCATCCATGCAGTCCCTTCACTAGCCTAGATTACCTATTGCTGTTTTAGCACATTCAGTCACCAGGCACAACTTTCCAAGTCACATGTCTCTTTCCCACCCCAACTGCTGGTTCAGGGCAGATTCAGATTTCCAAGGGGACACAAAATGGAGGGTGAAGAACAAGTTCCAGAAAACAAGTCGGTGAATTGTGCTTACCTTACGTCTCCAGGCAGACTTCACAATAATGGCATTTTGTCAAAGGTCTGGCAAAGCTACGCTCATTCTAAACCGGAGGCCCATGTATAAGTTACGTGGCTGCTAATAACAGAAATAACTAAATTCAACTCTGTGCAATTGAAGGAGATGAAATGCAAAATTGGAGCTCAAATTCTCATTACTAAACACTCAGCCTAGCTACAAGAGAGCTAGCTGAGTTTTAATTGTTCTTCTGCATCAGCAGCGGAATTTTTACTGAGCTCCACTTTGCTACACCTGTTCAAACCCACTGAAGCAAGGTTTTCATGGAAGGTCTCATTTTTCTTGCAATGCTTTGACTGTTACTGAGGCAAGAAAGGGATGCTTTGTTTTTTAAATCATCATGCTGTCTAACAAAGCACTTAGGCCTGGTGCTCCTGAAATCAGTGCACATTAGGAAACTATACCTTTGTGGCTCTGAGTCTTAGTGCTCAGGCTGAGTTTGCCAGGATAGAAGTTTGCAAAATAAATCTTTGCTTCCTTGTGAACTCAGCACATTTGATATAGAAATCAGCAACACAGTTCAAGTGAAGCCCCTAGTACTCTACGTCAGTGTTTCCCAATTTTATTTGGCCACAGAACCCTTTCCAGTTTGAAAGAATTTCAAGGAACCCTTAGGGTTGCCTGGGTAAAACTTGTTGAGCAGAAAAGAAAAAAAAAGTACCTGCCACAATTTGTTGAGCAGAAAAAGGCTCTGTCTCTTTAAGAGGGGGCGGGGAAGTGCCTGGTTCTCACAGAACCCTTACTTTCATGTCGCAAAACGCTGGGGTTCTGCGGAGCACCAGCTGAGAAACACTTCTCTATGTAATTAGTTGCTTTTCAGAGTAGACTAAGTTCAAATTGTTTTTAAAAAAGTGGAAGAAAAACCTATGGAAGCCTGACTGTGTAGAATAGTGATAGAGATGCAGCCGTGTTAGTCTGGTGTAGCTGAAACAAAAGACAGAACTATGTAGCACTTTAAAGACTAACAAGATGGTTTATTAGGTGATGAGCTTTCGTGGGCCAGACCCACTTCCTCAGATCAATTTGTGGAAGAAAATTGGCACAACAATATATACCAAAGTGATACAATTTAAAAAAAAAAAAAAAGAAGACGTGAAATTGACAAATCAAATTTTAGCTTGTATAAGATGGTAATCAGGTGGTTCCTTAATTTTTTGGATAGTGTAGGAGCTCACTATTGACACTTGTTGGTGAAAAGGAGATGAGCAGGCCAGACCTGCTTTAAAACTGCAAGAGGACAGGAACTCCATAGGGAAGGGAGCTCTCTGTTGGCATCTATTGGTGAGCAACGAAAAATGACTATGAATGGATTGAGCCTCATTTGCATTGCAGTTATGTCACAGTTTGTAGGCATTTGGTTAATCTACCGTGAAGTTCAGGGACAATAAAATACTATTATCGCTTTTGGGAAACGAAAAGACAGAACTATGCCAAATGTATCCAGGCTCACTTCGACCGAAGCCATAGTCAGGCTCAGCTGGGTAAAGGAGCCCGGGTGACACTAAAAGGAGAGAGAAGGGCTTCTTTCTTTTACGAGGAGTGATTTTGTAATGCTAAGGACTTTGTAAAGGGTGATTGACACCAATGAACTGTATTCAAAGATGCAAAATTGAGGCAGTTTCCAAACAGTGAGTGGTACTGAGATAGTTTGGACTAAAATTGCAGAGATCACTAGCCTGTCTGTCCAGCATTTATCTAGCTTCTAGTCAATCAGGGTCTTTAAGTCTTGGGCCAGTATGTTACAGAAACCAGGAACTATCTAAAATAGCCTTTGTTCATATATATACAGCCCAACAATAGCTTAATTGAGATAATTTGCTTAGGAGGCTAAAGGGGCACTTCCCACCCCTGCATTCCCCCAGAATACTTCCTGCCTGACAGCAGGTTTCTTTCGGAAGAAGCTTATCTGGAAGAGATCTTCCAAAAAAACTTCTTCCAAAAGAAAGCGTCCACACTTCCAAAGCACATCAAAAAATATTGTTGCCTCTTTTGCCAAATGAAATTTGACACAGGGCCACATATCAAAAGATGCTCATTATTTCCCTCTGGCCTAATCAAATAGGTATATGTCCTGCTTTCATTTAAAATAGGGGTCACAGGACCTGGTAGACTTGGGGCATGGTAATTCCATCACACAAGATTTAAACATACTGGCACTGATGGGGGCACCTTCAGCATTTGATTTAGTGGGTCTATACTAGACTCGCTAAATTGAACACTGAAAGATTGAAAGCTGCAATGGCAATCTTCCCACAAATGGAGATATGGCCCTAGAATAGTGTCAGATTCCTTAGTCCAGGGCAAGTTTTCAGTTCTTATGCTCCCCTGAGCTTCCTCCTTGCTCCTGACAACTTTGCTCCTTGCCAGGGGTGAGTGCAGGCTTTTTCCTGGAAATCTTTCCCCTGCAGGGCTCATTCTTCATTAACCCTGTCCTTCCTTCTCTCAAGTGACACCAGGTGACCTACTTGGTTTTTCACAGCCTCATTAACACTATTATGGTTGGTGTTAAGTGCACATATCTTCTCAGTATCAGAAAAGGGAAGAAGCAGAAGTGAGAAGACAAAGGTATAAAATATTGGATGGTACTTTAGACCACTAATGTGCCACAGAGTCATACGTTGCATGGGGATGATTAAATTTTGAATGATCTCCCTCTCTGAGATTAATATCAGTGTGTGAATTTGGGACAAGGAAATCCTGATTTATCTATAGCTAAAGTGGGACAAAGAAACCCCTTAGCCAAGACTCCCTTGTTCTTTTCAAATAACTCTCAACTCAGATCTGACAAACTCACTACATCAGACACAGGTCTTCCAGGATAGTTATCCATAAATAGTAATACATGAGGTATATACAAAAAACCTATAGCTTGTCTAGATTCATAACCATTCTGAGATGTATGTACAAATAATATTGAAGGAATAATGCATTTATATCTAATGTTTGCTTGGGATAGAAATTAATCACCAGGAAGTAATGTATTTCAGAGATGATCCATTCAAGCAAGAGGGAGTTATATTCCCTCATCAACTGGTGATACAGTGCAAAGTTCTGTTGTCTACTCTTGCTGCATCCCAGAATAGCCAATGGAAAACCACAAAAAACAATTGCAAGTGTTCAAACCACTTGGAGATGAAAAGCAGCATTATATCTTATAGAAGATCACTCTGGCTATGAATAAAGACAAAAAACTATTTCAGTTTAACAGAGTGTAGGGAGCGGCACTTTGTATCCATTCACTTAGGATGCTGCTTATGAAGTGGGGGCTCTCATAAATGTTTGGATCCTGGTTCTTGTGAAACCAGACAGCTCTGCACCAGACTGAACTTGTGGTGGGAAAACTTATTTTACTATATAGGAAAAACTTTAAAAAACTTAAAAAACAACAAATCGTTTAGTAGCACTTTAAAGACTAACAAAACATGTAGACGGATGGTATCATGAGCTTTCGTGGGCACAGTCCACTTCTTCAGATGACCGGAGTAATTGGCCGGGGGGGAAGGGAGGGGTCAGAAGGGAGGAGAGTTTGGAGAATCCCTTGTGCACAGGAGAGAGAGGCAGAAACTCAGCACTCTCAAGCCTCCTGGGAGGGGGGAGGTAAGGGGCTGACTGCATGAGGTAGTTGGGGGAAAGAGGAGGTGGGCAGCTAGGTGCTGGCATTGGGGTGAGGTGGAGGCAGGGGGGAGTTTGTTTGTGCTGTTGGGTGAGGGAGGTGTGGATAATTTCTGTTTTTACTGGGAGGTAGGACAGGACAGACTGCTGTTAACTGCTAGTCTGAGAAACAGGATTTTTTCCCAGACCCCACGTGGGCTGGGGGGTGCAGATTGCAAAGGAGTAGGTGGGGGAAAGGTGGTGGGTGGGTGCTGTGAGGTGGAGGTGGGGGGAGTTTGTTTGGGGTGTCCTGACTCACTTGCTGCAATTCTCTCTGGTTGTCAGAGCTGGGGGTGGGGAAAAGCAGGTTGCATGGGGTGTGTGTGTGCCAGGACATTTGCATGATTACATTTCAAACAGAGTTTGCATAGGTGTTAATAGCTTAAGGTAAGAAAGAAAAAACTTCTTTTAACAGAAGTTTTTTTGGAGTGTTGCAGATATCTAAAACTCTGACCTTAATGATTGTTTTAAATCCCGTGTTACTAATTCATACATGGTATATTGTATTGCATTAAGGCCAGATCTTTGCTGTCTGATAGAGTTTTGGCTCTGATGAGTCAGAAGTAGCAAGTATTAGGTGTGATGTTAGTTGTTTTATAGGATGAAACCTTATTTGCAAGCACTTTGAAACATGCATTTGCCTACAAACCCTGAAGCCATGTGTTAATTTGTTCTGGGGCTTCTTCTTTCTGAATTTTGTTAGTCTCTAAGGTGCTGCGGGACTATTCGTTGTTTTTCAGTTACAGACTAACAGGGCTACCCCACTGAGTCTTTGAGTTGGTGACACGGAAGGTGAAAGTTTCAAACCAGGAGAACTTTTATCTGTTTTTATAGCATGGATCCTAAACATCCCCCAGAGAAACTGTATAAGCCTTAGAGAATGCCTTTTACTCTCCTTTCCAAGTGTCAGTAAATATTGTATGAGTCATGCTCTCTTTGCGAATACTACTTTGAATTGACTCAGATTTGTTCAGCATTTTAAAGCTGAGCTATGTGTAGATAATATGCATTTTGGTGTGTTTACTAGCTTCAGTTAGGATGAGGATACATGCATTCCAAGGGTAGCATTCATTTTCTTTTTTATTTGATTTCAATATTAAATATTGTAAGTATTGCTCCTTGTTAACTATCCCTTGTTTTAATATATTTTCTTCCACACTTATGGACTGCTTAATATATGTGTGTGTGTGTGTTTTGTTTGTATTGGTGGTGCATATCACCACGCTACCTCAATATTGGTGTTGCACATAAGAAATTTAAACCCACCCAAAGATAGAAAGTGTGAGAGGGAACACTGTCTGGCCAGATTCTGACCAAGTGAGAGACATTTAAGAAATGCTCGAATCAAAGGATGTGAAGGGAGTCCTACAATTTATAGGGATGTCCAGCTGTCTTCCCAGATTCTGTTCACACCTGCCTGAAGCCTATGAATCTTTTAAACAGTGATGCAGTGGGAATAGTCTGAGGCACTAAACCAGGCTTTTGAAGGCATAAAGACAATCACAAATGAGGCCCCAGTCCTAAAGTATTACAGACCTGTAAAGCAGTTAGAGCTCAATGAGGTGCCTCAGAAGGAGACTGAGGGGTAGCACTGATGCAAAGCCAACCGCCCATATCATTTGTTAGCAGGGCTCTCACACAGACAAAGCAGAGTGGTCCAGCTGCCTGCTCCGCTCCACCAGTCATCTCCCAGCCAGCTCACTCCACTTCTCTGTGGCATCAGGAAGCAGAGCGCCCTGGCAGGCCGGGATGCTCTGCTTCTTGCCACGATGGTGAAGTGGAGTAATCTGGCAGGGAGATGGTGGCAGAGCGGCACAGGCTGCTGCATGCATCACTCTGCTTCCCACACAGCTCCCGATGCCACAAGTAATCCCCCAGTCTGCCCTGGGGCCTACCATCAATATGGGGGTGGAGTGGGGCAGTCCTGTCTATAGGACAATTGGAGTGGCCACCATGGGGCCCCTCAAAGCCCAGAGCACAGGGCAACCGCCCCAAACCAGAACTCTAGGAGAGAGAGAGAAAGGGAAAAAAGAGTTATTTGAGCAATACACAGGACTGACAGAAGGCCTCACAACAGAAAGAAACAAGCAATAGGGGTGGAAACAAGGAGTGGAAACATAAATATAAAGTAGGTGAATGGTTGGAACACCAGTATGCTTGAAGGAACATGAAGGCTGATAGGGCTCAATGGGATGGCTGTAAAGGCCAGGTCCTTATAATGGTGCATGCACTAGTAATTTCTAGCCCCGGCACGCCAGCAAACACTTGTGCATAAAGCACTACAGCAACAACACCAAATTGTTAAAAGGAAAATTGCATGGAACTTGCAGGGAGGAGTGTAGATTTCAGTAGGGAATAGTTTGTTGAGGAACCAGGAAGTTAGTCTATGTGTGCATCTCTGTAAATAGTTCTGTTAATAAAGAACCAGTATGGATTACAACCATAGGATCCTCTCATGATATTACCTAGCACATGAAAGAAGCACACAATTGGTTAATTTGAACTGTGTTTCTCCAGCTAGATCCTGATTCTGCAAACACTCATATATGTGCATAACTTTATTACCAAAATTAGTCCCACTGATGGGTAGTCTCAGTATAGTAAAAATCAGTATGTGCTAAATGTTTTGTAGAATCGGGGCCGTATGAGCACACCAATGCTCAGGTGAGTACTCATAAAATTCAGCGGGGCTACTTTTATATGTAAAAACCTCCTCATATGCATATTCACGGAAGAAAGCCTATAGCTGTTGAGCCAAATTCTATCCTGAGTTACAGTGTTAAACCATGATTTCAACTATAAGTTTTACAGCAACAAATCCTAAGAATAATATATGCTGTTTATTTAATATAGTGCGACCACAAAGGAAATATCTGAGCTTTGGTTATAGAAATAATTTTTCCCATTGAAATTCAATGACTAAGTGATATGAAATAATACCTTTCATCATGATGTGAGCTGCTGAAATGAGCAAAAAAGGAAGGCAGTGAAATGAACAAAAGGGCCAAGTTCACAATTTTCCTGATAAATTGGTTGTGTTTTGAGCCACCTCTGCACAGCTGATTAATAAGAAATCTACTTTATGCTAGTGAAGCTGTGTAGTTGGATGCATGGAAAGGTGCTTTGATTAAATCAGCATTGCTTAAAAGAATCAATACAAAAATATCCAACATTAATTTTCCAGCCACTATGACTGAAAATTATGGGAGGAGGAGAGAACCTCTTGCAGATGGGCAAACCCTATGACTCCTTCAGTAATCCTCCACTTGAAAGCTATCAATTTAGAGCTGTCCTGTGTATTGCCCTGTGAATTGAGAGAGCCTTTTCAGTCTTTAATTAAGGGTGACAAACTCTTTGAACATCACAGCATTCATCTGTTCATGTGTGGAAAGCCTGGTGTAACAAAAGAATTTAATCAAACTACAAGCCTAATAAAGACTACATTGCCTGAATTAAATGATGTTATTGCTGCAGCAGCTCATAGTTTTACATTTAAAAAAGCGGGTCAGAGTGTTCATTCATCTTGATTAGCAATGCCAACCTAATTACTTTTGGAGGAAACAGTAATTAGCTGGAGTCTCACCTCATTAATCATGACATTCTTGTAGCAGACTATTTTTATCTGATAAATGGCTTGGATTGGAACAAGGTGTATATTTGAATTCTAGTTAATTGTACACAGCTTGCTGCATAACGTTTCACATTTTTATCATTTAACTTCTTCCTTCCTGTAAACTTCTCAGCCTTTTTTCCCTGGCTTCTCATTTTGAATAAAAGAAGAATCACCTCAGCTGTAGTTATGGATGGAAGTAACAGAAGGTATGTCCTAGTAGTAATGAGATGATGTGTCCCTAAAATATGTAACAGATTAACGAAATCCTCTGAAGCAGATGCCCAGTTTACACAGCAAAGATTCTGGTGTTATATACCCCAATAGAAAATGGACCAAGATTTGAAAAAGAGACTAGCGATTTTTGGGTGCCCAAATGGAGACACCTTAAAGCAGCCTAATTTTCTGAGAGTGCTGAACAAATCTTCTTCAAATCAGGAATTTTTAAGATGTTACAATTTGGGCACCAAAAAACAGAGGCACATAGAGTTGTTAGTCACTTTTGAAAACCTTGGTTACCATGTCATTTTAAAATGTATCGTTAAAATCATGGCTGATGAAACAGTATTATTGGAATAAGCCAAGCATTAGTCAGAATGTACTGTATTCAGAAAATACATGGAAAACACCTCAGACATGGGAGATGCCTGTTAAAATCCTTTGTCTGCACTCTGAGACTTGAATCTTCATCCTGGATGAATGCTCTAACAACTGAGTTAAACATTATAAAGGGGGGAGGAGTGCTACCATCACTTCCTCTAGTCATTTTATTGATATTAGGTAGGTACCTTTCTCCTCCTCACAAGGAGAAAGATCTAAGTCCCTGACTCCAGAGTGGGGTTCTTAGTTGGATTGCAAGCAGCGATAGATGTAGCCCTCAGCTGGACACCTTACTCTGTGAAGTGGGGTTTACACACTCTTCTCATCAGCATCTCCCCCTGACTATCCTTAGGCAGCTTCCTGCCTAGCGTGCTGCTATTTGTGGATCCTATTCATAAGCATGAATGGGGATTTTAGGCACCAAATACAGGCTTTGTGGAACCTATAGTTGTTCCAGTGGTGTCCTAGATATCTAACTTTTAGGCATTGCACTGCTGAACATTTCAGTGCCTAAGAGCCTTTGTGGATTTGAGTCTGAGTCTCTTCAGGATAGCCTTTCCTTGGCCATACTACAGCTTCACTATTGAGTTGGAACTCGAGGAGAATCTGATGTGTTGTGAGCTGCTCAGGAAAAAAAATCAACTTGGTGACCTATGTTAAATGAATCAAGTCTTGTTTCACTTACAGATGCCTATTTTCACAAAAATTATCAGCATAAATCAACATCCTTGATGACAGTATCAGAAAGGCATCTGACTAGGCATCTGACTAGGCATCAAACCTGAACCCCAAGTCTGTCACAAGTCTTTCTAGATCTGGTTTCAGTGGATAAAAAAATGTAAATTGTTGGTGAGATTTTTCATTGACATTTTAAAATGTTCAGAGAAAAAAAAGTCTAAAATATGTTGGTTTTCAGCTAGTTTGCATTGTAAGGCAGTATTCTGCAGGTGTAATGGTCAGCAGCACTCAGGGCTTTGAATCCTGTAAGCTGAGTTCAAATCTCAGTGGGACCTCCTAGAGAGTTGTTGGTTTCTAGGTTGGCTATTAGAAAAAAGTATTTCACTAGGAGGGTGGTGAAGCACTGGAATAGGTTACCTATGGAGGTGGTGGAATTGCCTTCCCTAGGGTGTTACCCGCACAAATTTCTCTATCCCTTCCACACTGTAGGGAAACACACCTTTACCCAGTTCCTAGGGTTCAAGGTGCAACCCTGTTAATTTACATACCCACCCTTACCTAATTCCTAGGGCTCAGGGTGCATCTTCCTGTGGGTTTTGTAGGAATCTTTAGCCACTGAAAGAGCCTCATACAGTAATATCCTTACCCTCTATTTATTGACAATTCCCAAACAAGCAGAATACACATGCTAAGCACACAGTGTCTGCAGGCAGACTTCCCCTGTTTGCTAGGTAATATCAGTCTCTCTAGTCTTAGGCTGTGTCTTGCAGGTGAGTTCTTCTTTTCCAGGTCTTCCCCCTTCTCTTGGTGTTCCTGGTCTTCTTCCAGCCTTTTCTTCTTTCCTTCTGCTTCTGTTACTTCCTATCTTCTTCCTGGTGTCCTTCTTGGACCCCAGTTTATATAATGAAACCTGAATCCTGCTTAGCTATACCTTAACCAATTATTTTAGTATAATTTTACTAACCAATCAACAAAATTACCTAACAATCATACCCCACCACCTTAATTGATTTACACCTAGCAAAATTAATTATACAGCAGACAGAAACAATTACAAACCACACAATCAAACAATAGGAAAGTGTAATGACAATGATCACAGAATAAGGATTCCACAACATTCTCTATTGACAAGCAGTTTCTTGCCAGACAGAATGGTGTTACTTAAGTTTTCTTTACCCATCTTGAGATCTTTTTCTTTATCTGGTGACAGTGGGGGAGCTATCAGAACAAAGTCCCCTTCTCACAGCTTGGTGTGGCACTTTTTAAATACAATTTAGATGGAAAATGAGTATGTGACTCCAGATCTTACAGCTAATGGCTGCTGCTCTTCAGTCTGGCTGCAGAAGAAGGCTTTGGATCAGGCCTAGCACAGGCCTTCCAACTTGGCTTCAGAAAAAACATATTGTTACAACGGGGTTTTTAAGTCCTAGCTTGTCAAAGCCCTGGCTGGGATGATTTAGTTGGGGTTGGTCCTGCTTTGTGCAGCGGGTTGGACTCGATGACCTCCTGAGGTCTCTTCCAGCCCTAGGATTCTATGATTAGGAAGCTTGTACTACAAATGTCCGTGTTATATCTTTGTATTGCTGACTACAGAGATAAGGTCTTCCTTACTGCCAAGCTGCGAGTTTTTTCTACAAAAAATAAACTCATTAAATTTGTTTTAAAAGGAGAGAAACCTCAGGTTAACATATAAAGAAAAAGCAACCAGCCTATTTTAATTGTACCTGGAATCAGAGATAAGAAATGATGAAAGAATTACACTTGGCACTAATTGAATGTAGTGCTTTACATTTTCAAAGAATTGGGCAAATAGTAACTAATCAACTTTTCATGTCCCGGAGTTGGAGAAACTTGCTATTTTTGCAAAAGTGGGCCTTGCTAATTTCAGCATCCTTACATAAAAATGAAAGGAATTCCCATTTTAGTAAGAGAAACAAAAGCTGAAAATCTTTTTCCATCCAAAATTGCTTGCTGCTATGACATGGGATTTTAAAATTTAGCTACCACATTAACTGGGTTCAATGCTTATCAAAAAATGGGGAAAACATGGAAATGTTTGAGACTGAAATATTTTCATTCTGCTGTTCTCAAAAAAGAGTTAAATTTTAATTTATTTGGTTTGAAAGAGCTTGGGTTTAGATTTTTTATTTTATTCAGATTTCCTTTCCTTTCCTCCTTCTTTATTCCTCTTTCTATTTTGTTACTTGAAAAGGGGAAGGGAAATATATGAAGGAAAGAAACCCAAATTGCTGCTCCTACCTGCAATTTTTTTTTAAACAAAACTTTGAATTAACAAATAGTTCTTCAAATGTGCTATTTTTATAGTCCATGTTTGGATGAAAAAATGTTAGAACAATTTGACTACCTCTAGACTGAAGCAAAGTGGACCAACTCTTAATAGAAAAGACAAAAAGAGATTCAGAATAGCTTAGTGGTCAAGGTACTTACATCAAACCCAGTTTCAAGTTCCTAGTTGGCTGTCCTGGAGTGGGGAAGGCTCCCTTCATCCTGCTTTAACCCCTGCCAGACAGTGTGGGGCAGTCACCCCACCATACTGTTCTATATACAATGCACTGAAATGTTAACACAATAATTATATTTTAATTAATGTATTTTATAATTATATGGTAAAAATGGGAACATCAGCAATTTTTAATATGTGCTGTGACACTTTTGTGTTTTTATGTCTTTCCCGTAGAGACTGTCCAGTTTGGCCAATATACATTGCAGTGGGGCATTGCTGGAATTTGATGGCATAGATCACATTAGTGGATGTGCACTTAAATGAGCCTCTGATTTGGCAATACACAAAAACCTGTTGGAGAACAGTTTAATCTGCCTGGACACTCATTAATGGATCTCCAAGTCACTGTTTTTGTTTCAGACCAATTCCACAAGCCAAATACACCGAGAAGGGTTGGTATTTAACTTCATTCACAAGTTTAATTCTTATGCAAATGGTATGAACAGGGACATCTGCTGGCTTGCACACTACCTTCCACATCCTAATGACTTAACCAAACAAACAAACAATGGAGGTACTAATTGTTCTTATCAGCGTCTTGTAACTATTGGAACCATCTACTCACTGTCTCTCTTTTTTTCTCCTCCCCTCCTTTTCTCTCTTTTCTTCCTCCTCCCCATCCCTCCCCTTCCCTTATTTGTTCTTGGATCTGGACTTCTAATACTCCTGTCATCTGAAGAAGTGGGTTGTGCCCATGAAAGCTCATGATACCATCTACATGTTTTGTTAGTCTTTAAGGTGCTACTAGACTAATTGTTGGTTTTTAAGTTTTTTCTATTATCTTGAAATAAAGGCTTGTAGTTTAGAGGTGCACTATGTATCAGATGCACACTATGTATCAGAATAATGTCTGTTATTCCAAAATAATGCTGCTGTGCACCTACATACAGAACATTACTTTCCAAATGCCATCTGGTAGAACCTTCAGCTTCTAATAGTCTAGGGAGGGTTCACACTGCATTTTTAATAATTTGTGCATAAAAATCACCTTTCAGCTGTGGCAGTGACCTAAGACTGAAACCCAGTGTAATAGGACCTCAGACAGCAATGGTCAGTCCAGCAGAGGATGGAAATTTGCCCATTTTATGATGATCTCTAACAAATCCTTGGCACATACTCTTTGTCCCAGCCCACACTGCTACTAGAGAAGTGATTTAGTCAAAGTGTGTGTGTGTGTGGCGGGGCGGGGGGAGGGAAGACACCAACGAGGAGAAACATAATGCTGGATCATGTGCAGGGCTTGACAAGCAGCGGCAAAACCTACTCGCCAGCCCCTCACTGCGCATGCACAAGACCCGCATTGCGCATGCGCGCACCGCCGGTGAACGGGGCGACCAACTGAAATCTATTCACCACGGGCGAGTAGATTCAGTGATTTGTCGAGCCCTGATCATGTGATATCTGATACACTGCCAAGACCTGTTTTCAGAGATTCATAATTGTGGAACAGGAAGTGGAATCAGTTTGGCAGAATGTAAAAGTTATGAAGTAAGAGGGGCCCACTAAGGCAGTAATGATGGTTTTGTAGGTTCAGGGAAGACTTCCATGTTCTTCTGAATGCTACCGTTGGTGTTTGTGGAAGGGCAGATAGGGCCTCATGTGGGATGGAGCTATTCACCCCTACCCTTGCTCAGCCAGTGCCTACATCCTTCCACCTTTTTTCATTCCCCTTCCTTCCCATGCTCACAGCATAAGAGGGAACACTTAAGTCAGTTGTTAGGGCTTTCACTTTGGGAATCCTTCAATTCCCATCTTAGCATCTTCCATGATGCTTTTCTTCCATCACCCTGTCTTCACCCTCTTGGTTTGCTGGGCTGAGTTAGGATAGAATTGCTCATTTTTGTAATTGCTGTAAGTGACTGTTAAGTAAGCCTGATACGATGTCACCTGGCACCATTGGAGTAAGTTATCTCATTTGTGGTCAAATATTTAAGAGATTCATAGCCCCAGATTCAAAAGCTACAATGGTTGTGGTATGCAAATTCCATATTTGGGTTATGTAGGGCTTGACGCCACAGAGCACTCAGGATATATCTACACAGCAGCATTATTTTGGAATAACTGACATTATTTCAAAATAACAAAATGCGAGTCGACACAGTAAGCCTTTATTCTGAAATAATGTTGAAATAGAGGACTTCTTACTCTGACTCCTGTAACTCTCATTTCACGAGGAGTAAGAGAAGTCAAAGGAAGAGTGTTCTTCTTTCGGCTTCCTGCTGTGGAGACAGCGCCAAAAGCCAAAATAAAAAGCTATTTAGACTTCAGCTATGCAATTGATGTAGCTGAAGTTTGTATATCTTAATTCGACTTTTGCCCTGCAATGTAGACGTTCCCTCGGAGTGTATGTGAAAACCTCTTTTAATAACTACATTCTAATGAAAAACTCTCCCAAATTAGCCAAAAGTGCTACTTCATGAAGACCAATAGATTAAACAAACAGAACATTTCTAGGTTGAAAGAAAGAGGCAGTTGAAATTAGGCATTGATTTTAAATCCAATTTTCTCTATAAATCACCAGAGAACCATAGAAGAAATGTAGGGATAAAAGGAAACTTAGACCATCCCTGAAAGATGTTTGTCCAACAGATTTTGTAAAAACCTCTTGTGATGAGGAGTCCACGATCCCCCTTGGAAATCTGTTCCAGAGCTTAACTATCCTTATAGTTAGAAAGTATTTCCTAACATCTAATCTAAAACTGCCTTGCTGTATGCTAAGCCCATTACTTCTTGTCCTACTTTCAGTGGATATGGAGAACAATTGATCACAGTCCTCTTTGTAACAGCTCATAACATGTATGAAAAATGCTATCCAGTCCCCCTTCATTCTTCTTTTAAGAAGAGGAAACATGCCCAGTTTTTTAACCTTTCCACATAGATCAAAAGTTCTAAACCTTCCATAATTTTTGTTGCTTTCCTCTGAACTCTCTCCAGTTTATCCACATCTTCCCTACAGTGTGGGGTCTAGAACTAGACACAGCACTCTAGTTGAGATATCGCTAAGTGCCAAGTAGTAGAGTGGGACAATTATCTCCTGTGTTCATTTTTATGTAAGGATAAGGGAAAACTGCTGTGGTGCTGCGGTTTAAATGTAGGAAGAGCCAAGTATGCAGGCAGCCCAGCTCTTACTACCGGTACATTTACACTGCAGAGGTGCAGCAGCAGTAGGTCCAGGACCCGGCATGAGCTGTGACTGAGCCAGGCTCCCTCCAGCACCAGCTCCTGCTCTCCCCACTTGCTGCCTCTGATACAGAGTTAGGAGGAGAAGGGGGACAAGCGAGTAGTCGAGAAGTCAACTTGACTACCTGATAAGCCTAGGCCAGCGGTTCTCAAACTTTTTGGGCTCCGGAGCCCTTTACATGCATAAAAATTTATGTGGCGCCTCAGCGGTCCACTGATTGTATGTGTTGTACCTATCAATGTTTCCAGTTTGTCAGCCTCACAAAGCCCCTGGAGATGTCTCACGGAGCCCTGGAGCTCCGTGGAGCACAGTTTGAGAAACACTGGCCGAGGCTACTCACTTACATCCCTACTATCAACCAACTGTGCACCTATCTTGTAGCACTTTTATCAAGACTATTCTTCTCTTATTTGTTTGTAAAAATGTCAGATGGGACTGTGTCACAATCCTTATCAAATCAAGATATATCACATCTACTACTTACCCCTCTCTAATAGGTCAGCAATTATGTCAAAAAAGACAATTGGGTTGTTCTGGCATGATTTGTTTCTGACAAACCCATGCTGGCTATTCCTAATAAGCCTATTATCCTCTACATTCTTATTCAATAATTTGTTCTAGTATAGTTCCAGGTATTGAAGTTAGGCTGGCTGGTCTATAATTCACCACTTCCTCATGATTCCACTTTTTAAGGTTAGATACTTAGTTTGCTCTCCTCTAGTACTTTGGACCGCATCTGTCTTCCATGATTGCTCAAAGATAATTGCTAACAGTTCTGATTTTTTTTTCAGCGACTTCCTTAAATACTCTAAGATGAATTTCTAGACTTGAAAACATCTGAATTATATTGTTTGACAAGTTCTTTTCCTGTTTTTGGCTTGTGTTCCTCCCCTATTGTTGTTAATATTAATTGACTTATGTAACTAGTTGCCATAAACATATAACTAATAAATAAAAGTAATTTGCAATTTGATAGCATATTTAATATCAACATTGTAAAGCAACTACAAGCATTTATTTCTTTTTATTACTGTAGTAGCACCTCATCAGCACCCCATTTGCTATGTGTTGTTTAAACACAGGACAAAAAGACAGTCGCTGGCCCCAGTTGCTTACAACATGAATTAATTAGGTCTAACTATACCACTTTGTAGTAGATTAGTAGTTTCATGCCAATTGTATAGTGTTACTGGGAACCTAGAGTCACAAACCTAGTGATAGAAGGGAATAGAATTTAGCTGTCATGATTCTTCATCCCCTTGTCTGACCACTAGATAGCACTATCTTCCAAGCAAAGAGGCATTAAACTACAGAGGAAAGTTTCCTGCAAATTTTATTCTCTGTTATGCTAAACTAAATTATTAGAGCTGGTCAGAAAACAACACAATTTTTGAAAATGTCCATGTTTGTTGAATTTTTGGTTTTGGTAAATTTGGTGATTTTTTTTTTCAACTAGAATTACTAATTGGTCTCTTAATTTTTCTCTTTCTATGACCTTTCAGTATAGAGGGCGGTAGTGAAGCGGGGTGGCCACCCACTGACCTGGAGGTGGAGGAGCCCCTTTTTGGAGCCATTTTGGACAGAGCCTAATCCCTCCCCATTACCTGAGCGGAAGCCAGGAGGTGGGGCCAGGACCATAAAAGGCTCAGTCTGGCTCCAGCGTCCAGCGGAACAAAAGGTCTGCCCAGAGCTCCCCACCTAGGAGGCTGAGGTTTGGATGGGACCACCAGCAGTGCTCAACCTGGAAGACCGGCCTGGACCTCTGGCCATGCCTGACCCAGAGGACTGGCCTGAACACCTGCTCCAGCCTGCACCCAGGGACTGGCTGGGACTGCCAGACCTGCAAGGGCCCGAGGACTGGCCTGGACCTTCACCCGTGTCTGACTCAGAGGACTGGTCTGAACGACTGCACCGGCTGGCACTGGAGAACTGGCTGGGATTGCTGGACCTGCAAGTGGCCAACAACTTGCCTGGACCACCCAGACTCCAGCTGGATCTGACCATCCTCAACTCCCTGAGAGACCTGCTGGAAACCCAGGTATGTGTCCAGGAGGAGAAGGGAAGTGGCCCAGGGAATACTGAGGACAGTTAAGTGCCTTGGGTCAGTGCGTTTTGGGTGGGAGCCTCCACTGACACAGCAGCAGACTGCACTGCTGCTTCTAGCGCCCTGGGCTGGGACGCAGTGGAGAGAGTGGGCTTGTGTCCCCCCTGTCACCCACCTAGTGGGTGGCAATCTCCCCCTCTCTGCCACCACAGGTGAACTGCCTGTACCCCTCCTGAGCAAAGAGACAAACTATTGGCTACTGGTTACCTGTGTTTGTTTGCTGCCCCGCCTGAAACTGGGTGTGGGCCACTGAACTAACTGTGTTTATTTGCTGCCCTACCCTGAACCAAGGCTGAGGATTCTGAACTGGGTTTGGTTGCGGCCCCACCCTGAACTAGGCCAGGAGCCTGAACTGACTGTGTTTGTTTGCTGCCCAGCCTGAACCAAGGCCTAGGCTCTTAGACTGGAAAACTGAATGTTTGTCTGTTGCCCTGCCCTGACCTAGGGCCAGGGCTCCTCTCTGTTTGTTGCTGCTTTGCACTGACCTAGGGCCAGGGCCCTCGCCTGTGTCTGTTTGCTGCCCCACCTGAAATAAGGCCTGGGCTACCAAACTCTTTGACCTGACTGTTCGTTTGCTGCCCCACTCTGAGCTAGGGTCTGGGCTCCCTGAACTGCCTTTTTGCTTGCTGCCCTGCTCTGAACCAAGGCTGGGAATTCTGCACTAACTGTGTTTATTTGCTGCCCTGCCCTGCCCTGACCTAGGGCCAGGGCTCTCTATGAACTAACTGTTTTTGCTTGCTGTCCTGCCCTGTACCAGGACCAGGGCTTCTGAACTGTTTGCCACTCGCCCGCCCTGAAGCAAGGCTGGGCTCTGAATGGTTTGCATGTCGCCCGCCCTGAAGCAGGGCTGGGCTCTGAACTGTTTGCCTCTTGGCCCACCCTGAACCCAGGCTGGGTTTACTGGACTATCGATAGACCTCTTTTTGTTGGTGTCGCCTGAGACCCTGACTTGTACTATTGACTTGGGGGTTTGTTTTAAGCTCCCACAGCAGGGGTGGAGTGGTCGCTCACTGACCTGGAGGCAGAGGAGCCCCTCCGGGAGGCCTAATCAGCTACAAGGGCAAACTATGGAAAGAAAATTGGGCAATTGGTATTTGATGGCTTAGAATAAAGCAAAACCAAAAGCAAAAAGTCTCTCCTATGAAGCTATACAGGCAGTGTGACTGTGCATGAAAAAATACAAGGTGCACATCAGGTGCTATGAGTGTTAGCATGAGTATAACAAAAAATGTTCAATGTGAGAAATTCCTCAGGAAAGGTAAGTTATCAGTTATATTTTAGTATTACAGACCAAGTAGGTCAATGCAGTCTTCTGATTTATAGGTCGGAATGAAGCAATCTAATCCAGTTCAAAATTGCACATCATAAAACCAGATATTAAAAAAAAAAACAACCTTTCCCATGCATTTTTTAAATAAATGTAAGTTACAAAAGATTAGCAAGTAAAAAGAGATAAAAAAGAAGCTATTTTAAGCAGTATGTTGACTTTGTTAGACAATTTCAGTCAGGCCTGCGCCCCAGTCTTACCAAAGATTAGCACAGTCCAGGAAGCTGCAGCTGGTATGTCAAAAAATTTATAGTAGCAATGATGGTAAAATATAATTGTTTGGAAAAGAAATATTAAACAGCAAGCCAATACTAATAAATAAATTAAAAAGTAATCCCAACTAATAGAATCAGAGAATCATAGAACACTAGAACTGGAAGGGACCTTGAGAGGTCATCGAGTCCAGTCCCCTGCCCTCACGGCAGGACCAAGCACCGTCTAGATCAAGGCTACTCATTTTTGGAGCCACGGGGGCCACAATGACACTCGCAGCACATGCCGAGGGCCGCAACTTAAGTGTGGTTGCATATACATGCAAATATATGCAAATAGCTTCTTTCACGCTGATGGGCATAAATACAAAGATTAAGACAAGACTACACAACACGCAAACCCCATTTAAGTCGGTTCTGCTGATATTAACAAAATGTAATATTTACCCGATTTCCACCCACTTTTAATGAGCAATGACAGTCCAGGAATTTAACTACTAAAACGTAAATTAACAGAAGAATATATTGGCTACATTTTTGTTTTGGCTTCCACCCGCATGCCGCATGTTGAGCCCCACATAAACCCAAACTGCACTGTGGGCTGCAAACTGTGGGGCCACAGTTACAGATTCAGAGTATCCCTGGTCTAGATCATCCTCGATAAATATCTATCTAACCTGCTCTTAAATATCTCCAGTGATGGAGATTCCATAACCTCCCTTGGTAATTTATTCCAGTGTTTAACCACCATGACAGTTAGGAAGTTTTTCCTAATGTCCAACTAAATATCCCTTGCTGCAATTGAAGCTCATTGCTTAAATTATGTATACGTATACCTCATATCCAAAGGAAAAATCAGGCCTTGAAAAGGTCACAAATAAAAACAGCCACCCATTCCAAATTCCAAAACTAAAACAAATTCCTAATTAAAACAAACTTCATTACCTACTAATCCTGTCCTCATTGAATTCAATAGGAATTTTGCCATTAACTTCAAATGAGCCAGAGTTTGCCATAATGGACAGACCCTCAGCTGGTACAAGTTGTCATAGCTTAGATTTCAGTGGAACTACCATATTTACGCTAATAGAGAGTGGCCCCAATTCCTGGCCATGGACCTTGAGTAGTCCTTTACACGAGTGCAAGGAGAGTGTGGTTGTTGACCAGACATTTATGTGTGAGGCTACAGTTACAGAGTCAGAGAAAATAACATCATCCAGCCAACCTCTTCTCTCCCCTCTGAAATCCTGGATCAAAACAGCAGAGGTTAAAGGAGCTTTCCAGTTATTGGAATGGACAACAATGTACCTGGCATGGACAACAATGAGTGTGAGGGGGGGAGGGGCAGGCAAAGGATGCAGCTGACCCAGGGCCCAGCAAGTCAAAGAGTTCAGGGCTCCTAGTTGCCATTACCATGATAGTGGCAACAGTCTAAGCCCCAGGATCTTTAAATCACTGCGGAGCCCTATGTGGCACACTGCAGAGCTCCAGGCAGTGTGTTCCAGACAGCATAGAGGACTTGGGGGGGGGGGGGGGGGGGGGGGGAGGGATGCAGTCCAAGTGGTGCTATTTCCACCCGAGGCCCCACCCCTTCTTTGAGCGTGGCGCTCTTCCCCCCCACCTTGCCCAGGGGTCCAGCAAGTCTGTTGATCCCCCTGCCTGCATGAAAGTTTAATAAAATTTGCAGCCTGCTGCTTAATTAAATGTATGTGCCCATCCTCATGTTGCCACTTTATCCACATCAGTAGCCAGTGCTTTCAGAACAGAGAGCACATTTGCTAATTAAGAAGGGTAGACTTTTATACAGCCACTTTTCAAAGTAGACAGAGAATCAAGAAAAGAAATAGTGATTCTATCCAGACATGTGCAGTTGTGAAGCTGAACCAGTATCTTATGAGACAACACCTTCCTCATTCCACACAAAAAAGCCAGTGGTGGGGGTGGCAATCTTGTAAGTTTCATTCAGTGTTTAGAGCAATCATTTCAAAGAGCCACTGGGCCAGAGAGAATGTTAGAGTAAAAAATACAGGACAACCTGGAATTACTAGTACTGTACGTGAGCCACATTATGATCTAAATGGCATCAGAGAGACTTGGTGGTATACATCTCATAACTGCAGTATTGGTATAGAGAAGTATACGGTAGTTTGTTCCTGAAGGATGGGTAAAGAAAAAAGAAAAGTGGTGTTGCGTTATATAGAAAGGATATAGATACTTATTCTGAGATCCAGAAGGTGATAAGAGGCAACCTGAAAGTCTCTGGATAATGTAGGGATGTTAAGGATCTCTAATAGACCACCAAATCTGGAGAAGGAAGTAGGTGAGTCGCTTCTAGAAAAAATAACAGAAATACCTAAACTACGAGACCTGGTAGTAATGGGTGACTTTAATTACCCAGACATCTGTTGGCAAAACACATTTCCAGTGCATTCTTTGAAAGAACTAGGGAAAACTTTTTGTCTCAGAAAGTAGAGTAAGTAGCAGAGGCATAGTCATAGAGGGGACTAAGTGGGCTGTAGAATCCAGGCCCACCAAATCTGAGTAAGGAGGTAGTGCTGCCATTGTGGCCTGGAGTATCCCTTGAGCACTTGAAATCCAAGATGGAGCTATGTGCCTGCCCTCCAGAAAGCTATGTTAGTCTGTCTTGCCATTTTTTCTGAGTTGCGAGCCAGAGGGTCCACACCGCCCTTTCCTTTAGGAGCTGCCCAGCCGCAGGAGCACAAACTAGCATGCAGTGCTACACACAATGAAGCGGCAAAGAATAGTGTCACAGAGACATATTAGTCCTAGCTATTCTACCACCGTCTTCTTCTTTCTCCCTTGTAGAATACCGTAGGGCTGCTAATGTTGTGGAGGAGAAAGACTGGAAAGGATGCAGCAGAAACAACCACCTCACGCATGGAAGTCTCCGCCCTCCCCTGTACAGAATTCAGCATGGGCCATTTGTGCTGGGAAATCCACATGATCCGCAGTGAGGAGTGGTCTTCTCCCACACTGCTAGAGGGGGAATGTTTGGACTTACACCGGCGGGGGCTTGAAAGGGTGCTGCACTTGGGTTCCTGCCATGACTACGATGCACAGTGCCATGCCTGGCCTGTGAGAGTGCAAGGTGAGGAGGAGGAGCCATGGCTGCCCTCCCCC
>CM057845.1:106919161-106978414 GCA_030068395.1 Apalone spinifera | reverse complement strand
GTGAGTTGAGCCTAGCAGAGAAGAAGTTGCTGATGGTGAGGCATGCCGGTCCCCAGCTTGGCAGGTGAAGCCTTGTGTCTGGTGGCACCGGAGCTAGGAAAAGAGCATGGTATCAGGGTAGAAGCTGAGGTAGCAGAGTCTGTCATTCCTACCCACTTGAAAGTCAGGACCCACCTACATTTCTCATTAATCCAGAGGGACAGCCATTTTAGACTTGATTCTGACCAATAGGGAGGAACTGGTTGCGAATCTGACAATGGAAGGCAAATTGGGTGAAAGTTATCATGAAATAATAAGATGAAAGAAAGAAGTGAGGGCTACAGAATAAGGGCAACTTTTTTAAAAACGCAGAAAAATAACAAATTCAGAGAAATGGAAGTGAGGCCAGTGGGAGGAAAATGTAATGGACAAAAGAGTTCAGGAGAGCTGGCAGCTTCTCCAGGTGACAGTATTTAAATGCACAACTGCCAGCTATTCCAATGTAACGGAAAGATAGGAAGAATAGTAAGAGGACAATATAACTCAGTCAAGAACTCTTTCCCTACATTAAAATAATAAAAAAAAGGTTAAAAAGCGGAAAAGCAAGTAACTTGCTAAGGAGTACAAAAGCACAAACATAAGGACAAAATCAGAAAGGCTAAATGCCAAAATGAGTTACATCTAGCAAGGGACGTAAAGGTAATAAGAAGAGGTTCTTTAAATATGTTATGGGAAAGAAAAACAGGATGGAAAGTATAGGTTCTCCACTTAGTGGCAAAGGAGAGCTAATAAGTGTTAACATCAAGAAGACTGAAGTTTTTAATGCCTATTTTGCTTCAGTCTTCACTAAAAGGTCAATAGTGACCAGTCACTCAACACAATATTAACAAAAAGGGCAGAGAAATACAAGCCAATTTAGGGGAAAACAGGAATAGGAATATATAAATAAATGAGATGTGTGCAAATTGGTAAGGCTTCATGGAATTCAGGGTATTTAAGGATCTAGCTAAAGTAATCTTGGCCTATTAGCAATTATCTTTGAGACGTCACGGAGGATAAATAAGGTCCCAGAATACTGGGAAGAGCAAACAAAGTGCCTGTTCTTCTAAAGAGGGCCCAGGGAATTACAGACCAGTCAACCTAACTTTGATACCTGGAAAGATAATGAAACAAATGATTAAACAATCAATTTGTAAGCACCTAGAAGATAATAAGGTCATAAAGAAAGGACAGTATGGATCTGTCAAGAATAAATCATGCCAAACCATTCTATTTTCCTTCTTTAGCAGAATTACTTGTTTAGTTGATGGGGGTGAATCATGATATGTCTTGATTTTAGTAAGACATTATGATAAGCAAATTGGGGGAATGTGGTCTACAGGAAATTACTGAGAGGTGGGTGCACAACTGATTGAAAGACCCTGGTCACTGAGTATTTATGAATGGTTCACTATCAAATTGGGAGGTATTATCTGGTGGGATCCTACAGAGGTCATTCTTTTTATTAATTACTTGGATAACAGAGCAGAGCATATGCTCACAAAATTTGTGGATGACAACAGACAAGGAGGGGTTGCTAGCTCTTTGAAGGACAGGGTTATATTTCAAAGTGACCTTACTAAATTGGAGAATTGGCCTAAACTCAACAAGATGAAATTCAGTAAAGACAAATGCGAAGTACTTCACTTAAAAAGGAAAAGCTAACAATACAGCTACAAAATGGGGAATAAGTAGCTAGATATTAGTAATGCTAGAAAGGCTGTGGGGGTTATAGTGGATCACACATTGTATGTAAGTTGATGTGATGCTGTTGTGAAAAAGCTAATGTCATTCTGGAGTGTATTAACAGGTCTGCTATATGTAAGATACAGGGGCTATGTCTGCACTGCCCAGTCTTGTGCAAGAACGTATGCAAATCGGGCATGGTGATGAATATTGCCTACACTGCTCCTTCTTCCGCAAAACCCCGCTCTTGTGCAAGAGCCGTTCTGCCTGAAAATAAGCGTCAGAAAGGCTCTTGTGCAAGAGGGGTGTTTTGCGCAAAAATGGCAGCTCATTAAGTACGCAAATGAGGCACGGCGATATTCATCGCCACACCTCATTTGCATATGTTCTTATGCAAGACTGGGCAGTGTAGATGTAGCCAGGAGGAATTTGTCCCACTGTGCTTTGCTCTGCTTAGGCTTCAGCTTCAATTCTAAGAGCCACACTTTAGGGAAGAGGCGGATAAATCAGAGAGAGTTCAGAGGACAGCAACAAAAATTAATGAAAGATTTAGAAAATCAGAACCTAACTGGAAAGGTTAAAAAAAAAAGTGGGGTTTGTTTAGTCTTGAGAAAAGAAGACAGATCAGGGATCTAAATCTTTCAAATATATTAAGGACTGTTATAAAGAAGCCTTTGATCGATTGTTCTCTATGTCCACTGAAGGTAAAACAAGAAGTAATGGGCTTAATCTGTAGCAAAGGAGGTTTAGATTAGATGTTAGGAAAATCTTCTCCCATAATTAAAAGTATAGCTAAGTTCTAGAACAGACCTTGAAGGAAGGCTGTGGAATCACTGTAATTGATGGTTTTAGGAATATGTCAGGCAACACCTGTCAGGGATGACCTAGGTTTACTTGATTCTGTCTCAGCTCAGAGGGCTGGACTAAGTGAATTCTCCAGATCCTTTCCAGCCCCAGGCAGTGGGTATAATAGGCCAGGAGAGTCTCACCTCCTGCAGTGCAGCCTCCAGGCCCTAGTTGCAGATATGATGGGGAGAGATGAGTGTTACTTTTTATTATGCCCCTTACAGGTTCCAGAGCAGGTGAGGATATGGTACGTGCTATTCAGCTTCCTGGGTTCATCAGTAATCTCTCTGTGCTCCAGGAAAATTAATGATGAACCAAGAAAGCAGAGTATCTCACACTGCCATCTCGGTGTCCCCAGAACCTGCATGGGGCATATCAAAAGCTCAGGCTCTTCTTTCAGAAGAGAGAAGCTTTTGAATTTTCCCATGGGTGGCTTGGAGTATGGAGAGGGGAGGTGCAGCTACAGCAGCTCTGGCCAGCCTGGGGCTCTTCCGAGCAGATAGGACCTTGGGGGTGGGCTCTGTCTGGCCGAGGGCTTCTCTGGCTAGAAAGGGGACAGGGGATCTCAGGGCTCCAGCCACAGAGGGGGGATGGAGCCAGGGGTTTAGCCTCCCTGAAGTGGGGCTCTACATGCTACCCATACTTCCAGCCTTCCACTTTTATGGCTCTCACCCCTATTGGTTAGGCACCCAGATGGGAGGTGGGTGATCTAGGAGCCAATCACCATGCTTCAACGACCATTTAATTTTTTAGCCAAAGCAGAACAGGTTCAGTAGGGAAACGCATCTGAATAGCCTATGCTCACTGATAGAGCCCTTACCTGAGACAGCTTTTTAAAGTCTTTTTTCCCCTATCAAGTAGCTGCGGGATCCAAACCCAGGTATCCCACATCCTGAGTGAGCATTCTAACCACTGGCATAAAAGCTGTAATATAAGCACTGGCACCATTACTACCATCTCCCCCAGCCAGTTTTTGAATGGAGTCCTATCTGGTTGGCTGCCTCTAAACTTGCCTGTTGGTTTGGGTACCACGTGTGAGTTAGGCAGATAAATGTCTATGTTCCCCAGTTAATGGGCTGCTCTGAGCCTTCACTGGAAGATAATCACCTAGTGTGGGGCACCAGTGTGCATGCTCAAAGGCAGAAACTTGGGCCAGGTCTACACTACACAAGAAAGTCAACCTAAAATACACAACTCCAGCTATGAGAATAGCATAGCTGGAGTCAGCGTACCTTAAGTCAAATTTCTGCAGCATCCTCACTGCAGGAGGTCAGCAGGGTAAACTCTCCCATCTACTTCCCTTACTTCTCATGACTCTGTGGAGTACTGAGGTCAACAGGGGGCACCATCAGCAGTCGATTTAGTGGGTCCTTATGAGACCCACTGAATTGAACTCCAGAAAATTGATCTCTGGAGCATCAATCTCGGGTTAAGTGTAGACCTGCCCTTGGGTGCCTACAAACTTCAGCTGATGCAAAGCAGTTCCATAAATGTAACTGCAAACCAATATTTGTCTAGGGTAACAAAATTACTTCAGACAATGTAGCTGAAATTGATTAAAGGTTAAATTCCTGCATCTAGTGGTGGATTTGGCGCTGAGGTCTGCAGGGATGCATTCGACTGACTCAGCTAGAGGCAGGTTGTAGTGTTTCATTACTTCTCTGTATGCATTTATATGCAGTGGGCCTGTTGCTTATTTACACCAAAATCCTTTTATACCAATTTGAGTCCTTAGTACAAATGAGAATCAGGCCCAGCCTGCTAAATCAGAACATGGTGGATCAACTTCACCTCTAACAGTCTGGTGTAATCTTACTGAAATCAATAGGATTGTCACCAGAAATGAACTGGACCTAATAAATCTGATTCTAATACACTGAAAGGCTGCTTCACACCACTTTGGAAGTAAAGTTAATCTACATTCACTTTAACACTGGCAAGGTGATGTAAAGCAGCCTGAATGTAAACGAGTGTATATTTGTAACTCTTTCCATACACCTTGTCTAAATCTTTGTTTTTTAGGCACACTCATATAGCACATCAAGCTTTTATTGTCAATTTAACTTTAGATAATATTCAATAATCACTTCTTATTCCTGTTTAAAGTATGGCTTAATTGAAATGTATAGTATGTTTCTACAATGAGTATTGTTTGTAAGCTCTGTTTCTTTTTCAAATTTCCAATATAAACAATCTTGTAGGAAGGTAATTAAAGCCATCTGCTTCTTGGTAGCCCTGTTACCTTTGCAACAGCATTTACATTTTCCCCCTTTAACTTGGGGAATTAAATTTTCATAAAATTTTATCTTAGTCACTTGTGAACCATCACAAAAACTGCTTGTGGCAGTACAATTCCTCTAAAAGAAAAGACATATGCTATTAACGTTTCCTTCTAAACAAGCTTTTAGTTTGCATAAGTCAAAGTCTTTCTGAATCCTACTTTTGTTCTTTGTGCTGTCAGAAAATATACACATCTAAGTTCTTGAAGCATTATGGTATTTATAACAAGAAAAGTGCCCATTTCTATTGTAGCTCTCTTCTGAGATCCCACATCGCTTTGTGGACATTAGTTTTCATAATTCTATCAGGCAGTAGATAAGCGCTGAAGTCCATGGAGTGCTGTTGATTGACATCTGCTGAGTTTTATTATACCCATTGTATAGATGAATAAACTGAGACACAGATCATACAATCAATGGCAGAAACAATGCCAGCATGTTCTGGCACTGACTCATAGCTTGCTATTGTTACTCTGGCAAGATTCAATGGACCCATGACCTTACCATATTTATGTTATGTAAAGATGTGGCTACAATATGGCCCAGACTAAAGCAGCTATGCAAAGTGGGAATAAGATACATTACACCCCTCCCCAGTGCCTTGAGCAGTTCATTAGCTCTCCTTATGTCCTGGCTTGGGTGAGGGAAAACAGAGCAGGGTCTAATGTACTTGGTTCTTTGCCTCTTCTCATTGCGTAGGTGGGAGGAAAAACAGAGGAGTGAGCATTAGGTCGCTGCATTAGTCAATGAATTAGCTAGCAGTGCTAGACCAGTGACAGAAGAAAGTTGCATCATATAAACAGGTGCAGTAAGTTACTTCCTCCCAGGAGAAAAGAGATGATATGGGGAAAATGGCTCCTTTCTGATTCAATAATTCCTTACCGGGGCTCCTCTTTACATGGGGCTGTGGCAAAAAGCTCAGTAACTCATATTCCTTATTCCTCCCATACCACAGCTCCTTGCCCCCACATCAAAATGCTTTTTGCTTTTGTTCCTTATTTTCAAATGATATGTTAGGGGGGGAAAATTGGTAACAGTGTCATTTCATTTCAGCATAACTGTATGTTTAAATAGCTGAGTCCATTTTCAAGGGAGAAGAAGCAACTTGTCAGAGCCCAGGGTAAGTTTTGGTAATTAATCTTTATTGCTTCAGTGATACATCTTTCCTCACAGCTGAATCCAATGCACTTTCCATCGCAAAGACTGAACTACCTGATCCTTTTATTCTTGTTCTATTTCAATCTTCATTCAGAACAAACCAAACAGAAACATTGGTCAGGTCACAATATTTGCCAATGTTAGTCTCATTGTTAAAGAAACAGGAAGGCAAAAAGTTCCCAGGGGCTTTCAGCTTCTTTTAAAATGCACTGTGAAAGTTCCACTATACCTGATGCTCATTGGTTGAAAAGCTCAATAAAAGAGCTATGTATTATTTTATTTTATTTTATTTTATTATGAGATATAAATATTTGTATTGGAAATGCTATTTGGCATAGCACTTTTTGATTTTAACTATAGTTTGTTACCTGTACATTTCAATGATGTTATGTGTTTTTATCCTGAAGTTCCTAGAATTCTATGGTGAAACTTAAGGAATGAAAATTATAATTAATAATTCTTCTTGTCTGTAGTATGGCAACCTGACTAGACTGGATGAATATTCATATTCTTAATTCCAAGCCAATAAAACATTCTCCTAAATGAATAAAAACTGAAAATAGTCAGGTTAACTATTTTTATTAAATGATTATCTGCTCTTTCTGGATGTATTCAGTTTTGCCATTGCATTCTCTAATGATTGACTCATTAATCTAGTAGTGCAACTGTACATGTGTTTTTTGGTTATGACCAATTGAAATTATAATTATGATTTTGTTGCCCACGGAAGTTGTACAAAAGCAAATTCTGGATTTGCATTTTAACAGCTCATTCGTGCTGTTTAAACCCAATGGTCTTCCTGTCTTATGTACTATTTTCCATATGAATATGACGTCTTGCAAGCATTTGACATTTCATTTAAAGAAACCTGATCTTCCTTAACTCTTGTTATTATAGCTTAGCTGTTATGGAAAGAGCAAGAAAATGCTTGTAATGTTACAGAAATAAATGGGACAGAGATTTCTAACATGTGAAATTTGCCCTGTAGAGTAAGCCTATGCAATAGTTAAGTACCACTTAAGCACCATTTTGGAAACTTAAATGGGACTTAAGTTTTGAACGTGCCTGGTGCAGACCCTCAGCAGTGGGGAATAATACCCAAAAAGAATATCTGTCAGAGCTGACTTTCTCTTTCTCTTGTAAATTTAGCACTCAGGAAAAGTGCTAGATTAAAAATCTTGGGAGCTAAAGTGCTGTCCTTCATGGGACAGCAGAGATAGTGCCCTGTCCAAATGGCAGGACCAACATCCCTGACAGTGTCTGTCTAAGCTGCTCTTAGATATCTCTAGTGATGGTGATTCCACAATCCCACTAGGTAATTTATTTCAGTATTTAACCACCCTGACAGTTAGGAAGTTTTTCCTAATGTCCAACTTAAACCTCCCTTGCTATCATTTAAGCCCATTGTCTTAACTATGGTCTGTGTCTTAGAGTGTAACCCATTGGATAATAAAGTCCTCTTCTTATCTTCAATTCTGACAGGGTACAAAGAATGGGAACACAAGCTTTTCTACACAGACCCACAAAAGAAGCATTAATGCACCCACACAGCCCTAGAGATTACATCTGTATGGCAGAGCAGATAGGCAGATGGTTTGGTTGAGTCATAGGGGATGGAGGTGTAAGTTAAAAGAGAAAAAAAATGTAACAATTGATATGTAGGGACAAATCAAACAAATGGCTTTTGAGGTTGAGACCTGATATAGTCTCTCTCCTAGAATAAAAGTTAAGATATCACTACAAGAATGACTGAGGTGTTGGCTGCCTCAGTGGTGTTGCCAACTCTCCAGGACTATCCTGGAGTAAGATGTGATGACATCTCAAGGCCTTCATGCATACAAGATTGACATTCTTATTCCTCAGGGATGTTGAGAAGAATAATTAATGTTCATAAAACTCTTTGAAAGTGAAAAGGGCTAGAGAATCGCTAACTGCATGGTTACTTCCACCACAAAGATCTTTGGACCCTTTAGTCTTTTAACATTAATCCTATTTTGAATGAGAAACAGGGTTTCAGGGAAGTAAACTGGCACAAGCTGTGTTGACTTGGATGATGCTACACTGATTTACACATCTAGGGGTTTTACCCCCTGAATCCATTAGTGCTGCAAAAATCCTTTGGATTCTCCCTATTTCAGAATGATTTATTAGCTAGCTGCCCTGTGGCATATGTAGCCATAAGGTATATTTTCTTAATGATGTGTAGGAAAAAAGAATATGGGACAAAGCCTGCTCGGTTATGTTGGTATAGATCACAGTAAATCCATTTGACTTCAGTGGAATTTATTTGGATTTCAATAGGTGTAACCAAAGCAGAATTTGGCCCTGAGTCTATACAATTTCCAGCATAGTTTTGTGGGGCAAACACTTGTTTAATAGTCATTGGGCTAGAATCTCAGCTGGTGTCAATTGGCATCACTCCACTGACTACAATGGAGCTATGCCAATTTATAGCAGCTGAAGATCTGGCTTATTGACATTTGGAATTATTTTTAAAGTCTGTGTGGTGAGGTTTTATAACTAAGAACAGAATAATCTAAGAGGCGTGGGGATTTTTTAAAGAAAATTGATTGATTGATTGATTGAAGGCAGGTTCATGTGAAGAGCCCACTGGAGTAAACTGTGTTGTGTCGTGTGTGTGTGCCACTTCTTCCTACAGTTCAGAATACTAATAATAATTCAGAATAATTTTCCATTAATGAGATTTCAGCAGCTTGCCAGAGTTGTCACACGCCTTGATGTCTTTGAGCTTCTTCCTTGGACGCTGCTAAATCCTGCATGCAACTGCTCCACTTGGCTATCATCCAGGAAGAGTTTTCTCCAGCTGCTTTGGTTTATTGTGTATCAGCTTCCAGAATTTGAGATCACAAGTCAAGCAAAAAAGCTAAATGTAAATGCATTCACAACAGCCGGCACCCATAGAGCCTGTGCTCCAGGAAGTCCCCATGCCTGTTCTCAAAGCTTTTTGTTCACCTAGTTGCTTTCAAGATTTCTGGGGTTATGCCTATCTATAATAACAGAGCAACAATTGTCAGTTTGAATTTATGGAATGCATTTTTTTTTAAAAAGAAGAAAACAAAAAATGGCCTCCCATCTATAGTGGAGTCCTTGGAAAGGCCATTTCAGATACTTTCCTTAGTAAGCTAGGATTGAAGTGCTAATGTTCAAATCTCAATGGATAGAGAAACAGATACATGGAACGACTGAGATTCACAGTTCTTAATCTCTGCAGTCTCAGGAAATTAATTGTGTGGGATATGCACTTCTAATACTGCTGCTGCTCCAGAGGAAGTCACATCCCTCCATGTACCTCAGATAGTTTTCTCTTCTGCAAACTTGAATGGAACAGCTAATCATGTTTATCATCATTTTATGGGATAGAAGTTTTTTCTTTCAACTTTATAAAGAAAAATTTGGCTATATATAAGTAGCAGATATTGCAAGTGAAACAATACAGGTGAGACAAAATGAAGTAGATGAGATAGTGTTCTCTCTCTCTCTCTCTCATCTCTGGCTGCAATGTGTTATTTCAATGATATCCAAATCATAGATATGCAAAACACAAGAAGATGGAAGAATGTCAAAATTATAGATACACATGCATGAAGGCTCTGATCCAGCAAATCATGTAAGCAAATTCCTAACTTTAAACTTGTGAGTAATCTCCTTGAAAGTTAAGGACGTGCTTAAGTGCTTGGATGGATCATGGTCCAAAGGATCAAATCCATTCTCATTTTTAAGTTTTGATATCCTATGGTGTCAGAATTGTGGTAGGAAAAAGTAGCTGTCTGAAAACATAGCACCTTTACAGTGCATGTGTTCCAAGACTATTCATTCTTTTTTACAAATTGGGAGGAAGGGATCCACAAAAATCTTTTGGAGTGCCTCCTGTAACAAAACAAGGCTCAAGAATGAAGCTAAAGAAAGGGTGTTCTCTCCCATAGCTCAAAGAAAATGTGCTGGATTTATACAGTTGATCAAACATCTTTTCCAGACTTTCCTGGAGAGGATTAGAACTTCATTGGCTCTCTCAGTAACACCTGAACACTTTATAACCAACGAAGGTGTTGCCAGGTTTTTATTAGTACCATGAGGCAACTTAATGGAATGGTACATGTGCATTTTATATGTGACGCAATCTTATTTATTTAGACAAAAATCACTGGACTCCTAATTTGCTCACCTGTGCATGATATATGATGTGTGCCTGAAAGAAGGGAGCAATTCTTTCAAAAAGCTCAAAATCCTACTTTGTCCTCTATGCATGTGGAGAGCCGTAAAATTGGTGTGTATGTCAAAAATGTTCCAATAAATCTGTTTTCAATTGGAAATTGGGGTTTCAGCTAGATACTTTCTGTAAAAGATACTATCTCTTTACACTTACACACACACACACACACACAGAGGTTTGAAAACCCAAATCTTTAGTTTTTGTCTGAACTCCCAAAGTTTTCAGGCTTTGGATTTTTGATAAAAAGTTGGAATTTTCTGAGGGATAAAAAAACCTTTTGTTAGACAAGTTCTACTCTTGATGTTCTACAGTACAGCAGATTTTGAAAACTCACAAAGACAGCTACCATCTGTCTTTGAGACTGAGATACAGTATCCATGATCTGATGGGAAGGCTTTCCCTTAGCTAAATAATGTCTTGCTCCTCGTATAAGGGCTTGTCGTCACTGGCCCCAAGATCAATGCTCCGGAAATTGATCTCTTAGGGTGTGATTTAGTGGGTCTAAATCAACCACTGATAGCACCCTCATCAACCCCAGTATGCCACTGGGATCACAAGGAGTAAAGTAAGCTTCTCCCACTGATTACCTCCCCCCGCTCACAGTGGGGACATTGAAGAAATTCGACCTAAAGTACATTGACTCCAGCTACGCTATTCTCGTTGCTGGAGTTGCATATCTTAGGTTGACTTTTAGGCCTCAACCTGGCATAAGTTTTCACCATCAGTGGCTATTCACATTGCTTGCTATATTTGTTGGACTTTGTTGTTGTTGTTATTGTGTTGTTACCATCTATGGGATCAAATTCTTTTATTTTTTTCCAACACATCTCTCTTTAGTAAGTGTGGTAATGTGGAGGTGCTAGCTATTGACTTTGCCTATTTCATTATACTAGATAAAATCTTCCCCCCATTTTTTTCTTCTCTCCAATGATGTTTAAGTGCATTATATACTGGCAATTTTTAATCCTTTATTATATATTCCTGAAAAGCAGCCTAGCATGGAAGAGTTAGCCTAGGTCTGGAAGAAATTCCTGAGTTCTAGTCCCAGTTCTGCAACTGACTTGCTATCTGACCTTAGGCAAGCCACTTAATGGCTCTGCCACAATTTCCCCATTTGTAAAATGGGATTAATATTCACTTACCACAGAGGTTATTTTAAAGACTGATTATTGTTCATATGGTGAGTTCAGCATGTACAGATATATACATGCTAAGGATTAAGTGTGTGATAAATCAAAGAGTTTTCTTTTCTGATGTTCTGTTCTGAAACATTGAAAACTGTATACTGCATATGGTATAATTGTTTCTTGAATTCCATTGTTGATGTGATTAAATCCTCTTCCTTATGCTCTGGTAAATCTTTTTTAAATATAGATTATTTTAATTAGCGATGAGCACATTGGTTTGGATAAAATAAGAGCCAACCTGAACCTGAACTTTTACACACAAACTTAAACCAAAGCTCTTTTTCTGAGATTCATATTTAATTTAGCTGCTGTTTTCAGTTTTCTTAATTAATTTAAATTTCTGCATAATTCTGTACATCCTGTCTCCAGCTGGTAATGGAAAGGTTCTAAATACCAAGAAAAAAGATATTTTTGGACTTTTCTTCCCTCAGACAGACTTCTTGCAGTCCTCACTTTAGATTTAACACTGTTCTTAATAAGACAAAGTTCTTTTTGAAATCATTAAGATTTTTTATATGAATATAAGGTAGAATTTGGCCCTATACTGGCAGAATTTAAATTTGCAAATAGTTTATGCTAAGCATCTGAACTTTTTTTGGCCTTTCCTCATTGAACCTCTGAACTTTGATAATTAGGCTAGCTTCTGATTTCTTACATTTTCTTTATCCGCTGGTAAAGTTAATAGATTGACTCTGCCATCCCTACCATCCCCCAAATCAAATCTTTGTAGTTTGTATGAGCAGTTAGAGAATTACTTTTATTTTTGTGGCAGTTGGGGATTTATAAGATCAAGTCTCGCACTTTCTGCTGCTGTGGGAAAGTAGTTCTCAGGCTGTCTTGTACTGCAAAGTATAGATGAGATAGCTTTTTAGGCCTAGAACTTCTCATTGACTTCAGTGAGACTAGTCACCAGTGAGTAAATGCTCACCAAAACAGCAAGGCTTCCACTCCAACCTTTGTACACCCAAGATCACTTTTTAAATGACAGACCAAGCCAAGATCTACTGCTTTTCTATTCTCCTCCTCTCCATCACTTGCTATCCCCAATCCTTATACTGCTGCTTTTTTTTTCAATTCTTCTGTAGGAAGAGGTTTTTCCAACATTTGGCCTGTCTAGACTGGACCAAATGTCAGAAAACCCCCTTATTTTGGAGCAGGCAAGCCCGCGCATGCGACCCCTCAGGGTCGACCCATCCCCCGGGGAGCAAGGAAGGCCGCACATGCGAAACGCCCCCCCCCCCGCGCATGTGACCCCTCAGGGCCGACCCCCCCCGCAGAGCAGGGAAGCTCGCGCACGTGCTCCCTCTGGGCCTGACTCCCCCCTCCCGCAGAGAAGGGAAAGCCTCTGGGGACTTACCTGGTAAGTTCCCGGAACGCCAGGGAGCTGGGGCAAGGAAACAGCTAGCACATTTCCAGAACCCCCGGAAGTGATGCGCAGCTGTAGGACTTCCATCCACCCCACGGGAAGCTGCCACTACCTCCATTGTTGCTCGAGGTAGGTAGTGGGGCTTCTTGGGGGTGGGAGGGAAATGGGAGACCCAGAATGCCTCGCGATCGACTGGTTCGTGACCACGGCACTAGAATGTGGCTAGTGAGGCTCAGTCTGTCATCTTTACTCATCTAAAATAGTACCTGTCTGCAATGAAGTCATATCCAAAGATAAGGCCTCGTTTTCACTCCATGGAAGATCATCGCTGCCGTGATCAATCTTCTGGAGTTCGATTTAGTGAGTCTAGTTAAGACTTGCTAAATCAAATTCAGAGGGCACCCCCATCAGCGGCCAGGACTCCTGCCCTTGCGAAGAGTAAGGGACGTCAATGGGAGTGTTTGCTCCTGTCTGCCTCATGAAGATGCCTCCAAGCTCGGCTTAAGGAAAGCTGACTCCAGCTAGATATTCTATGTAGCTGGAGTTGCATAGCTTAAGCTGAGCTGCCCAGGTCTTGTGTAGACCTGGCCTAAGAGTGGCAAAACCTGGGCTCAAATTAGTACTGAATAGACCTCAGTGAATAATTTGCTCTCCTTGTGCAGCCCTAATTTACACCAGAACTAGGCAGACCTAAATCAAGGTCTGCCTAGTGGGCTCCCAGCCTATCAGTAACTTTCAGTCTGTCTGCATGTGGTCAGATGGGGTAGCAAAATCAAGCTTTCAAGCCCACAAACAGTTGTGCCTTGAATGTATTCATTATTTTGCGCCTTGAATGTATTCATTATTTTGAATATTTTTTCCATACGGACTAAACAGACAGTTTGCAAAGGACAGCACTGCTCAGTGTGAGGAAGGTTGGCAAAATTTGGCCTCTTTGTTAGCCTTGAGTTTTAAACACATTTTCCATAAAACATACATTTTATTCCAAATTTGACCAAATTAAACAGTTGCAGTGTTCATGAATTGTTAACTGCCTCACTAGAGTGTACTGCTAAAGCTTTCTTCGTGTTGTATAGCATCAATTAAAAGATATTAGGAAGTCCAAAGTATTGTTGGGCTGGTTCCTGAGATATAGGCAAGATTCCCCTGACCACCAGCATTTTTACCACTAAATCATCTAGCTCTTCCGAGAGCATGGGCAGATGGCTACGTACTCGGCACTCCTGTACATTGTGTGCAAACAGCTGCTGCTCTTTCAACCATCCGTAGAGTCTCACTGTTAGTGATTATGGCAGGAATATTTTTTGAACGTGTGGGGAAAGAAGGCCAGCATAGACAAGATCATTCATTTCATATGGTATTTTTCCTCTGTAAGGAGCTCAGGATTTGACTCATAATTACATCAATTACTATTCAAGGGAGACTCAGTTCTACAAGGTGCTGTGAACCCTGACTCCAAGGGGATTTCATAGCTATTATTGTGTGACACAGAAGATGATTTAATTCTGCCAGAAAGCATTGTACTTCATTCAGTGAGAGCCACGTTGGTTGGTTCTGTTGTCATCTACAATTGCATTCCCTGGTTCACTAAGGACTGAGGAGAAAAGCCACTAAGAAGAGAAGAGGGAAAGACATTGAACAAACCAGGAGGCAGAACATTACACAAAATTTGAAGCAGGCTTACACCAAAATATATTTTGACTTTATTTATAATAACAATAAATAATGTCACTGTTTTAATTTTTTTTAAATATTAACATACACTACTGTACTTCTTGGTTGAGGCCAGGATAAGTACAAACTAGAAGTGGTCTAAATGTTTCAAAATTCAAAATTAAATGAAGAAGAGATACTTTTTTCAGGAAAAATTTCATAGAAAAAAATTGATGAAAGTTATTTCCACAAAAAATAATTCCTAGTTTCTGGCCAGTGCCAGTGCTGATCTAACATGGTGCTATACTCCTTTTTATCTGCAAATCTCAAAATAGTCTGTTATAGATTGACCAAATTTGCAAGAACAGCCCCTAGCTTTGTGTGCCTCACTTTAACACCAAGGACAAAATCACAGTGTTACATAAAATTAAGCCACTAAATAAGTGATCCAATTCTCAGTGTTGTTGAGCACTCTCACAACATCCATTAATTGGAGCTAAAGTTCTGGGTGCCAGGAACTCAGGTGTCTGAAATTCCAAAACTGGATGAATCAGAGTTGGAGATCACTTTTGAAAACAGGATCCTAAATCAGAGCTGGCAAGAGAGCCTGTCTTCAGTCCAGGGTCCTGCCTGCTATCTCTGTGTAAGATCTTGTTTTTCCCTTTTCTTTTGCAATACACTATTTCCAACCTAATCAGCACCAGAAAATACTGAAAATCTCAGTATCATAAGAGAGCCTGATTTTGTAACATTTCCATCTTGATTACTGGATCATGGAGGTTGGCATATGGCTTGTTAAGCTTTTAGAAACACATTTAGGCACATAAGAATTTCCACACATATCTGATCAGTGACCCACCTAATACATTGTCATTTGAGAATAGCAAAGTTTCAGAGAAAGTGTTGCCAAAAAGTGATATCAGACAACTGTTGAGTAACCTGCCTGTATGAGAAATTTCTTCTTTTCCCCTTAATTTGCTAGTGATTTAGCTTATAGCCTGAAGTATGAGGGTTTATATCTTGTATAAAGATGTGTTTAACATAACAAATGCAACTAGGGATGTTCTCCTTACCTATAAAATACATAATCCTATTTAAAATCTTGTCCTCAGTGGTATTTTGTGGCAATGAATTTCACAGGATAATTAAGTAATTAAATTATTTCCTTTTATTAGTTTGAATATTTGGATGCTTAGCCAATGTGAATTTAACATAGAGCATAGAGTTGTGAGAAATTTTTTCACCCAAGGTCAGAATCATCACCCAGCTTGGCTGAAAGGTCCCTAAAGCCTGGCTAACCTAAACTAACTTTCAAGGATACCTGAGCCAATCTGTGAAAACTAGATGCAACTCAGATATTCTGGCATTTTAGGGTTAGCATGAACCCCAGACTGAAATAAAAATTCAAGCGATGCTCATCACGATGGATTTAAAACTGGAAAGGTGAAAAATGGTTTGCATGAAATCCATTTCCACAGCTGCTCTCTGAGGGTATGTCTACACTGCAAAGTTAATTTGAAATAACAACTGTTATTTCAAATTAACTTTAATAGCGTCTATACATGCAAACCGCTATTTTGAAATAGACTTTGTCTGTAGATGCATTAATTCAAATTAGCTTAATTCTAATTAACTATTTCGAATTAAGTTAACTTGAATTAATGCTGTAGTGTAGACATACCGTAATTGATATGATGTTATCCCATTGTTGCTATTTTACAGCTTAATTATAAATTTGGCCTACTGAACCTGAGTGACCAGATACTGATTCTGAGGGTTAAAAAAAAACCCTCAGTTGATCTAGTTCATATCGTAAGGGGAGCCAGAAGAGAGGAGTCTAGCAAAAAAATCAATTAACACAGAGAGTGTAGGAATGTGTTTATTGCTGTAGGTTGTCCTTAATACTTTCTTCCAGTTAGAAGAGAATAGGTAGAGCTATTACACTTCTGTAGACTCCATTACAGTAATTTACTGAAATATAAGTGGATGTCAGTAGTTCAAAAATAATCTAGCTTACACCACTTTACACATCATCTCTGTCTGAGTTTGGCCCTCTGGATTTTGCTGAGACATTTTGATTTTCAAGAGGAATGATTGCTACTCATAGGCTAATTCTCTCATTCTAGAAACCACCCACCATATGACACAGAGTACACTGGAGTAATAACTTGTGGGTGCTGTTTTTAAAGTGCTTTCTGCCAAATCTTCTAAGTCCTATTGCTGTGACATGCTGTCACAGCCCCGCTCAGAAACGTATGCAGACTGAAGAAGATGTATGCTAGTCTCACGAGTGGCTTTCCTCTCTGTGACAGATTATAGCCATTCTATCCAATTTTTAATCTTGTCAGTATTGGTGCTTACGATTTTTAATTTTATAATAATAGGACTGTGAACATGCCGTGCATAAAACTGAGGATGCCCACATTCTACTCATGCTTCATTTGGGAAGACACAAGTACCTATAGAAATGCACATGCCACAAGACTATTTGAATATTAATTGCATCTATGCTTGACTGGCCAGAGGGCTTCCGGTGGAAACATGGGATATCCTAAGGATTTGGACAATTGGCTAAATATAACCATTAAAAGTTATGCTAAGGACAAGTAACAAATCAAGAAATTTCCTAAAGCTTCTCAGGAAAGTCATTGACTAACAGCTTAGCTTAATATCTTTCCATAAATTAATCATAAGTGTGCTTGAAGGAAGATGGGTTACTCTTTCTAGGGGGGAATTTCAGAAGCATGGGATGTGAACCCCTCTTGGAAGTTAGAGTAGACAAGACTCCATCTTGAAAGCACAATGACAATGCTGAGACAGATAACAGTCAAAAGTTGCTAGAGAGGCTTTAGATTTCTGAATGTTTTAAATTATATTTGCTTTTTGTAAATTAAGAAGGAACCAGTTTGCAGACTCTTTTTGCTGGAATAAGTGACATATTTAAAGGTTTAACCTATTCTATTTTTTTTACTGTAGTTTAACATAAATACTGTTCCCCTTTGGTATTATCTAATCAGGGTTGAATCTGACAGTTATGTTTGTGGAAATGAAAGTTGTACTGTCCTTGAAAAATGTGTTCTTTCATCTGCCTTCACTTAACAACAAGGTGGTGGAGGGGAAAAATGGTATTAAATGCTGATTTGCTCTGCTGACAGAGTGAACTGTGTGGCCAGAGAGAAGGGACTTAGCAGAGAGAAATTGTTCTGGTAGAGGCTAGGGCCAGACTGGTCATCCAAAAGGACACAGATCAAGTTTAATCCTTGCCATATTTCTTGGAGTTATCACAATCAGCAACATAATTTGATATGTAAGATCTTGTTCTGATGAGGCCTCCTGGACAGATAGCCCTCAGCACATGTGAGCTGCTATTCTTTTCTGCAGGAATCTTTTACTTTTAGTATATCCATGTCTGTTTATCTTTTCTGGATAGCTGGGAAGGAAGGCAATCCTGAGACTCAGTTACTGTAGATGGTTGGGAATATGGTGTAAATATTTATCAGTGTGACTTTCTCTCTCTCTCTTTCTCTTTCTCTAGGCACTTCATTTATGTGCATCTTGCATATGATCTATGCTTTTATCATCTAATATTTATTTTTGAGCTTTTTTGTTATAGTATATTCTGGCCTCTTTTAAAAAAAATGCAATTTTAGTTTCTAAGAGTATTTGTTTGAAAAATGTTCCAAGAGGCATGAATTCCGTCCTTTGCTAACTGTCTTTTTGCATCTGTGTGTCCTCTGTTACCGGAATGAAAATTTAGGTGTGCAGTGGAAACAGGAGAAAGAAACAGCAAGGGGCAGCACAGCTTCACAGGTGATTAATTAGCCCCGCCCTTCAGTCAGCTCCCTGCACAGAGCCCTGAGCCTCTGACTGGGGTGGAGGAGGCTGATTAATCACCTGTGAAGCTATGGTGCCCCTAGAGGGAACACTGGACAGGAGTGGTGCGGGCTTGAGGCCTGGTGTAGGCATCTGCTCTTAGTCAGGGATCCAAGAGCAGGGTGGGTGGAAGGAAGCCTCCTTTCATTTTCCTGCATGACACGAGAACTATGGAGACTTGCTTGGCAAAGGTGGTGTTTTCTTTTCATGTGGACATTTTGTTACCCTGGAAGGGGCAGACTTTTGTGTGTGACTGAAGGGAGGAACTACCAATCACCAAGAGAGGGCTGTATCCCTGGATAGTGAGGCACAAACTGCCTGCCAGCAAAGGGAGATCACAGCATGGAGAAACTGAGGCCAAGGTGCACCCGATGATGGACAGGTAAGCCATGTATCTACAAGCTAATAGCAAACCAAAACCACAAAGGAAACTGAACTATCAGTCTGTCATCTGTCCTGAGTAGTTTGGCCTCTTCTAGAAAATGTATGATTAGGTTGTGCAGATGAGAGGTCAGGTCCCTCAGTATTTAAGCAGGTAACAATCCGGGTGGAGTCCTGGGGGTTTGAGGTTCCGTGGGTGCAAGAGGAATGCAGGATCAGGCACTGTGACGGGATGTTGTGGTTGCTTTTAAAGAGATGGGGTAAACTTGAGGCTCAAATAGGTTTTATTTCATGCAGGAGACGTCATCTAAGATCTCCTATACTGGGGTGAATGTTACCTTTTAGCTTTGAATGGTGTGCTTGTGATGTTAAAGACTGACCATTTACAAAGTTTTGCGGGGCCACTGACCCACCATCTACAAAACTGGTTCTTTGAACCCAACCTTCAGACCATACACGGCTAAAGGAGGGAAATGGTTACAGTGGGAACATGAAGCCAAGGAGCCATAGAGTTGGAATGGAAAGGGAAATATTGCTGAGTAAGGTGACCGGCAGGGAAAAATCAAGTCACACAAGAGAATAGGGTAAAAAAAAAGTGATTGTGTTGGAAAGGAGAGGTGATCCAGTGGTTAGGATTGGCACAGTCTTGGGGAACCTGTGGGGTCAATTCTCTGCTCTGCCACAGACTTTCTTGTGACCTTGGACAGGTCACTTAGCAGCTCTGAGCCTCAGTTCCCCTGCTGTAAAATAGGGATAATATAGTTTCCCTCCTCTACAGGAGTTTTGTCAGGATAAAAGTATTTTAAAGATTGTGAGGTATTCAGTCATGGGGGCTTTCTAAAAGACTTAAGAACTAGATCGGAAGGAACAAAAGGCGCATGTTGTAAAAAAGCCACACGGCATAAGAGCTAAAAAACAAAATACTAGCGAGCTCATCTGAAATTTTGTTTGTAGTGTGGACCACATCTTATACAGAGAAGGTCTCGTGAATACCTCACCTCACATTCACAGACCATCCTTGTGGACACTACAGCTACTGCTTAGATGCACAGTTAGGAAGATGTACTTGATTAGCTGATTCTAATAGAAAATAGCAGCTAGAATAATGGAGGCAAACATGTCACTAGGGCTATGTCTATACAGCAGCGTTATTTTGGAATAACTCACGTTATTCTGAAATAACTTAGTCTGTGTCTACACACAAGCAGTTTTTTTGACATAATGTCGAAATAATGTTGAGCTGAAGGACTTCTTACTCCGACTCCTGTAACCCTCATTGTACGAGGAGTAAGGGAAGTTGGAGGAAGAGTGCTCTATTTCGAAATAAGTGCTGTGTAGATGCTCCCAAATTGGAAATAAGCTATTTCGACTTCATCTATGCAATTAGTATAGCTCAAGTTGCATGGCTTCTTTTAAGTTTAGCCCTGCTGTGTAGACATACCCTACGTTACCAGTTGCCAGTAGTATGTGCTCCTGGGTTGACTATGGTTTGGAAATTGCAGTGCTAGCAATTATTTATTCAATGTAGAAATAAACATGGTATTTTCTATTTAAGAATATAATACAGTCCAAGTATGTTAAAAAATAAGTGTGTGTATAAAGATTATCATTGTAAATGCAGCTGCATCTATTCACCCTTATGTTAGAAGCTTATCAGCTCCATATCCTCTGACATTATACAGTAGAAAGAATATTTTCACAAATTATCTTTTCATATTTTCTTTTTATCATCAGGACCATTGTAAGCCAACAAAGCTGTTGGAAACAGATATAGTTTAGATATGTATTATTCCGCAGTTGCAGGAAATGGAGACAAAACTAAATGTGAAAAACAGTATAGTATTGAAGACTGCTCCTTTACTTTATTTACATCAGAACAAAAGTAACTGCTCTGTGGGATGTGAGAGAAATTAGATTCTTCCTACCGCATCATTTCACCCAGTCGTCTTTTATTTTTCTATATTTAATTTAAATTAACATTTGAAAGACAAAATTCAAGAGGTCACATTTTTTAAGATTTGTTAAAGATTAAAGATTTCGTACCAAATATAAAATAAAATCTGAAATACTTAATTCTTGGATTATAAAAGCAATGGAGTTTTAAAAACAATTTATCTGATCAAATCCCATGTATTTCCACCACTTAATTGGGAATCATAAAGATTGTTTGAATGGTCATTCTGAAATCTAGTAATGATTTTGAGTAGAAGAGTAAAAATTACAATGAAGTTTGAGTAGAAGAGTAAAAATTACAAAAAGAAAGTCATGTTTGAAAGGCAAGCAAGGTAGATAAAAAATGATCCCATTGCCAGTAACCTATATATAAACTATAAATTAATAGAAATACACTATTTAGGATCAATATGATTTCTTTATAATTAAAATACCTAAATAACATTAAAAGGTGTTAATGATTGCATGATCAAACACTTTGTTCTTCACACATTTTTCCATGCCACTGAATGCTGATGCAGTAGTGAGTTTCTCTCTAGGAAGTAAAATAAAACCACTAGTTAATAAATACACATGCCCACTAGATGTCACTGCTAAACTGACAAAACATTGCCACCAACAGTTTTTAGACAACATGCTATTAATTTATAATAAAAGGTATCTGACAGCTTTATTCTGATGAATTATGGGAATCCAAAGCATAATTCCTAGCCTTTGGTTTATAAATTGTCATTGATTTTAATGTTCTTTGTAAAGTTGTGGCACGCAACAAATTTTCCTGCCAAGAGCTGTTAAATAAATAGTCGTCCTTTGCTCTGAGTAGTACATTGAACTTGTTAGAGTGATGAGCAGAACGAATTGATGGTTATCCATAAACCATTTATGACAGAATGCACAGCATCAATTCAAACAATTATTGAATGCATTTATTATCATTTTTTTTAAATGCTCAACTGAACCGAAAGGAATAGACACAGGTAATAGACAGTAGCAATTCCACACAGTTCTTTACAAGACACTTCTTAACTGACAACTGATTAGAATTATTGTAGGACTTGCTGAGGTATATTAAACCTTCTTGCACTTGTTTTGTTTCCTGGTGTATGAAATTTGGCTTTAAAAAGTACAGTCCAGACAGACAGTTATTGTATAGTTATTGTCCTTTTAAAATGTCATCTACAAACTATTGAGTTTAAATGACAGCTTACATAATGGATGTACTATTTGCATCTGATTTTAAGCTAGGATTTATGTTTGAGACCGTTTTACTTGTGAAGAGAAGGCTATGGAAAAACACTTTTATCTGTTACTGAAACATTCAATATTAAACCAAACTGAACTACCTTTATGTAGGAATAACTAGACTGGGGTTTTGGAAAAAACAATGGTTCTCGAACCTGTGCTCAGATCTAGACCTAATCTATAACCAAACCCTTTTTAAGCTTCTAAAATAGCCAGGTAAGTGTGTCCATTTTGGCACATCATCATGGTTCTGAGTTCCTGGATGGAATATAAAGGCTGAAATATTACAACCCCCCCAAGTTCCTTTTGTGATATTCTTAGCCAGGATTGAAAGTGGGGGTGCCAGAAATCTTGCAAGGAAGCTTTGTAAGGTTTTGCAGACTCAGGGACAGATCAACTGATACAAACTGGTGTAGCTCAGACTTGGAAGAAGTTTTTCTAATTTACAGCAGATGGGGTCAGGACCCTGAGAATGTTTCGTTAACTAAGCTTCAGATAAGCGTCCACATGTTGAGATGCTTATATCATGTGAGGCCCTAGAGTTTGCTTAGTGCCACTTTTTAAAGTAATGTTAAGATTTCGATCCAGGTGTCAAAAGCCTGGATAAATAATATTGCCACTCCATTCTTACCTGATCTTATTGTCATCTTGATATTGGAAGTTCACAAGGTTCCAAAATATCACTCTTCTGGAATGACTGCTCCCTGGAAGGACAGTTTATGGACAGACAACAGCAGGTTTAAATATGAATGTATTTTGGCTGATAATTTATTGTAGTTTGACTAATGGGGAAAAAAAGAGGGAAATAACAACAAAGAACCAAATAATAAAGTAGGAAATTTTCCTAAAGATGATTCCAGATAGCAGCTTATGGCTGTAGATATAAACACTGTATTTACCAACATTTCAAAATGAAGTCTATAATCCATGCATATTTTTTTTAATAGTTCCTTTTATTACAGGCTACAGACAGACATTTGAATGCATGCATTACAATGTGGTTCACGGGTATAAGTGAATGACAGCACACTTCAAAAGCTTTTAGACATACATGTCCAAAATGCACAAGTATTTAAGCTATGCTAAACTAAATTAGATAGGGAAAGGGTGGTTATTTTTTTTTTTTTTTGGTGGCAGGGTTGAAATAAGTGACCAATATTTGTCCATTTACACAGATGCAGATTTTCAGTTTGTGAGGAATAGTAACTATGTATAAAAGCCTACGTTTTCTGAGGGCAGATACCGGTAATGCTGCTTGCCCTTCCTTGAGGTGAATCTTACCTTGAGCACAAGAGGGCTCATTGGCACAAGATGCAATCCCTACTCTAGTATTATTGAATCTAGCCCATTGAAATAATGTACGTGGAAGCTATTATGTGGGAAGTAGGGGTCCGCTGTTTGAGAGAAGGGAGAAAGTTTGTAAAAATCCCTTGTGAAAGCTCTATCAGTCAGTTCTTCTGTACTTCAGGCTCTCAACATGAGGGGAAAAAACAGGATAGGATTTTTGTAAGCATTTTTGACAATCTTATCCATAAATTACAGACCTTTTCCTCAATGAAAAAATCATAAAACTAAGCTAACTGACCTGACAAATCCTTAGACAGACATCTAACCCAAATTAATAAATCAACAAAAATCCCAAAGCAAACAAGTGGTGCCTTAAAGGATGATGAGGCAATAGTTTCTCACACCACTGTGACCAGCTTTATAAAAGAACCGCCCCCTCCCGCCCCCAAGAAAGATACCCTTCTGGGGTATAGCATCAAATCTTCACTACAGTCAAGGGACTTGTGGTGATTTACATCAGCTGAGGATCTGGCCTCCTGAATTTAGACAGATTTACGTGCAGCGCCTATGGATTCAAGAGAAGAGATTCTATTCTTTCTCCACAAATATTTTCCAGGGCATTATTTCTTTTTTTGCTTCAAACCCCGATCCAAATACCCCCAAACCAGTGCTCCATATAATTTTTATAGGACCTCTGAGGGCCTAGAATTTTTAAGCAATCTTTTTTGATGATTTTAGACAGACCATTAAGCTGGGGATAAAAGTCCCTGTGTTCAATATCTGGATACATTAAGCATTAGGCTTCAAATTTACAGCTTTCATTTTGACAAGGAAAATGGCACGTTTGGTCTCAAGTGCTACCTTGAACTGTTTTTTAACACTGAGACAGGCTGTCAGTCCAAGGGGAGGAGGTCTCTGCACCAGCGGAGGTGGCAACTGCTCTTGTGGTACGTACACAAAGGGCTGGGGAAAGGCGGCGCTGCTGCCCATCTGTTTAAAATAAAACAAAAAACTTCAGTGTGTTTTTAAAGAAAAAAAGTATCCAAGTCTGGGGGGAGGCGGGGAAAGTGGGATGCTGTAGCTGACTGCAAGACTGTGGCTTCCCCCACCACTTGCATGAGTGTGTGTGTATGCATGCACACATGTTAATAAAATTAGGAGCCCCTAACTGAATGATTTATCTGAGATGTCATTGGAGGTTGGTATACATTCAGAGTTTAATCTGAGCCATCACTGGTGGGATTATTCCAAAATGCCTTCCTCCCCACACCACACCACAGACAAAATGGTATTTTGAGTCACAAAAATCACCTTGGCTTTTGCTTTCTCGCTGAAAGAGAGGGTGTGAAAACAGACCCATTTATGTAAAGCTTCTTCAGTTTGAGGAGCTTGGATACAATAAGGCGTAGTCAGGAATTCGGGAGGGATAGTTCCAGGACATTAAGTCAAGGGCTTACTGTATCCATGAAAGAAAAATGTCTTGACATACAGAGAGATGTTTTTCATGGGTAGGGAAGAAATCCAATGCATTCCAATGTAACACAGTCATTGATACAAGACTGATATACGTTGGTGTGTCTCCTTTTAAGCCTTAAGCTGGTAAGCACTTACTACTGGCTTAGTGTACACCACCCTGGATACATCTACACTGCAGCTGAAGGTGTGATTTGCAGGTCAGCTAGGCATATGCGGGCTAGTTTAACCTAGCTAGCTCACTAAAAATAGTAGTGAAAATGTGGCTGTGGACAGACGTCAGCATTGGCTATATAAGCTTAGTTGGTCCCCCTGGGTATCTACTGGTGTTTCTACCCTGCACTGAAACCAGTGGTGCTGCATCTTCATGGATATTTTTATCAAGCTAAATAGATTAGAGCTAACCCTGAGGCACCCACACATGCTTCAGATCATACCTTCAATAGCAGTATAGACGTGGGCTTATTGACTTAGTGGAACTACTCATGCAAGTAACCATTTCATCCAGTAATAGCTGCTTTCAGGATTAGGCCCTTAATTTAGGAAATGTGTTTTAAATGCTTTGATTTCAGAAGTCAAGACAAACCTGCCAGACTGCATCAGAATGTTCAACAATGTCGCTTTCTTATAAAGTTTAATTTTAGTGAGCCCACTATCTGAAAATGACCCATTTGATATTACGTATCAGAGGGGTAGCCATGTTAGTCTGGATCTGCAAAAGCGACAAGGAGTCCTGTGGCACGTTATAGACTAGCAGATGTCCCTTTTGATATTGGATGTATTGGAGAAACTGCTTGAGTCATTTTCAACTTCCTTCTGCTTCCCTAAAGTCAATGGAGTTAAACTGGTGTAAACACGAGAGTAGAATTTATCCCATTGATTGATCTTCATCCAGATTAATCTGCATTCAAAATTAAGTAGAATGGAAAATTAAAATGGCCATAGAAAAATGCCTTGGGAATTTTCCCATTTAAGCCGAGGTAGCAAACAATACCAACATGTATCCTGGTAATGGTCAAAACTCTTGAGGCACAAAAATTGTACCAGCCACAAATTGAGTATCCCAGGAAGATCTGAAGAACTTACAAATCTCTAGCCTATCTAACTGCAGGAGATAACACATGATCTGCTTATGTAAATGCAACAAGCATATGACTGGATTGCTGGCATTGATCTGCTTTTATTGTTCCTGTTTTTAACTTGAAGAGTCTTATGATACATCTGAGACTTTAAAAGATGTACAGTAACAAAAGGAGTTGTTGTCTGTTTGTTTGTGTTCCTTAATTTCTTCTTAAGGGCAGTAAATAAATCACTCAACGCAAGTACACTAGGCTGTTGTGTACAATTCTTCACACAGTCAAGTGTGAGCTGATCTATCACCACAGATACCCCTCACATGTTTCTCAGAGACATTATATGAGAAAATAACATTGCAAGTCACAAGAGAGTAGGTCATAACATGGTCAATTAAACAAGACTTAATTCCATGGGACTCATGGGTACTTGCTACCCTACAGAGGAAGGATTTATGGAAAGCTGTGAGTTCAAGTCTTGGAGCTGAATTTAAGCCCTTAGTCATTGTTCTTATAACTATTTGCAGATGAAAAAAGTATGTTCTTATGGAGTTGGGATTGAGAGTATGTATCAGTGATTGAGGGTAAAAAACATAACAGTGTTGTAATTATCTCCCAAACAAGTACTATAAAACCAGGGAATTCAGAATTCAGGTTAAATGTAGAAGAAATCTAAACATACAAAGCAACAGAAATCCACACTTAAGTCACCCATGACAATCCTAAGTCTGTAGTGACATCATGGGTGGACAGAGAAATGCAATGGGCAGGAATGGTGTCCCTAGACTCTGTTTGCCAGAAGCTGGAAATGGGTGACAGAAGATGGATCACGTGGTGATCACCTGTTCTATTCATTCCCTCTGGGGCACCTGGCATTGGCCTCTGTGTTGGAAGACAGAATACTGGACTAAATGCACTTTTGGTCCGATTCAGTATGGCCATTCTGATGTTCTTAATAATTCTGGTTCCCATTCAAAGCCGCTGAAGCTGTGCTGATTTGAACGGAGCTAGGATTTCACCCAATAGGTCTTTAAAAATCCAAGACAAACAATATTATGCCTTTATCATAATTGTACAGTTACTACATGGCTTCATCCCTCCTTCTAAGTTTATTTGGAGCCTAAGTAATTTGTGTCTCTCTCCTAATATTTAATCCCTGCACTCATTCTGCTACTCGGTATTTAGTCAACATAAAATATAACTGAGGCCCTTTCTAGAGATGGTCTTAATCTGCCAACACAACAGTTCTATCCGCAAAAGCTGGTTTGGCAAACCTGACACTTCTGAATTTATGAAACTGAGTTCTGCTCAGCAAATTTAGCTGGTTCACAGGCAGGCTTACAGCAGAACTCTGCCTGCCAGGATAGGTTTCCAATAGGGATGTGTAAAGTATACAAAAACATTAACTTTGTAACCAATCAAAATTCTATCGATTGCATGGTTAACGTTTTAACTGGGATGTAGGGAGGGAAGGATGTTGGAGGGGTCTCCCCAGTCCTGGGGTCTTGGGTGCCGCCCTTCTATACAGGTTCTGCCCTCTCCTGGGGTTCCAGTAGCTGGCCCCACTGCTGCAGGCTCTCATCTGCTATGGGCTCCTGATAGCCAGTCACGCAGTCACAAGCTCCCAGCCACCAGAGTCTACCTAGCAGCTGGACCCACACCCCGGGCACTTGGCTGCCATCCTTGACACCACAGGATCCCAGAGCGGGTCCCAGCCACCATGGGCTCCTGGCAGCTCGCACTATCACTGCAGACTCCCGGGAACTGACACTCCTAGCAGCCAGCCCTGTCACTGTGGGGTCTCAGCCACTGATGGTGTCCTGGCAGCTGGCCCCGCTGCTGTGGGCTCTTAGCGCTGACCTGTTTTGGATGAGGGGATAGCTAATCCAACACTCAAGGTCAGAAAAGGAGATGTGGTTGAAGTGGAAAGAAGTGAGCAACAGAGCAGATATCAACATAGAAATTAGATTGACGGTAGAAAGGAGAACCAGATGTCATAATATAAGATTAAGGTGAATGGGAAGAAATCAGATGATGATGGATGATACCTCGATGGAGGGGAAGAAGAGAAAATAGTCACATGGGACTAGAAGCTGCATACTTCTAGTCAGGAAAGAAAATCCCTGGTACCTCCATGGGGTTTTTTTTTTAGTGCAATTCAGAGGGAAGGAATGTACAGGAAAAAATGGGAGGTTTCTGTAGGAGAGGGACCATACTGACGCAGTGTCAGAAGGGGAGACCTAGGTTTCTGTGAGAATAAGCTGGAAGAAGCAAGAAACTGAGGACATGACTGGCTGTGATCTTTCTGAGTTTACTGATCTCTCAGGAATGTTCATGTAGGCAATAAGGAGGAGATTGGAGAAAGGTGTGAGATTTGAAGGGAAGGCCCAGCAGGGCAGAGATATGGGTAAGGAAGAGTGCTGTCCAAAATGAATAAACTATAATGGCAAAAATGCAAACTTGAGTGTTACCCCATGATCCTTGCTGCTACTATAATCACACACTTGGGCTGCGTCTAGACTGGCAAGTTTTTGCACAAAAGCAGCTGCTTTTTGCACAAAAACTTGCCAGCTGTCTACACTGGCCGCTTAAATTTGCACAAGAACACTGACTTTGTAATGTACAAAATCAGTGCTTCGTGCGCAAATACAATGACACTCCCGTTCGGGCAAAAGCCCTCTTGCGCAAATGTATTTGCGCAAGAGGGCCAGTGTAGACAGCTAAAAAGTGTTTTGTGCAAAAAAGCCCCGATGGCTAAAATGGCAATCGGGGCTTCCTTGCGCAAAACCGCGTCTAGATTGGCATGGTCGCTTTTCCGCAAAAAGTGCTTTTGCACAAAAGCGTCCGTGCCAATCTAGACGCTCTTTTCGCAAATGCTTTTAACGGAAAAACTTTTCCGTTAAAAGCATTTGTGGAAAATCATGCCAGTCTAGACGTAGCCTTAGTGTGGTTCATTGTCCTGTATAGTGGCACTTAGACCACTTACAACCAGAGATAAAAACAAGGGAGCTCTACAGCCTAAGCTGAGAGCCAGCTGGCTTTTAGCTCAAGTGGTAGAGGCTCCTATACTAAGCCCCAAAGATTCCAGGCTCCAATCTACCTGGTGGCGGTTACACTACTGTATTTCCTTCACTTCAGCAGGATTTAAGCATGTAGTTAAGTGTCCTTGCTAGATTAGAACAATTTTCTACTTAGGGCCCAGGGCCAAATATGGGGGGTAGTAATGGAAAGGGGACAATTTCCCTGGGGCCTGATGGGTCAAAAGGCCCCGGAGCTCTCAGCAGCAGGGGCAGCGGCTGGAGTCCTGGGCCCCTTTGAATGGCTGCCGGAGTGCCATGCTGGGTGCTCCCCATGGTTTTGAGGGCTGGAGTGGGAGCTCAGTGCCACGCTCTGGGCAGTGCTAAGTGTTGAATGCCCTCAGCCTTCCCCTTCTGTCAGAGGCCCCACCCCTTCCGGAGGCATGGAACCACCTCCCACCTTGCCTGCTTTGGCTGTCGGTCCCACTGTTAGGGGCAGTAGTGTTGGTGGAAACTGGCCTTGCCGTGTGTATTATTGTATAACCCTGATCCATGTCAAATTACTAAAGCCAGGAAATAAATAAAAGTCTCTCTTACCAGCGTGCCCATGTGTCATACTCTTATTATAACAACCAGCATGAAACCCTGTTGTTTTTTAGGAGTTGTGTTTTTTCTACAGAGCTCCAGTGTCTCTAGTCATAACAGCAGAAGGAGATGTAGCAGCAACAGCATGCCCCCCTGTAATTTCTATTTGGATGAAGTTACCAAACTGCATGAAGCAATGGGGAACTGAATCTGTAGTAGCCTATTTATTTTTTCTTATGTGACTATATCTTTCCCCGTTGGATTCAAGAATATATTATAGTTCTGCTTAGGCCAGAAGGCTGGGATGATTGGAAATGAAAATCTTGCACATTTTATGGAATAGGAGCAGGGGACAGAGGGAAAGATGCCCTCAGTCACCAATAATTTGTGTTTGTAGTGCTCTTTATCTAGGGACTTCCCAACACTTTACAAGTTGAAATTAAATAAGCTTCTTGATACCTTTGTGCAATAAGGATTATTCATCTGATTTATATATGTCTAACCTGAAACAGGGAGGTTAAATGACCACGGTCACACTGTGAGTGAAGTATAGAACTAGAAACAGAATTCAATATTGAGTTCTGTTTCTCACTGTAATCACTAGACAACACAGCCTCTCAATGTTCTCCTTAGTCTCTGATGATAGGTCAAGAAGCAATGGGCTTAAACTGCAGCAAGGGAGGTTTAAGTTGGACATTAGGAACTAACTGTCAGGGTGGTTAAACACTGGAATAAATTACTTAGGGAGGTTGTGGAATCTCCATCTGTGGAGATATTTAAGAGCAGGTTAGACAGACATCTATCAGGGATGGTCTAGACCAGGGCTATTCAATACACAGTCCGTGGACCTGCAGTGTGGTTTGGGTTTACGTGGGGCTCAACATGTGGCCTGTGGGTGGGATCCTCTGAACATGGCCTCCACTGGGAACACGTTCCACAATGGTGAGGCGTCTCCCAGGCAGGGTGAGTATTGAAAGATGCAAGCAGATGGGCTGGCTGGAACAGACGGGTGCAGAGAAGCAGAGAAAAATGATAACTTCCACTCGATCCTGCAAAAATTCTTAAGTAGCAATTTTGAAGAAACTGAAAAAATGCTCAGTTGGCACAAACACTAGGCGGAGCAAAGAAGTCTGAGAGGGAACCCACTTTCTGATACTTGAGGTCAAGAGTAAAAATTAGAATGAATGAGGAAGAGAAAACTAATATGGAAGTCTTGAATGAATATATTAAGACTGAGTGTTGGGCTAAGGAACCAATAGCATGGCTGGATTAGTTCCATCAAACTTAATCAAACACTCCCATAGTTTCCAGTTTCACCACACGCAGGATTTTAGGACACTAGTAGATTCCTCTTGGGATTTTGTGTCTGTATTAGTTGCTCCAAAGTCCTGGTCATGAATATGGAGGGGATACTGCCTGGACATTACTAAAACCACAGCCTATTCTTTAATTTTAATTTCACCCCTTCTAAATTCAGCAGATATTGCAAGTCAGCTAGTGGATAGGTGTCAATACAAACTGGTGGTTACAAGATTTAACGTCACTAGGTTTAACTTCTGTGTAATGGTGCCCACATTTCATCTGACCATTCATCATCCCTCCTTTCTGTTTTTTTTTTCTGTATGTAAAATATTTAAAGGCTTTTTTTTTCCTCTGCAAGGAGGTTGAATACTGTAATATCATTTTTGTTCATGGACCAGTGAACACTCCAGCTTGTCAGTATTCAAATTACTATCAAACTGTTTAGTACCTGTCTAATTAAAACAGAACTCACTGGCTGATCCCTTCATGCTAAAGCAAATTAAATCCTAATAGGAAAAGTGATATATCATTTAGATCAAAAGAAAATGAATAACTATAACATAACCACCTCCCTCTCCATCTTTTTTTTTTCTTTTACAAGAAGTTGCGGAGGGGAAAGGCAGATGATGCATGCTCTCAGACAAAAGCATATGCATCACTGTAGTCTTCATACAGATCCTAGTGTTAAAAAAAAAACCCTTCACTTGCTGTGAAGAGGATGGAAATTTCCATCGCCAAAGGGAAGGATGGTCTGGGGGATTGAGAAGGGGGAAGGACAGAGGAAAAGAGCATAGATTAGAAAAAGAATATATCTCTGCAATGTTTAGAGCTGAATGGAGAGTTTTTACCATTACATCATCTGCAGCAGGAGGGTTGATCTTCCTTGGAATTCCCTGCGCCCTTTGTTTGACACCATTAAATTGTGCACATTTCCAAGGGGAAAGGGCCATCCTAGTCTGATACTCTTGGGTTATTGATAAAAATAGAACAGAGAATATCTCCCTGTCTTCATTCTAGCTTAACAGTTCTTCCAAGTGGAGAATGGCCTGTTCTTCTTCCATTAACAAAGGGTCCACTTGTCCCGGGGTATTGACTTGTTCTATGAGGCCTTCAATTCTTTGCTTTTTCCCCCTCCTCCCCTTCCGCTGACCCGTCCTCTTGCTGAGTTGTAGCATGTTGCCTCTGGCTAGGAATACTAATGAGCATCTTCTTGCAAGAGCTTATGCAGATTCTACTCTGGGAATCAGCTGGTAAGGGATGCTGTCCAAGTAACTTACTTAGAGTACTGCCCGGGGGCAGAGTATATTACTTCATGGCATGCCTCATTCCCTGGCCTAAGATTAAAAGGTCAAAGAGTCTACTTTCAATTCAGGGGCTTCTGTATGGTCTGGCTAGCTAAGACAGAACATTGAAAGATTCCGTTCAAGAAAAAATGAGGAAAAGCTTGTACAAATATACTTAAAGGCAGAGGAATGGGTAGCTCCGATGTACTGATCTGCACAACCTTTTAATTTTATGTCACTGGGTCCAGTCTAGCCCAAGTTAGAAAATAAGCAGAAAATATGACCATCTGTGAACTAAGGATGTTAAGTATCGGGTAACTGACTAATCGAATAGTCGATGCATTTTTGCTGACCGATCGAATAGTCGATAGAGCGCCTCCAGTTGGGAGACCTGTTTTCAAATCCCTGCTCTTCTACGAACTTCCCCAATGACCTGAGGCAAGTAACTTAGGCTACAGCTACACTTAGAGCTGAAGATGTTGATAGAAGGCTTATCCCTTCACCCACCCACTTTCCTGTTTTTTCTCGTGTGAACAGAGAATGGCAATACCTGAAGTGCATAGATGGAAACAATTTAATGTTTATTGGGGTTACCTCCCAGAAAGCATGAATCCAGCTTTCTATTTCCCACTTACTTCCTTTTTGCCTCCACTGTATAGAGTCATATTCTCAGCTATACCTTAACCAATCATTTTACTGAAATTTAATTAACTAATCCTATCCTATTGTAACATGATTATCTAACCAATTATATCCCACCACCTTAATTAGTTTACACCCTGCAAAATTTATTTTACAGCAAACAGAAATAATCAAGGAACCAGACAGAGATCATAGAGACAAACAATAGGGAAACGGGGACCATAACAACAAAACAGTTAAAGACACGAGGGTGTCACAACCTCAACCATTGATAAGTGGGTCCCTACCAAACCTAAGTTTTCTCTAGATCATCTAGGTTCCTCCCATTATCTGAAGGTGATAGATTAGATCACCTTTTTACAGCCCAAAATGGCCTTATTTCAATGTGACTGATTTGGGATGTTTGAGGGCATAACTGTACGTTTCCCAGCTTATGGCTGCCCCATCTCTCAGTTAAAGCCTTAGCTTATCCTGTCAGATAAACTGTGACTTTGATTCTTTGTTTTTATACCTATACAAGAATATTTACCTGGCATTGCTTAGATCCTTAACACATAATTTTTGTTTTTATACATTTAAAATCATTGCTCTGGGATGGGGCTAGAGGTGAAGGTTTCAGTAGGCAGGCTGCCCTGGGGAGAGAGGACTAACCCAGCCCTCTCACTGTAGCAGTTTGGGTCCAAGTGAAAAGCACCTCTCCGTGGCTGCTGCAGCTCCATCATGGAACTATTCATGCTACCACTTATGCTGGCATAATTTATGTGTCTCAAGGTTTGCAATGTTCACACCCTTGAGCAACATAAATTTGCCGTATAAGTGGTAGGCATAGCCTAAGAGTGCCAGGGACAAATAAAGCATCAGATAGTTTAGCATAAGTACTTATATCTCATTCTAAGAGACCATTCAAGATGAAATGGCCCATTAACACCCCTGTAATCATAGGACAACCCCCATCCCATCCCAGAACTTTTCCCTATAAGACTATCCTTATTCCAGTCCTAGATTTCTTCATCTAGAATTTAATTAAGGTTCGTAAAGCACTTTGAGCATCTCAGGAGAAAGGCATTTGTAGAAGCAGTAGGTATTATTGCTGTTAACATATAACACCTGCATTCAATTACTCCAAGAATATTCATTAATTCAGCACAAATTGGCAGGAACTGATCACTACATTGAGGTATCTCAAGTTATTGTTACTCTCTCCCAAAATAGCATCAAAATGACTTGTTAAAAAGCAGTAAGTAGAGCGCTAGATGTAATGATGCCTCTGGAAACATTTAGGGGTTGTATTTTTGATTCTCACCCTAATGGCAATTAATGTCAGTGAAATCATACAGGTTGAACGTGTAAAACACCTATTAGGTAATGGCAGTGTGGGACCGTTCCTTACATTATATTCTCAAGTGTTTTGTCTTCTCTTGTTTTAATTTACTCAAGCAATTGCAGTTTCGCTAGGGAGCCTTTTCCACAGTCTGGCATACCTCCCCATTAAGCGGTATTTCCTTCTGTTCATTCTAAATTTTCCTTTGCTTATTTTTATCCAATTCCTTCTACTCCATCCCCTGGGAACTCTGAACTATTCCTCTTCCTTACTGGTGTTTGCCCTTCATATACATGTTCGTGATTATTGTGTCCCTCCCTATCCTTAGTTCTCATGCCTCCCCTACCCCGCTTCTCCTTAACGTCTCCTCCTGAAGTGACTCTCTGCAGTTTTGTGACATCTTTCTGATATTGGGGCACTCACATTTGAGTCCATTAGTTTCAGAGTAGTCTCACCAGTGTCATGTAGAAATGGCTTAGTATTGTTCTGGTCCATGACATGATGCTTCTCCCTGGGTAACACCAAAATGCATTAGCTTCTCTTTCTGTGTTTATGTCGACAGGAGCTGAATGTAACCTCTGATGCCACAAGGTTATGTACTTAGAATCAGGCAAGTGCTTAAGTACCTTGTTGAATTCGAGCCACATATATGAGAGGAAGATGGAGGTGAGAGTCTCTAAAGGATCTTTGTGGCAATGGGAGAAATACATTATCCTGGGCTTGCCATTTAACCTCATTTCATTTTGTGGTTACATTGTAAGACCGTACCTTGTTATTCTGGGAAAATATTAGTCTTTCCAACCAGTCAAGCGCTTTGCACTGGAACATGCTAGACTGAGGAGTTCTGATGGAATAATGTGCTTCATTTTGTTTTTGGGTTGCATCTTGTTGCGGGTGGGCAGGTCTGCTGACAGGAGGGCTACGGGGGGAGGGGGAGAGGGAGGCAGTTGCCCCAGGGCCCAGTGATTCAAAGAAGCCTAGGGCTTCTGGCTGCCACCGCTGCTGTCACCTTACATCACTGCCAGAGCGCCCTGCACTCCGCGTTGCACGCTCTGCACAGCTTTGAAGGCTGGGGAGGAGACCAGCACTGCACTCCGGGCATTGCTGAGAGCTGGCTGCCCAAGCCTGCCCTTTCCACTTGAGGCTCCATCCCTTCCAAAGGCATAGAGCCAACTCCTCCACACCTTGTTGGGGCCCCATGGAAGCTATGGGCCCCCTGGTGCTGGGGAAAGGGACCTTCAGTGCTAATGAAAACCATAAACATACAAACATTTTTATCTCTACAGTACCTTTCACCAAAAGATTCGAAGCACTTAAAAGGATATTAATGAATTAAAACTCCCAGCAATCCTGGGTGTGAACTATTGAACAAATGGATATGCTGATTGCATTAAGGCTAAGGCTAACATGTTCAAACTGACTGCTGATTTTGAATACCACACTGCTTGAGTGTTCGGTGTAAATAGAATGTCTCAAGCTGGACATCCAAAATCAGTAGCACCTTAGCTTTTGAAAATTTGCCTGCATATAGCTTATTTAAGATCACATAATACTTCGCTGGTAGATGTACAAACAAAAGTCTTCAGCCCTCATCCCCAGATCTGAGCATTCCCTAACACTTTCTTTGGAGAAATGTGGCTATGCATTCACCCGACTACTTTATTTTGCAAAGTTTTTATTAAATTCTCCCATCCTTTTAGTAGCTGGTTTCTGAGGCAGTCTATTCATTCTCTCTATTAATTGTATAAAATACAACTAACCTCCAACTCCAGGCCTGGAATTCCGAACCAGTCATTAGGTAGATTAAAGAGAATGCAGTAGGGTTCTGAGGTGACAGTTAAAGCTTAGCAGCAGGTTAGGGCTAATTTTTCATAATCTTCTCTAGTATGTTTTTATTAATGAAGGATAAATGTTTGTGAGTTGAATTATTTAGTTCATCTGATCCCTCTGAGGAGATAAGTTCTCAAACAATTGTCTTTTTTTAGTTTAGTACAGCCTCTCTCCGACTTACGAACCGGTTACGGACCAAGCAATTGGTCGTAACTCGGTTTGTTCGTAAGTCGGACCCCATAGAGTTACACGCAACCGCGCTGTTCATAAGCGCGGATTGCATTCGTAACTCAGGGTCCGCCATTTACTACACTTTTGGTCGTAACTGCGAATGGTCGTAAGTTGACCGTTCGCAACTCAGGGACCGGCTGTATAAAAAAGAAGTTCAGAGCAAAGTTTTTTCATATACTTTCTCAAAGTAATGAAGAATTAATTTTATGTTTAAAAAAGTTATATATAGTGTAAGTCAAGAGGTATTCACATGTAAGAACCATCTAGTTTTCAGCAGGCTGGGCATGATAGGTATTTTATTGTTCTTATAAACAAAGAGTGGGTAAATGCTGGTAGATGGATTAGGTCGTAATCTGTTAGTGTAAGTGGATGACACTCTATTGAAGTCAGTGGATCCGTATGTGCCCATGTGTACACCAGGAGGGCATTTGATTATTAACTTTAATAATAATAATTATAATATTTATATTTACTCTATCTATAGAACTTTTCTAATGAGGATCTTAAAAGTGCCTTACAACATTTAGGATTGGATGATGCCTTTGGAGTCTTGTTCCATGTTGTTGGTGGTGCAACCTTGCATTGTACTAATAGGAGCACTGAAAAAGCACCATGCCTCTGTGTGTGTGTGTGTGTGTGTGTGTGTGTGTGTGTGTGTGTGTGTGTGTGTCTAGACTACATGGCTCCATCGACAGAGCCATGTAGATGAGACAGGACAACAAAGGGAAATGAAGTGGTGATTTAAATTATCGCCGCTTCCTTTAAATAAAAATGGCCGCAGTGCTGTGCCAATCAGCCGTTTGTCGGCACAGCGCGGCAATCTAGACGGGGATCTGCTGACCCCAGAACCCTTACAGGATCTGCCAACAAAGGGTTCTGGGGTCGTCAGATCCCCGTCTAGACTGCCGCACTGTGCCGACAAACAGCTGATCGTTGACAGAGCCATGTAGTCTAGATGTACCCTGTGTGTGTTATGAATCCGCATTCCTCCGGAATTCGCTTAGGAAAACAGAGTTTTATAGATGGAATAACTGTAGAGAGAAATTAAGTGAGTATTGTGGCAAAGTTGGGAATACAAAACTGTTAGCCAGATGATCATCTGTCTTTTGTGCCTACCAGTTACAGCATCTTTACTAAAAACTAAGGTGCACCAAGAAGCAGAAGAAAGCTGTATATGGGTGAACTTCAGATAAACATCTGTATTTATGGCTTACATCCTTGACAAAAAAAACAAAAACAAAAGCAAAACCCACATCTTTATCCTTTTCATTGTTGCCTATCACTGGCTGTTATGTTTCAAAAGTAATACAGATGTCCTGCTGTGTAAATAGAGAGGAATCCATTTTATTGTTTACACTTGATATGCGCTTTGCACAATATCCAGGATAAGGTCTTGTGTACTGTTTGGAGGCTGAATCTAGTTTTTGCATCAACGGCCTTGAATTCTGTGGTAAAATGGGAACTTTGTGGCTGCTTCAAATAAATTCTAGCTCAGTTGCTTTTATTGAATTAAAAATGTGCATATGAGCTATACAATCAGTACAGTAATCCTAGTAGTTTATGCTATTATCAAATGCAATTGATTGTATGCTTCACTACATTTCTGATGTGTCAGATAATTCTGTACTATTAATTTGTAGCTGTGTTTTACAAGTTGCCGGGGGGAATGCTCAAGACTGTATAGGAGATGGTTGAGATATGGTCCCCGGGAAGGGAAGCAGTTTTGGTTTGGGGGCATCCAGCAGATGCCATAAGCAATGGGAAGAGTGTGTATCTGCCCTCATCCTTGCCCTTTTGTTTTAGCTCAAATGTTACTTGTAATTATTTGAAGGGGCTTAAACTTCTATGCCCAGATCCTCAAAGATTTAGGCATCTCATTCCCATTGAAGATCTGTTCTCTGGTTCTCTGCCATTCATGCTTAAATTTGATACTTTACGTATGGGCCTTAATAAAGATGCTAATTATCTCACCCATTACAAAGATAGCTTCCCCAATTATCACCCCTAATATCATTACCTCACAGACACTAACCTTCCCCCCTCACTCCTCCCTGTTCTAAAATCGGATTTGTCAATTTTATATGTGTTCACTTTTTTTTGATTGTATCACTTTGGTATATATGGTCATGCCAATTTTCTTCCACAAATTGATCTGAGGAAGTGGGTCTGGCCCACGAAAGCTCATCACCTAATAAACCATCTTGTTAGTGTTTAAAGTGATGCATAGTCCTGTCTTTTGTTTCAGCTAGACCAGACTAACACGGCTGCGTCTCTATCACTATTTGACAGGATCTGAGTGTATGTCTGCACTGGCAAGTTTTGTTGCCAGTGTAGACATACACCACTCCGATAGCGTTCACATTGCAATGTGATAAAAGTAGTGAAACAGGCTCAGTTTTGGTGACACACAACTTCCACCTCCAGGAGGGACTTTTTTGTCTCCCCCTCCCTTTACTGTCAACATTCATGTCGTGTGTGCCACAAGCAGCATTTCCTGTAAGTTGTGTGCTTGTGTAGCCACTCTGGAGAGGCTCAAATGCCACCCAGCTGATTAGCAGACCTCCCACACCTAGGTTTTGTTTCTACTGGTGGTGCACAGACAAAATTTATTCCATGCATTAATGGCAAATAAATATGCACATGAATGAAAATTATTAGAGGGAACATAGACCACAGGAGGCTTTTTTTTATTGCCTTTATTGAACTCCAGGATGTTTTCCAGAATGCCCAAGTTGCTATTCTGGGCAGTGCTTTGAATTCCACTGCTCTACAGCCAGGTAACCAGCAATCCACCCGTCCCCCTTGCAAGACATAAATGCCATGTCCTGCTATTTGGCTCAGCCCTGAACTATTCTCATGGAATCTTCTAAGCTGATCATAGTGGACTCCAAGCACTCTCTCACTTGGACCACTGCGGGGCTTTTGGATCTTATAAGTGCGTGGGGAGAGAAATCAATGTAATCAAGGCTGTGAGTGATCCGAAGGAACTGGGACATGTATGGCCACCCATCTCGAGCCTTGTGTGAGAAGGGGTATGCTCAGGACACGCTTCAGTTCGATAAAAAATTAAGGAGCTGAGCCAGTCATACCCTACGCTGAGAAAGGCAAACTGCCATTGCGATGCTGCACCCAAGACTTATAAAGAACTTTGAACACAATTCTGGGTGGTGACCTCACATCCATGGCCGAGAACACTGTGGATACTTCCAAAGGCACTGGGTCAGCAGAAAGAGGACTTAACCCAGAGGATTATGTTCTAGATGAAGAAGTAGAGCTAGACGAGGACATGGGGCTCACAGTGAGGTTTCCCGATGTGGCAGGCAGCCAGGAACTGTTCTCAAATCCCAAGTCTCAGCAGCAGCTGGGCATGGAGCATGCCACAGTGGAAGAGACACAGGGTAGGTGCAATGGGTGGGTGGTGGGGAAGCAGGGTGAGTCACAGCAATGAAGGAGGGTGGTTGTATTTCTGTGACTTAGCCCTGCATTGCTAGATGTTGTGTCCAAGCAAGGTGTTGATGTACATGGAGATGCCAATTGAATCCTTCAGAGAAATGCGGTGGAAACTTTGCCTCGGGTCCTTTTCTCACAGAGATCCCATGGCAGGGCTGCCATTTTCCCATCCCCATGGTACAATACTCTCCCATACCATTCTTCAGTCTGTACTGCAGGAACCAAAGCAGCACAGAGTTGGCCTGCATAAGAAGCGAGGTGACCCCATTTGCATCCAGAATTAGAGCCCAGGTTTCCCTGTTTACCCTCAGGACTGAGATATCCATAAAACCAGGCCTGGGCAAAATACAGCCTGCAGGCTGAATCTGGACCACCAAGCCACCAGATCTGGCCCACAGAGGCAGTGGGGAGCCCCAGGCAGTGCCCTGCAGCCCTGCACGCCACTCAGGAATGAAGCTGCTGGGCTCTTACCCCCAGCACAACCAACTGGCCGGTTTCTGGCCAGAAACTGGTCATTAGGAGCTGCCTGTTGGAATGAGAGGCAGCCAAGAAGAACCATGCCCCCTCTCCTTGGCTCAGTTATTCACACAATCACATGGCCGGTCAGGCAGGCTGGCTGGCTGGGAAATGTTTTAAGCTGTGCAAGCCTTAGCTTGGCAGGTAGGCAGGCTGGTTTGGCTTCTGGCTGGTAAGTCTCCTGGCCAGAGTCTGCCTCTACCACCCCAACTCCTCCCTTCCCCAACCCTCTGCCCCCCAATCAACATACCAAAACCCTGTGCCCCTCTCTTTGCCCATACCCCCTTCCAGATCTGGCACCACAATCTCCTGTCCCTGATCACAATCCCCTCCTACCTTAGGTAACCTCTCAAACCCCTGTGCTCCAGTCTGCACTCCTAGGTCACAACTGCCTCCTTCACCCAAACTCCCTCCCAGACTCCAGTCTCCCTTCTGCACCCTAATCCTTTACCCAAAGCTCCCTTCTGCACTCAAGCTCCATCCCAGACCCTGCACCTCCTCCATTAATATCATGGAAGCGTGAGGCCCTCGACCACTTTCCAAAATCTTGGAATGGTCCCCCATCAAAAATTATTGCCCACCCCTGCATAAGAGTGATGCCAGCCTGTGGACATGTGGGGCATCATTAGAATTATTTCCATGCAAACCTGCTGCCCAAGCCAGGTCTGTACTTTCTTATGCCCCTATGCACACCCCTCATTTTCCCTGTGCCCTTCCCCAAAACCCACCATGTTAACAATTACCTGCAGAGATGTTTGTTTTGCTAAAGGGTCAGTGGAAAAGTGGCTGCTTGTGTTGATAAAAGGTGCTTTTCAGGAAACCTTGAACAGGAATTTTACAATTCCTCTTTTGTTACATTCTGCCTTGCAGAGAAGACCTTGACGACTCAGAAAACACCCGCTGACTGACTGCGTCAGCTGAGGAGGAGACCAAGGAGGAATGGGAAGATGTTGTGGGGGAGGTTTCGCAACATTCTTCGGTGCGAGTGCAAAGAAGGGAGGAGAGGGAGATGAAAGCCAGAAAAGATGTCGCTGACCATATGATCAAGGTCACAGAGGACCAAACAGATGTTGAAATGTTTAATCAAGATGCAGTGTGAACAGAACTGGCATCGGCCTCCCTTGAAGCTGATACAGAATTCTTTGTCCAGCAACCTACTCTCTATGCCCACACACTCCTTTTCACTGTCTGGGAATGCTCATTTCCCACTGCACTCCACTCCACATCACAGTTGTGATTATGACCCCTGGACCTACACACAGTTGTAAGGCTTTCCCTTAACCCCTAACCGTCCCTTTCCCGCAAATGTCCCTCCTAGGTATGTGATCATGATTTGCAGTGATCAATTAAGGCAAACCTGTTGAATGGTACAATGACTTTATTTTTTGTTCCACAGCCCATGCCGATCACTCAGGCCCTAGTTGAAGGCTGAGATGAGGGTGTGGGGCAGGATAGCAATTGGGAGGCACACTTGCTTTCATGGAACTGTGTTACTCAGGATGAATAGTGGGATGCAGCAGGGAAGCAACCCCAAAAGTGTCCCTCCTTGTCACAATGATTCCTTGCCAAAGCCTCCCTGATATTAATGGCAGCCCTATGAGCTGCTCTGACAGCCCTAGTGTCTGGCTGCTCAAACTGTGCGCCCAAGCACTGTGCCTCAGTACTCCACCCATGAGCAAACACTTCACCCTTATGTTCACGCATATTACGTAAGGACCAGCATGCGGCTATAGCGATAGGGATATGATCTTCCATAAGGACTAGCCTGCCATAAAGACACCGCCATCTACCTTTTGATCTGGTAAAGGCACGTTCAGCTACCATGTGGCATTGTCTCAGCCTCTTGTTGAACCATTCCTTACTGCTGTCCAGGTGCCCTGTGTAAGGTTTCATGAGCCAGGACTGGAAGGGATAAACCTGGTCACCCAGAATCACTATAAGCATTTCCACATTCCCCACTGTAATCGTGTTATCAGGGAAGAAAATCCCCATCTGCATCTTTCTGCGCAGGGTAGTGTTCAGTGTGTCATGCACATTTCCAGACCGCCTTGTGGTTTTGTCTGTGAAATGCCCATGGTGATCCACAGCACCTGAAGCACCATGGAGAAGTACTCCTTTTGGTTGATGTGCTCTGTAGCAAGGTGGGGTGGCACCATAAAGGGAATGTCTGTGCCATTGATTGCCTCACCACAGTTAGGAAATCCCATGTCTACAAAGCCAGCCTCTGTCATCCATATTTCCCACAGTCACAGTCCTCTGCCGCAAAATTCAATGTATTGCCCTGCATACTTGCAGAAGTACAGTCCCAAGGGTAAACTTCACCCACTCCAGACTGATTTGCAACCCAACGGTAGCAATCGGGAGCCACCAGCTTCCACACAGCAATTGCCCACATGCTTCTCCATCAAGAGGGCAGCTCTCATTCGGGTGTCTTGGTGCTATAGTTCGGGGGAGGTGGTGCTCAGCACTCAGCTCTAGCAAAGTTGCTTTGTGCATGCTAAATTGCTGCTGTTCATCTCACTCATGGTGTCGTCTGCCTGCGACTCTTCTCCCTCTGTCAGTAACTTCAACGGTAACTCTGCAATGCATGGTGTCCTCCCGACACTGAACACTGCATAGGAGAGAAGTGTGGGATCCATGCTTTCTCACAGTACAGGCTGAAGTGCACTGCAAGGACTGGCTGTTCCACAAATGGCGCATAAGAGAGCCAGGACCCCTAACGGGGTGGAAACACAGCAATGCTCAATGGGACATTCCCAAGATGCACTGTGCTCCGTTCTGCATTCCCACAGTGCCTAGTGAAAGAAGGTGTCTCTAGGCACTGTGGGATGCCTACCCACAGTGCATTGCTCAGTCAACGGGGGAGCTAGAAATGTGGCCATGGTTTGTCAACAGAGGGAGGCAGTGTGAACAGACTTTGTCCACTCTTTTTTGGGCAACTTTGGGGTGCGGACGTTAATTTTGTCACTATCAAAATTTGACAGTGTAGACATACTTGGACTGTCCCACTATCACTGCCACAATATAGGGCAGTGTATCTTGGATCAACACATTACTTAAACAATTCTGCAATGCCAGTCACAGCTGGAAATAGTTAACATTGTCATAACGAGCTTTCAGATTTAGCCTCCCACTGGGATAAATGGAGCTTTTCACACATCTCAGAGATATTCCCTGGAAGATGACACTTCGTTCGTTTACAGCAGGGGTAGGGAAATCAATTGGGTGAGGGGAAGTGGAGACTGGAGTGACAGTACTGGTTCCCCAGTGCTGGGGGGTGGAGCCCTGAGCCCTAGAGGTTCAATACAGGCAAGCCAGGGACCATTGGGCCTTAGATTCCCCACCCCTAGTTTTCAGGAAATATAGGATTGGCAGGGACCTGAGAAGTCATCAAGTCCAGCCCCAGGACCACATAAACTTAGACCATCCCTGACAGGGGTTTGTCAAACTTGTTTTTAAAAGTTTCCAATGATGGGAATTCTGTAGCCTCCCTTGAAAGCCCCTTCCAGAGATGCTAAACTACCCTTAGGGTTAAAAAGTTTTGCCTAATAACTGAACTAAATCTTCTTTGCTGCAGATAAAAGCCTATTACTTCCTGTCCCACCTTCAGTGGACAAGAACAATTGATCACAATCCTTTTTATAACATCCCTTTAACATATTGGAAAACAGGTCCCCCTCAGGCGTTTTCCCCCTTAAAACTAAACATTCACAGTTTTTTTAACCTTTCCTCATGGGCCAAATTTTCTAATTTTTTTTTTTTTATAATTTTTGTTGCTCTCCTCTGGCCTTTTTCCAATTTCTGGGCTTTTTTGTGGTGCCTAGACTTGGACGCTGTACTTTAGCTGAGGCCTCACTAGTGCTGAGTGGAGTGGGGCACCTGTATTCAGTTAATTTTTATTTGCCAGTGGTAGCACCTGAAGCACCTAACTGAATGGGGGAGAGGGAGCGCCCTATTGTGCGTGGTGGTGTACAAACACAGGGTAAAAAAGCAGCCACAGTTTAAGTAAGCAGGTCAGAGAAAGAGTGAGAGGGGTAACAGAGGCACACAGAGAGAAAACGATTTCCCAAGAACCAGAATAAGAAGCCAGGCATCTGACTCGCAGGTGAGTGACACATCCACATCTTGATTTCTTCGAAATTATGACAGGTAAGAACTCAATTTTTTTTTAAAGAAAAGTTGAATTCTTCTCTACAGTTCTTCAGTAAGGGATAGATTCTAGAGCAAATTCTGCAGCTGTAAAATAGCAAAATAAAAGGGAGTTCTACATATGGCTAACAATTATGGCTACTGAAGGTTATGCTCTGAATGTTTCATAACTGAATAACTATTTACGATTTTGTAAGCCTGATGGGTGGCCATCAAATTAATTAAACCTTTCCAGGACTTCGGAATGGCCTATCATTTTCTTTCTGGATAATAAAACATCCACGACTGGTTGAATTCACAAAAATTCAGCTTGAGATCTCTGATGCCTAAAACATAATTTTGAATCCTCCTTTAATGTAAACATAAGAGTTCAATGAAACATAAAAGCCGAACATCCCAATCCTGGTTACACTTTCTGTGTTTTGTCTTGACCTTGTGTAATAGTAGACAAATGCTATCCTGGGCCTAATTTATGTGCCAAAGTAAATTACCCATGTTATGTTAAGGTTTGTTGTTCTACATTTTGTAATATCATAGAAGCTTGAGCTATAAAAGACAGATTAGGGCATGCAGTCCATCCTCTTCAATGCAAAAAATAGCTTTACAGTATCCATGGTCTTTGTTTAGAGAAACAAATGTTTAATTTTCTTCATATTTCCCCTTACTCTTTATTGGCTTTAGAGCTAAAATTTGGAGAACAAATATCAATGGAATTTAAATATTACACATCCATTCAGAATGCCAGAAAGAGTTTAGAGCAGGAGACTAGGAATTAGGACTCCTGGGTTCTGTTCCCAGCTCCACCACTGACTTGATGATTCTGTGTATGTTTAAATTATGCAGCTGTCTCCTTTATAAATTGCAGATATCCCAGCTGCCTGGGCAAGAGTGGGCAGAACTCTATAATTTTAGTGGGGGGTGCCTGTTGCGTAGACGAGGTTGAATTTTCTCCCAATGGAAGAAGCACGGACTGAACTGTTGTGTCAAAAATGGGGTGTGATCTAACATATGTCTTGTCTAACATGCTTATTTTCTAACACAAAAGATTACATTAGACAACAATACTGGCAAGACTAGCTTACACAGATGCTGTTGGTAGTTTAGATAAATAGTAACACCTAAGATGCCAGATGTTGTGATTTATCCCTAATACTTGCCAAACTGTACTGCCTATTACATCAGGGGCTACTGGTTATTTATTTTTCAGCACAGTAGAATCCCTAATTGCCTATTTCTCCACCTCCTGTATTACTCTTTCTCTCTAGCTCATCTGCTTCTCTCTACCCTGCTTTCATACTCACTTTGGCCCAAAGGATGGAGAAATTTTATAGTTCATCCCGGGAACAGATACCTAAGGCCAATGGTTTTCAAGTTTTACTTAATGTTTACCGATAGCTACCAACTCATTTTCCATTTTCCTATTGGGGGGAGCGAGCCAGGGGAAAAACTGAAAGCCTTTGCCAAAAAGCACTCTGTGGTGGATACTAAAATAAGTCAGGTAGCAGATGTCCAATACAAACTTTGCTGGGTAATTAGCAGATTCAGTATCAAAAAGAAGCAGGTAATTGTTGTGATGCATGAATCCTTTGCCAGGGCGGATACTTTACAGCTTGCAGATATTTCTCTAATGAGGAAGGATATCGTGAGCTCTGAGTGGTAAAACACTATTTTCTTAGTGCTTGGGAAGAATGGCAGGTTTTTTTCCATTAGGGATGTTCTTGGCATAGATGGTTCTTGTTCCTTTCTTTGTTATTTCTTGGAAGTCTTCTGAAAGCTATTGATGCAGTATGCAAATTCAATACAGGAAATGTAATGTCAGATAAGTGTAATGGACCGCTTATTCAAAGGAGTTTCTTTCTTTCTTTCTTTCTTTCTTTCTTTCTTTCTTTCTTTCTTTCTTTCTATTCAAATCAATACAATTGTATACATTCCCTGCAAAAAGTCAGAGAAAAATACCATACACATTAGGTTGTAAAAAGAAACTGAGAAATTAGACAAGTGCTAATAAAAATAAAGATACTGTTCCCACTGAAAATATACAATATGAGAATGATTTGCTGAGGAGTAAAAGTCTGTCTTTGTCATTGCTGTACGTAGGGATCTAGACACGGAAAGAAGAGAATGGAAGATGTGAGCAAAGTTATAAGGCTATTGCTCCTTCCTTCTTTTCTTTTTGGTATAATTCAAAATATAGTGAGGAGAAGGCAGGAAACCTAGCAACCAAAACACCACAGAAGCGAAAAGATTACAAATGTAAAATAGTTTAAAAAAAAAAAAAAAAAGCTAGACTCACAACTGCATTTTCATACTGAATGGCACAGTATATCCACACAATATAATGAACCATGATTTGCTACACTACCTGAACCTGCAGTCAGTGCTTACAAAAATATTTGCAATATTTTTGCGTGCAGGGCTGCCCGTGTGATTTTTTGGGAAAGCCAACAAGATGGGGGGCGGGGGGGCGGGGGGGCAGATTTAATGGGATTCCACCAGCTATACCAGCTTCTCTTTGGGGGCAACAGAGCTGCCGGCACCCTGGGCAATGTTGGAAGGGGGTGGCTTTGCACTCCTGGAAGGGGCGGGCCTGCAGGTAGAATAAGTGGGGCTGGCAGCCAGCCCTCAGAGCTGCCTGGAGTGCACTGTGCCCCCACCCCAGGCAGCCAGGGGAACCACGTGAAATACCGAGGACTGATGGCTTGGAGCCATGCGCCCTTTTGAATCACTGGGTCCTTGGGCAACTGCCCCTTTGCCCTTTCCTCTATTGGCAGGCCTGCTTCTGTTTTAAATAAACCATTGGAGCTGAGCACAAGGAAAGGCATCTAACAGCATGTGCTGGCTGGTAACATTTGGCCACTTTGCAAACCATCTCCAGGCAGTTTTCTTTTGGCTTTTCCACTCATACTGCCCTATGCTTTTTAGTGTTCTCTCCTTTCTCTGCATCTCTCTTCTTTTTTGTCTTAAAAACAATAGGTCTGATGTCAATCGGCAGTAACTCACTGAAGTTATTGGAGTAATGACAGTATAACTGAGGAACCAAATCTCATTTATATTTCACATTTTTTTCTCCTTTCCTGTTTATTCTGTTCTCTGTCTACCCATTCTCTCTGTCTCAAGTTCTGTTGTCTCTTCCCCTTTTCTTCCTATCTTCTGCCCTTCCCATACTTTTATCCTCTTTGTATTTTCTAGTTAATAAGTACAGTACAAAGTATCAATCTTTGCCACTACTGTTGGCAAGTATCTCTGACTGCTTCCATTTACTAACAGGAGTAAAACTTTCTTACAGAGCCCAGCATTCTCTCTCCCTGAAAAATACTGACTAGTCTGTAGTGGTAACAATGAGCAGAGCTGCATGAATAATTGAATTTTTCAGTCAGTGGCTGAACTGGGAAGAAAAAAAATTGTTTCAAACTGAAACGGAATGTTTTGGGTTTTCTCACTGAGAAAACAAAATTTTGTTTTGGTCAAAAAAAGTTTTGAATGTTGATTCAAAACAAAATGTTATTTCAGAAATGTTGATTTGAAATGAAGTGTCAAAACAAGTTGCTCTGAAAGTTATGTTTTCAAGTTTTTAGGGTGGGGTAGCAGTTGGCCACCAATATATACAGAATTCAACTCAAATTTGTGAATAATTTCAGTGTCCGTTCCTCCAAAAATGCATTTTTGCTGACATGCGATTTGCCAATATTTTTGGTCCAGCTATAATAATGAGAGGGCCTGGTTTATAATGTGCCAGTTGCACCCTGAGAGGAATCTTCTTTGAGAATTTGGAGGGAGAGATTTACTGAGTCATGCATCACCATTTCACTGTAGCTTTTTATAAGAGGTCTGTTGGCTCCTTACTAAAACTCTGAGGTCCCATCCTCCACGTGATTCGGAATCACCTGAATTGGACACAGTGGGGCTGAACTAAGGAGAGAGCAGGAGCCGAGCTGAGCTGAGCTGTGCCAGCCAGAGAGAATCAGAGAAGTAGTCTGGGGAGCAGATCCATATTCAGAGCAGGGCCGTAGCAACAAAAGCTGAAGAAACAGGCCAGGAAGCACATCAGTGTTGGGGGCATTGTTGCAGAAGCAGTCCAGAGAGCAGAGTTATGCTGGGAGCAGAGTTGAAGCAACCAGAGCCAGAAGGGCCAGAGAAGCAGTCCAGGAAGCTGAATTCAGAGCAGCATCAGTGCTGAGGCAGAGTGGAGCTGGAGCTGGGGATGGAGCAATCTGGAGCTGGGTGTTGTGAGCATTGAGGTTCTCCTGCTGGTCTATGGCTTGCTACATTCCACTATTTCCCCTCGGAGTGATCATGAAACAGAAGTCCTATAATAAGATCAGCAAAAATGTGCCTCCCAGATGGTTCAGCTGGAGTGAACTGTAAATGTCAGACAAAGCTAATACTGTTTTAATTGAGCATTGACTGAACTGAGGCACTTTTGGGGTAAAAAAAAAAGATAAATTCTCTTTCCCCTCTGTTATATTATGCCCAGTGCAGAAGAATGATGAAGGGAAGGAGCTGGGGAAATACTGACAAAATAGAGGCCGGAGTTTTTAAATAAAAGTAGTGAGAGCTACAGTAAAGCTGAGCTGTTGTTGTGGAGTTCTGCTAACATAAGGCAAAAGTCTGAATGACTGGCCCACAAATAGAAGAGTACAGGTGTAGATATCATGGGTTCTGTGTGTCCATGGTAGTTCTTCCCAACCCCAAATCCTAAAGAAAACTGTTGTAGATCACTCTCTTACTAAGGTGTTAGGATAAGTGCTGAATTTGTATCCATGCTGAATGTGAAAATAAGCCTTGTTACTTAATGTGCACATCCTTAATCATGTTTGAAAACAGTTTCAGCTATAAGCTGTGTAGAGGGATAACTTCTTTGCAGTGCAGCTAGTTGATATTTTTGCATACATGACTGGCATGAATATAATGTATGTGATTATTGCTCATACAGTTTGTGGACATTCTATGTTGCTCTGAACGAGATTCACAAAGACTGTGCTATGCAAATCCATGCTGGTTTCTCTGTTCCTGAAGAAGCAGCTTTCATAATGGGAGGAACAATTGCTCGGAAACAGTGTACCCTCTCAAAGAAGTGCTGACTTACCAAAGAGTAATTCTGAAAAAGTTTGTTGCCACTGTTGTTACAATACTTTTGATATTTTATGCAAGCTGCCATCTAATGGAAATAATGACCTCAGGGACATGTGTTTATCTTGGTTTTAGCTCACTTAAAAATACATTTAGCCTTTAGCTTTTCCTTAGGCCAAAACCACATCAAATGGGCCAAAGATGGAATAAACACACACATATATACTTCTGAGGTCATTATCACTTCATTGTAGTTTTGCAGAAGAAAAAGAAAACAAACTCCATCTCTTTGCATTACTTTCAAAGCTCAGCATTCCCAAATGGTAGTGTGTGAGCCTTTTTAAAAATGTTTTCTCTTCAGAGGGTTTTACTTTTGCTTCTTTTTATCCCACCATGCATTATTTGGATGCCCTACTTTGTTACTGTTCTAAATTCATCTTTAAAACACTGAGAAGCTTGAAGAGAAGTTGCTGGTGTGCAATATTACTAACCTGAATCCTCCACAAACTAAGATTTACAGATGAAGAATGTTAATGAAGAGAAGAGTTATGGGAGAGCATGGTCCTGATTCTCTTCTCATTTTACATCTTTTCCAAAAGATGGTATTTCAAGCAATGAGATGGACCCAGGATCCTGCTTAGAGGCAAGAATGTCATTTACTGCAAAACTTTGTTTTTAACTTGCTGATCTCCTTTCCAATTATATTTACCAAGACCCAGCTTTGTTTTGTGAAAGTTCAGTCTCTCATAGCCTGATGCGGTACAGCTGCTGGCATTAAAGAATAAGAAAACATTGCCATTCCTCCCTCATTACAAACTTTAGTTTAGTTTTTCCTGGACCCAGTAAGAAAAAAAAATTGGCCCCCTCGTTGGATAATGCAATGTATAAGCAAAGTTTGAAATGCTGGGTCTCCTGACATCAATGTCAATTTTTCCCACTGAATTCAAGGGAACAAGAATTTCATTGTAAACCTGAAAGGTGATGCAATGATACAGGGGAAGCCTGTACAGCAATTTGAACCCTGCTTCAGCAAAGAAGGCCTTTAACCATGCCATTGACCCTAGTGGATTTCAATAGTGATAGACTTAAGCACATGCTTAAAAGTTAGGCCTGTGTTTAAGTGCTCTTCTGATTCAAGGGTTTAAAGATAGGAACAGTATTGTCAGAACATTAGGCACCAAAGGTCACCCTAGCAGCTGCACTTTGTATGGATGGGCAAGTGTTGTTTGTGCAGGGTAGAGAGAATTATTTGTGCTCAGGAGGAAGACTAAGAAGGTCCAAGAGCTTTGTGCTAAAGAGAAAGATCAGTTGTTTATATAGATGCAGACCAGACTTGTCACCAACAGCTGATCTGAGATGAGGATCATCTCAAAGAACAATTTGAGAGCCACTGAGCAAGCTAATAAAAATAATAGAGAAGGGCTCCTTGGGCCAGATTTATCACTAATTTATGCTTTCGGTAATGCCATATAAAGCAGCAGTGATTTTGTCACTTTGTGTTCCAGATAGTCACTTCAGCAAAAGGGAGCCTGGGAGACAAAGGGGCAAGAATTTACTGAACAACAACATAAAAACACTGATATCACTGACTTTAAGGGTTCTTTTCATATATTGTTTGAATATACAATTTCTCTGGGCAGCCACAGACCTTTCCCTCCAGGGGTGTTAAAAATCAGTAAACCTTTCATGTGTGTACTCTAACCCTAGACAGATCTATTGTATACCTGTGTATCTGCTGATACAATGACCAGAAAAATAATTTAATTACCCCTAATTAGAAATGTGAGGTTTTCATATCTATGGTGGTGATTCTAGCACCAAGTAATGTGTGAGCTATAAGGTGCATGCATTAAACAATACTAAGCAAACCTATGATGGTCAACTAATCTGGCAAAAGCACGGTCCTGCCATACTCCTACTTTCATTCCATTCATCTTTCAAGTTCATGTGTTTTTCATTTTTCAAAAATTTCTGACACATATAAAAAATTAATTCCTATTCATTTTTCATGTTTGTTTCCATGTAAAACATTCACAACCAAACCAGAAATCACACACAACATGCCTGTCTCAAATACAAAATCAAAACTCAACCAGATTCTTTGAAATGTTTACACACAATATGAACTGTGGCCCAACTTTGGGTTTGTTTCAACACTTGTGGCTTCATATGAGATTAAGTGACCCATGGTGGCAGCAACTGAATTTTACTTTACGTTTGTCAAACCCAAAACTCAAACTAACATTCAAGAAGAGCATGAAGTCATCTCACAAACTGAAACTGATGAAAATATTTATATAGCTCTCTCTGTTATCTGAAATTGGACTTTTTTAGGACTCTGTGAACGGTCAAGGATAAGATGTTTCAAATCTACCACTTGTCTTCCCACACCTTGAACCAAAAAAACTTCCTAAAAACTAAAACCACAACAACAACAAAAACACCTAGGAGAACTCTCATGTCTTTTGTTTCATGGTTTGTGTGTCTGATTTTTTTAACATATATTTTTATTCCGGTCATCACTTTCTGTCACTTTGCTTATTTCTTTTTCTTTTGGACTGGAAAGGGGCAGAAGCTCTGTCTTTTTCTAAGTCTGTGAGGAGCACTTTGGATACTAAATACAGTAAATAAATAATGTGAAAGATGTAAGGGGAAAAAATTAACAAAACGATAGCCAGTTTCAGTATGTGGATTTTGTCAAAATTTGGTTTGTCCTAAGCCATATCATAGCTCTCTTTTGCTAAGATATGTTGTGAACTCTCCCCTTGCCCCACTTCCCAGGGTTTGGCTTAATTATTAATTTAGTACAACACATACAACCACTCCAGCCCAGAGCTAGTCCCAAGGCTTGGCTCTTCCTAAGGTTCCTCTCCTAGGACTGTTCAGCCCTGGACCCTTCGTTCCTTCATTCAGAAAGTCACTCTTTCATCTTCTGTGCGTCCAAGTGTTGTTAACAAACCGTGCCTCCATAAATGGACCAACAGAGCTTAAGTAGTATCTTCTGGCAGCATTCCAGCATCAACACTGGCTATGGCAGTGCCTGCAAAGCTCCTTGGTATATAATATTGAACATATAACTCTAAAATTATTAGCTACAAAATCCAGTTTGTCACACACCACAGTGTCTGGGGTACCATTTGGATGAAAATGAATTTTTACTCCCAACTGGGTTTCCAGGAAGAAGGCATAATCTATAATACCAAGATCATCTGGCACCTTTAATCTTCTTTAGGGACACGCTGTCAAAGCTTCAGTAGGGATTAGCTGCACAGCCCATGTTGGAGTCAATAGGAGACGTAGTTAGATCACCGTGTCCCTGTGAAAATTTACCTCTTAGTTTTTTAAACTATGCTGCCTCATTATACAGAAGTGAAGAGGAGTCCTCTGATAGTTCATATAGATAGCAGATGTGCAGGGGGTGTGTGTGTGTGTGTGTTTGTTGTGTCTCCTTTTGATTAGCTGACTATTTCTTGTTAAGCAATAATAGGAAAACATTCCTTCAGGGTTTCTTTCAGCTACAGTCATCTCCTCTGTGAAAGTACAAGAGGGAGAATGCAAAGGAGATCTGTCCTGTGAAACTGTTATCTCTTTGATTAACATTAGAAATTCTGCTGGTTGTTTTATCAAATTAATGTAACTTTCAAGGGGCAGAAAAGAGAAATGCTGGTTTGGAATAATAAACTTTAATTAGGGCAAGTGTTTCAGTCAGAAGACTTTGTCCTGTGTTGTTTTCAGATCTTCCATCATCCCAATATCTGAAAACTAATTACCACCCTTAAACAGTAAATTTGTATTTTAGAAATATTGACAGGAGAAATATACCATGAAAAATTCTCCTTTTTAATTGCATCTGTACACCCCCTCCTATATGTTTTCTGCCAACATCAATATTCCTCTTGTTGTTTCTTTCTGCTTCTTCTCTCTATTAGAGAGGAGCAAAAGCTGCTAAATTTGGATCTGGATCTGTGTTTCAGCCTCCTCATTGTTGCTGGGTTCCTAGCTCCACAGCAGTGTATGAAGGTCCATCCTTAGCGGCATTATTCCTCTTAGTTCTTAATGTAAGTTCCCTTTCTCCTTCCTTTACCTGGAACTAGCAATTGCTAAGTATCATTGTTGCTCGTGTCTTGCTAGAACAGCCACTGTATAAATTTAGGGCTGCTCTGTGATTTAAATCCATCTTCTTCGGAGGAATGCAGGGTCAAGATGAGGAGGGGCCTAACAGTGGTGGGAGTCACCGGAGGAATGCCAATGCGGGCATTCTGCTATCTTTTCCAGGTATATCATGTACCCAGGTGTAACCTTCATGCGCCTGATCAGCTGTTTGAGCCCTAGTTTCCCCCTGCTCTGCCCCTTTGGTGTGTTAATATGCACCAGCACTGCTAGATTTGCACTGCCCATTGGATGGTAGCTATGCCCAGTGCAAGGATGTAAGGAGAAGGACGGCTTCTTGTGTATGTCCCTATCTGTGCACTGTAGTGAGGCGGTGAGGCCTCCAACAGAACTAGAGGGAGAGGAATCTCTCACTGGGCCCTGGTGGATGGAGACAAGCCATACTCATTCCTCCTGCTGGAAGCCAGGGTGTGGGACAGGAAATATAAAAGGCAAGTCTGGGAGCTATAGTTATGGCTGGAGAAGGCACTTCTGCCCACTCCCAAGCTAGGAGACTGTCTCAGACCCCTGTAGAGCTGAGGACTGGCCAAGGTTGCCAGAGCCATAACCTAACCAGACTATGGAATGGTTGCTAGGAGTTCTGCAGCCCTTCTACCACAATGATTTGGAGGGCCTTCTATCAACCTCAGTACACCCCGAGGACAGTTAGGAGGTAGCCTGGAGCAGCTGACCCCAGTGTGGCTGCAGCATTGCCTGAGGTTAGGACAGTGTGTGGTGGTCAGGATCCCCACTGACCCAGTGGCACATCACTCTGCCACCGGTAGGGCCTGGACTGCGATGCTGTGGAGTGGGTGGGCCTGCATCTCCCCTGCCACTTCAAACCCTGGGGTAGCAATCTTCTCTCTGGGCCAAGATAGGGTCCAGGCCTGAACCATAGACTCTTGCTGCCCACCCTGATTAAAGGCTTGAGTTTATGAAGCCCATCCCTGACTATAGGCACAAGCTATACACCCCTATTGCCCCACCCTGACTGAGGGCCTGGGACATCTAACCTTATTTGCTGCTCAGCCCTAACCGCAGGCCCGAGCCCTAGACTCCAATCACACACTCCACCCCTGACTGAGGGCATGAACAAAGTGACTGTGTTTATTGCTTACCCTCCTGCAATCGGTCCACAATGTAGATTAAGCTAGTTACAGGCTTAATTCGTTACTGCTGGCTATTTTATATGAGAGCCTACACTACCTTCATATAGACGGTTAGTGCTTTTATCTGTTAGGTCTGCTTGAATTCATGTGTAGTTAATTAAAAAAAAGATCTTGGATAAGGTATCAGATTGGTTGAGTGGAAATTTTTGTTATGGCTGTGGGTTGTGGAAAACATCCTTGAAGATGGTGGGTAACCATCACCCTTCACCTAAAATAGCTGCAAGGATCAGTCCCCTTCCCTCCTCCCCCCAAAAAACCCCTCCAAAAACATATGCAAGTCCACACATATGCAGTCCACTCAGAATTAGAATAAGGCTACATCTAAACTACACCCCTCTGTTGGCAGAGAGATGTAAATTAGATGTTTCAAAAGTGCAAATGAAGTGGGGATTTAAATAGCCCATGCTTCATTTGCATAATCGTGTCATGGCACTGTTTTGAACAAGCACCATTTTGAAACTGAAACCATGGTGTAGATGTGGTTTTTCGACAACAGGGTGCTTTTTCGAAAGATCCTGTACTCCTCATTTTTTGAATAGAAGATTTTGTTTTGGCGAAAGATTTATGGTGGGGTGGGGTAAGGAAAGAGACAGGAACAAACTCAGGAGGCGGCACACAGAAACAAACTGGGAAGGAAGTTACAGATAGATTCTAGGGAAGCACAGTATTATGCTGCCTAAAAGTGGCTTGGGGCTGTCAGCCTATTTGGCTCTTTCTGTGTTCTGGAAAACAGGACTTTGTACATTACTTGTGAATATACAAGCTTGCATCAATTTCTTTTCCCAGCTGGGCCAACCTGCAATTCCCCACCCCTCCTCCCCCTCCCGCACACACACACTTTTGGCTAGCTATTTGGGTCAAAAGGGGTAACGTTATTCAACCCAGCAACGCTATCCCCAGTCCAAGAGTACTTATACACGTGTGTGTTTCTGATAAAATTATAAGAGATGAAATAATATAAATAACAATATTGTCAACTGTGATTATATTCAGAATCCACCCCCAATCAAGATAAACTGGTCAGCTCACACTTTTCTGAGCTAATGTTTCAGCTCTCTTGCCGCAGACTTATGAGGACAGCACTTCATTGGGATAAGTTTGGAAAGTTTTATTTTCAGCTGTAAGGGACAGAAAGTTAACTTTGTCAAATGAAATCTTAATATTTTTCTAGGACACGTTCTGGGGAGGCATTCAAGAGTTATTAGTGAAACATTCCCTAAATACTGGCTTAATCTGACCCCTGTCTATAATGTTATAACAATCAAAGGAACTCGAATATAGGTGAGCACACACCATATGAGCCATGGCACAGAATTCTTGATTTTCTGCAGGGAATATTTTTAATGAGAGACAGCCAGAGGGCTTTCTTTTTTCCTTTTATTAACACAGGCCTAAGTGACTTGACTTTTGGTTGCTTGACGTGGGACATCCTGAAAAGGTCCAAATTTCAGAAAGTGCTGAGCATTCCTACGTTCCCCCACCCCTGTAAGTCAGGTCTCTTTTAGGTGTCTCATGTTGGGCACCACAAAAATTAAGGAACAAAACCACTGGAAAATCTTGGTCACATAATTTAACTTCAAATCGTGATCAAATCCAGTTTTATTCCCCTCAAATGTAAATTGAGACAGTCTACTTAAGTAAATGTTCTTTCAGGCCTTGTGTTAATGAACACAAGGCCTGAAAGAACATTTACTTAAGTAGACTGTCTCAATTTACATTTGAGGGGAATAAAACTGGATTTGATCATGATTTGTATTAAAATTACTGTTCCGATTTATTGTTCTTGGGGGATGAGTGATTAAAAACACCATAAGGGGCACAATTATAATTATCAAAACTTTGTTTTACACTAGATAAAGGAGTCATTGAAATATATGTATTATAGTTCAAATTCCTGAACACAACTCTGAATCATTTTAGTGGCAAATTTTATTATGGCAGATTTTTTTCATATGGAAACTTGCTTACTGTAGAGCCTTGTCAAAAATGTCTTCTTTTTTTTCATACAAAAATGTATTGGAGCTTGGCATTTACCTCATGGAACATCAGGAGGAATATTTACTTCTGGCCACAAAGGAAGAACTCTATTTAGAAATCTGAATTCTGTTATGCATTTAAAAAGGAACATGTCATACAAAACAAGTAGGCGCTTTCTGAAGCAGTGCAGAGGACTCAGGGTGCTTGTTGTCAAGTGGGAGTTCCACACTTTGTAAACTTCTGCTTGTAAGCCCTAGGCTGTTACAGAGATAATCGGCCTCAGGAAGGAAGGTGACAGCTGCAATGCTTACATGCTATGCTATTGTATATGCCTTGCTGAACAATCCTCTAAGCATCACCCATAGCAGTTTGGAAACGTCATCTCCAGACATCCCAAGAGGAAGAACCTGAAAATGTAACAGGAAAGGAACAGAAAGGAAAAGATAGTGACTAGTTTTGCTATTTTAGGCAGGCAAAGAACAAGGGTTTTATTTCAAAGAATTGTCTGCTAAGTAATCTACTATATATTTTAGAGAGTATGTCTGTCTGATTGAGAACTTCTCCTTAAACAGTTAGATCTAGGACCATTAAATTCTGTATACAACTTCCTCTTATCATAACTTAAAGCAACATGAGGGCTTGGTTGTGCCAGGAAAGTGGTATGTGCCTAGAATGGGAGGGCTTCTCATAAAAGCAAACAGAAAAGAGACAGAACCACCAAATCAAGTACATTCCTCAAAATTGACATAGCTGAGCAAATGTTGAAAGAGACTGAACCAAGATGATCCAGAAAAATAGGGTGAACCTGGAATAGGATTGCTTCTCAATAAATTTTACTGAAACTAGATAAAATGGAGAAATTTGGAGTAGTGTTCTGTTGTGGCACAGTTAAATCAGTGCTTAAGATTTGAAAACTAGAAGATAGTGTTATTGGAAACCAAATTGGCTATCACCTGTTTTGCTAAAACATAGTGAATAAGAGTTTATAGGGATGAAGAAAAAATACCCTTGATGGAATTCCCATTTTAAAAAAATTACTAAAATTATTTTCATAAAAGTAACATTAGTATTTTTGAAAAATACAATCATTTCAATGAAGCATGTACATTTTCCTTTTATTTAAAAAATGAATTGAGTTAAGGACCTGAGCAATGCCAGGTAAATCTGCTAGTAGCAAAATATATTAAAACGTATAAAAAAATTATTAGAAAGCCTTACTACTGTTTCTTCAATTTTTTTCATCTCCTATGTCCATTTTTTTCCATACCAAGTGCCCACTGGATATGAAAACAGAAGGACTTCACTAACTATTGATCAGGCCCATAAATAAATAATGATTATCCTTACTTAAACATATATTTTGTGTGCGTCTTGTATCATCCTCAAATTTTCATGAAGTTCCTTATGCAAACAATAGCTGTTATGATGGGAATTATCTCCCTGTATTTAGAGGCAGAGTTTACCCCTGATTTACAGATTTGAGTCCAGCATACTATCAGTTCTATAATCTACTTATCTTATATATAATGTATGATATTCCAGGGTGCATTCTAGGACTATGTTACCATCTGTCCTGCAATATGGGGATACTTTACAATGTTACGATGTGGTAAATCCCAACCTAGGCCACTTGCAAACAGCCAAACAGCATGGAGGTCATACGAGGAGTGTCTGAATAGCTCCTGCTTGCTAGCACACTCCAGTCACACTCTGGCTTTCACCAACTTTGGTTGTCACTTGCAGGATGACTCCAACCTACTTCCAGTCCCAGGTTTTCTCAACAAAGGTAAGTGCTGTCCTATCCAATCCTCTTTTGAACAGTCCAAATATTGAAAGAATATTTAGAGGATCCCCCGTAGGGAATCAACGGACAATAGTTTGCTACTTCAAATGGAGTTACTCAATGTCAGGGGTCCACGTCAGTGGGAGGCCACACTGACCCCCTTTACTGTCCAGTTAAAGGACAGTTGCCGTGCCTCAATATAAAATTACTTAGGGTCCAACCCTCCCAGTAGGCTGAGAGGCGGCTTACCAGGCCCAGCCTTCTGTTCAGGCAGAGCTGCAGGCTAAAGTCAAGGGTCCAGCCTGGGCAAACAGTTTATACTGGGCAGGGCAGGGCAGGGCAGGGCAGGCAAGCAAAAGTTTAACACAAATGGCGTGATAGCAGTTTAAAGCTCTGGCTAGGTCCCAGCCGGGCAGGGGTCAAGTCTCCTCACTGGCGGAAAGCTGACAAGCGCAGGGGTTTTGCCCCACAGGGGGAACTTGCCACCTAAGGCAAAGGGTGGCAGGGGGGTCTACCAGGCTCAGATGCTGCTCCTCGGGGTCAGCTGGGGATGGAGGTGTTGGCAGGGTGTCCATGGGTTCCAGCTCAGGCAGGGGCCCAGGTGGACCAGCCCAGTCATCGGGGCCCGGCGGGGGTCCCAGAGGTCTGAGCATCTCTTCAGGCCATAGTAACAGTCTCAGTAGCCCAGGCCAGGCGTTGGAGGCCAGCAGGGGTCCTGGTGGCCCAACCCAGTCCTCCCATCGCATATGGCGTGGCTGAACCTTTCGCTACGGGAGCTGGGGCAGCATCTGGCTTATTCAGCTGACAAGTTCTGACTGAGCTCCCAGCTCTTATACGCCTAGTCCCGCCCTTCAGCTTCCTGTGGGCAGGGCTGGGGGAGGCTGGACCCAAGAGGTCTTAAAGGGCCCTTTCTCTTCCAGGTCAGAGGGAGGCCATGTTGCAGTCCCAGGGTCATTACACCCACACAGTTCAGTGTGGGTATGTCTACACTACAGCGTTATTTCGAAATAGCGTTTTGTTATTTCAAAATAGCACGTCCACACTGATTGGATGCTGAATCGCATTTAAGGCCA
>CM057845.1:106896710-106911729 GCA_030068395.1 Apalone spinifera | reverse complement strand
AAGCCTCATTTGCATAGCTTTGGCGCAAAACCGCGCCAGTGTAGACGCAGCCTTCGAAGTGTTTTTCTCTTTTAATCAGCTGAAAGCATTTTTGCATTCCCTTCTTTGAACATTTTATGGAAGTATGATCAAAAGATATCCTTAAGTTATTGACTTCAGATCCTCATATTGATGAAAGAGCCTTCTAGCCATTTTCCATTGTTTTGTTTGTTTGAGCCTTTTTAGGGCTGTTTTGGAAATGGAGCTGTTTTGGAATTTTGAAGGTGGGGTGGAGAGCTCCCACATTAACTGAAGAAAAGCATCTGTGTTTGGCTCTCCAAACACTTCTCACTGTCTATAATATTACACAGATGGCACTGGACTACAGCCAATCTGGCTATAGCATGATTCCCTCTGGTAGATGCTGGCAGGGTATCTCCAGGATGGTACGGTCTCTTCTCTCTATGTTCTGTGCCTTTCTCTCTAGATCAAATATTTTTCTGGCATAGCATGTCCAACATAATTAATAATCTCATTTACTTTGAGCCAAAACTTTTACTTTTATTAGACTTCTCATCTTTTGGAAGTTCTTACTTCTACACTGTCTCTGTGGATTCCTCTGGCAAGTCCCGCTGCCAACAGAAAAAAACCGAATGTCACTGGATATCAAAGGAGCTTTTTTTACTGTTTTTGAATGGGGACAAGGTACATCTTTAGTCGCCATCGCTGAAAGAAGGTCCTATATGTCAAGGGAAACATCATATAGTTCCACTAAAGCTGGAATTCAGTTTTCTGAGCTGAAAACATAACACCATTTGCTGACTATGAGATGTTGGCTTTAACCAGAAGGCCTCCAAAGGACTGGTTCTCAGTTACCATTCAGAGATTCTGTCTCCTTTTATACCGTTGCTCCTTTGACCAAGTGGCTGACAAAATTTGGGCCTTGGAAGATAGTTACCCTATGGGTGAGAAATCAGTGGCACAGAGTCAAAGTATTTACAGGGTGTAATTTGTTTATTTACAAAATTTCCCTAAGGTCCGTATTCCTCAAGTGGTAGCATCTAGACCACTCTGGAGCTGCAGAATCCTCAGGTCAGGCACCATGGTCCAGTCCCACGGAACATTTCTAGTTCTCTCCAGGGACCTGCACAGACTCTCTGCTTCTTGTCTACAGAACGCTTTTTTCCCCAGCTCCTGCCCCTGAATCTGAAACATGGGATAACTCATCAAGCGCCACATTCCCCTGCTTGTCTGCAGCTTGCTTTTTACTGCACAAAGGAGCTTCTGCTGAGTGCTTAAGTGACCTGTTCACTTGAAGAAGGCCTGTGATCACCTTTGCTGCCAAAACCCTTAAGGTATTTTGATACATGGCCGCCAGCCAGGGCCAACCGGCTCAGGATCACAGGGCGCATGCTACTGTGCCAAAAATAGCTGTGCAGCAGGGCTGCCCAGAGGATTCAGGGGGCCTGGGGCAAAGCAATTTTGGGGGTCCGTTCCTGGCACTCCCTGTCTCAGACCTCAGACTTCAGACATTCTCGTGCGGGCCCCTGTGGGGCCCACGGCCTGGGGCACATTACAGCCCAGAAGTGTAGAGAGGTGGATGGGCTTCAGAGCCTGAGCTTCAGCTTAAGCTCCAGCTTCTAAGTGTTGCCTACACAGCTGTTTTGAGAATGTTAGCACAAGCCCAGCTAGCCCAAATCTGTCATTACAAAGTGCCTGTGTAGACACTCCCTTCATGGTGAGTCATTAATACCTTTCATAAAAATATCATCCCATGCACATAGATATGAATGGATGCAGCTATTTGAGCTTGCACAGGCATGAGACATTGCCTGTGTTTTTGTTTCTCTGGCCACATGGCTATCGGGAGACTTCCCTTTCGATCTGAGGCTCAACACTGAATTAGCATTTTGTTTCAAATGTTAAAAAAAGCCTTTCTATTTCAGAAGGCTTTTAGTATTACACCTTCAAGTATGATTTTATTCTAATGTTGATTGTTTTAACCTTGTACCTTTGCAGTCATTTTATCTGTATTCCTTTAATTGTAAAACTATCTATGATACTAGATCAAGTATGGATTCTTATACACTGCTGATACAAGTTTGAATGTGTGCTCAACAAAGAGGATTTTGTCCTACTGCTTTATACTATGTGTGGCTATTTTTCATGTGCCAAAAATTTGCAAAGCCAATAAAATGTTAATTAGAAAATGAAACAGGCCAGGATACAAGTACCTAGGTTCAATAGCACAGGGAAATGATGAACTCAGTGACAAACTCAAGCAGAAGTGGAAAGGTGTGAACTAAATGGAGGGAAGGGGGCAAAATGATCTGCAATAGGAGAATACCTATCCAATTGAAAAATAATATCTCCAACATGATAATTAGTCCTGCACTTTGGTATGGCTCCAAATCCTGGGCACTGAAGAAGAAACAGGAAGAGATTTTGAATACAGCTGAAATAAATGTGTTCACACAGGTGCTTGAACTGACAAGGACGGACCATTTTTGGAAAGAAGAAATTAGACAAAGTATGATGATGGTACCCACAACAGAAAATCCAGGCTTAGACATTTTGGGCATGAGAAAAGAATATTGGTAGATTACACAGGAAACAGGATGTTAAACTCAGAAGTGGAAGGTAAGAGAAAGGTTGCAAGACCTAAAACTAAATGGATGGATAGATGTATATGAAAGGATGTGATTAGCTGCAGAATTTCCGAGCAACTACTTCAAGATAGTTTGGAATGGAAAAAAAAGACCGAAAGAATCAATTCCATATAGATGGGACCAAGGCAAGGAGAAGAGAAAGAGTCCAGTATACAGTAACAGAGAGAGAAACCTTTACCTGCAAATAGTGGCAATACCTGCAGATACAGGTTTCTAACTTTTTTAATGGATAGTAGTCCAGCATCAGTAATGATGGGCAAGATGGCTTAAATAAGATAAAAACTGGCCCAAACCTTCTCTCAAAACTTGAACTGAATTTGGTTGGAGGTTCATAAAGTTCGATGTACATGTATGTATGTGTGGCCAACCTTAAACGTAGGCACTTAATATACTTCGCAAATCTACTTAATATATACACATAATGTATATCACCCTAGAGACTTCATGCTGTGTTTCCAGTCTGATACAAGCAGGAAATAGTAAAAATCTCTTGAAAAAACATGTTCTGATGAAATTTTCAACCCAATGTGGTAGACTCATGAGCAATGTTCCCTCTAATTTTTTCCATCCGTGTGTGGAATAAATTTAATTACGTTCACGGAGGCATGTGCAAATATGTACCACCTAGCTGTGAGTGCTCTGCTAATCAACTGGACGGCATTGGAATCTCTCCTGAGAGGCCACACACATGCACAGCTTACAGAGAACACTGGTCATGAAATATATTTACCTCAACTTTAATAAAAAGTATCTTGGTTAGTAGTCATTTGAACTGAACCTTTGAGCCTCTTGGCTGTTTTGACATCATTCGTCTCCATCATCTATTGTTTTAGTATTTTTTTTATGGCACAAATGGCTAACATGATAGTAAGAAAAGAAAATATACAGAGATGATATTATGCAGAGCTTCAAGTAAATTCTTTCCTGTACAGACTGAACACCTTATTAAAAGCATGAACTCAAGATCCGATCTCAGCTTGACTTACTTTTCCTGGGAAAAGTTTCCAAGGTTGAATTAGCTAAAATTGGTGACATCTAACATTATCTTGATCTAATTCATACTGTTCATTTTACTGTTAACCCAGGGAGAGATTCAGTGGAAGTTATTGTCCCTCTGTTGCACAATAATTCAGCCCAACTAGAAAATCTATTATTTAGGAGATAATTTTAGTTTGCACAAGGCAATAAATGGCTCTCTTCTATATCCTTAGAGTTTACCTTGCACATTTATGAGGCCATTTATTGCCCAATGTACTTAAAACTAATTTAAATTACCACTGCTGTATCAAATCTACACTTAAAAATGTTTTTATTCACCCCTTTCTTTCTTTTTTTATTTCTCCTCCCTCCCATTCATCTGCCACATCTGCTGAAGAGCTTATTTTCTCAGTGTTGCTTTTAGTTAGAGCAAATCATATTAAAGGAGCAAAACATTTTGCATGTTAATGGCTACTGAGTTTTATTAGCTACTTGATTTTAATTGGTTAAAATTTTGTAGTTTCTTTTTTTCCTTGGGGAAAAAAATGTGCTCTTGCTACAATCAGTTTTGTTAAAAGGATAATTAATTGCTGTAATAGATAAAGTGAAGTGGTTCACTTACTAAAATACTCTATTCTGGAGCCTAACCAGGTTACAATATCTTATAATGTTAAAATAATCCAAGCTTAGAACTCCCTCATATGTGGAAAATAACATGTTACATGTCCAGGTCCCTTTGTTTTCCTTCAAGTAACATGATTGGATAGCTTGCTGTATAGATTGATATAAGAAGGGGGTTTTTTTGTCATGCAAAAAGTGCTCCATCTCTTATCAATCTTCATTGTATGGTACTGCCTGATACAGAAATATGGCACAGGCTGTAGTTTCATGACTTTCCTGTATGTTGAGCACACCCAGCACTTCATAAGTTTGGACCTTAATTCTGTACATCATGTATGCTGTCAAAGCATCAAAGCTCCATGAAACATGGAGTTTCATGCCTAACCAACCTGAAAAGAGGTGTTTATGTGCCCATGGGTTTTACAAAAAGACATTAGATGCCTGTGCCCCTTAGGAAGATGTTGCGTGTTTGTTTGGGCATTGTGGGGATATCGAAGTGGAAAGGTGCTGTAAAAAAAAGGTGCTGTTTTTTAATAGCATGGGAAGGAACCTAACAATAGTTAAGGCACATTACAGGCTGTCTAAGATTTTAGATGGTCATGTCAAGTGAGTGCTACAGAGGTTGCTCGCAGGCTAATCCTACCCTCTGAGGGTAGAAAGATGGACAGCCCAACAAAACTCAGGCAGAAGCATTTAAATGATTTTTATGTAATAAAGATAGGTAAGGCTGTGGATGGCAACAATGTGTACTGCTACCTGAGCTGGAAATTACACTGCCAGCTTGAAGGGTAGGGATACCCTAAGGCATGCATACACTGCACACACACACATCCACTGTGTACTCCTGCACTGTATACTCAGCTGTGAGGTGATGGTTTATCAGTCCAGTTCCCATGTCCCATGTTGAGCCATCTGCTTGACTGACTGGAGCACCAACGCTTCCCCTTGAAAAACTGTCTTTTGGTCGTCTTCTTCTCTACAGCCCCCTAGCTGCAGCTCCCCTCTCCAGCCTCTGCACAGTCATCTATATTCTTCTGTACCTCATGGTGGACTGTCCATCCCTGGTGATTAATTTCCTGCTGCTCTCTGGTGCCCTGAAGTGTTTGCGCCTCTGTCCCCGTAATCTCTGTTGATGGCTTTCCCACAATTTAGCACACGTGTCCTTGAAGAGGATGGTGTTGTGCTGCTGGAACCTCTAGTATCAATATTTTGATTTTTTTTCTTTAATGGGGAGGGGGAGTTACCTTCCTTCTGGACACATTCAGATTCAGGTTTAGTAAATGGCAACAGTAAAACTGAAGCAAACTTCCTTGGTTTCCCCTGCCCTTGTTATCAAGTAGCTCTTATCTGAGTTAGCGCTGCTGTGGATTTTGCTATTTAGAGGCTAAAGAGGTTCTTTTCACAGCACTGTCAGCCAGCAAGTACAGGAAGCTCATTTGTAAAACTAGATCTTTATTTAACCATGCTATTTAGAGTAACACAACACCCTATTTATAATTATGCATCAGGTAAAATCAAGAGTCAGACAGAGCCTTTCAGCTACTCTAATGCAGCTCATTGAAATCCTTTTCATGGGGATCTGATGATGAAGCACATAGGTAACACCTTCCCTATTTCCACATGCTGCCTATTTTGTCAGTCACCATTATAAATACTTTTTGATATGCACATTTTTTTGTGTCGATCATTGTAAGTCAGTAAATTTGTCTTTGCAGATCAGTCCACTATTGACAAATGTAGAATTAATTGTATGTGATTCAATCCTGAACATAATTAATACGTTACTGGGAAATACTTCTGTTACAAATCCACTTATATTTTGTCAAATGCCTATTTAATCAAGTACTCAAAAAAGAGCCTGTGTGTGTGTGTAAGTGAATAGAATACACTTCAAAAGCTTTTATATGTGAAGCATGTATATCTATATATGAAGAGAATAAGCTTCAAAAGCATTGAAGATAGCATACCGGCAGTGTTACTATTCTATTTTAGTAATGTCTCCCTACTAATATCAAACACAGACTCCACCGTGCACCTCGTGCAATGTATATTGCTTTAATCACCGTATTTCATTAGACTGGAAGAGCAGGCATGTGCCAGCAGTACATTATATCATTTACTTTAAATTAGCATAGGTATATAACTTTAGCCACAATTCAAGCTCTGGGAAAAGTCTTTAAGAAAATAAAATGAAATGAGTGAATATTTGTTTATTTGATGATTTATTGAAAGGAATAAGAAAACACGTTGGCCCCAGTAATGTTATCAATTCCTTCCTCCTGCCCCCAAAATAGTTTTTGCTTGTGCCATAAGCACTTCATGTGCAAAATAAAATTGTTCCATATCCATCAAAGCCAATTAAAGAGAAGATACACTACAAATGTTCAAGAAGAGTCAGTAAATATTCAATAATTGTCTTTAAATATCTACATCTTCATCATTAACATATTTCCATAAAGGGCCTTTTAAAATAGCTAGAGAACTTCAAGAAAACTCCTTAAAACCTTTATTCTGTAACACAGGCAATAAAAACAGAGAGAGAGAGAGAGAGAGAGAGAGGAAAGCAATGATCTGGAAAGTGACTGTACACAAGGTGGCCATTAATAATTATCTTGACTGTTGACAAAGATGAATAACTTTATTATTTATTTCTTTACTAGAAGATTTACCTGGCATTGCTCGGGTCCTTACTCAATTCATTTTTGTTTTTCTTCATTTAAATCATCGCTCTCGGGTGGGGCTGGGGATTGGGTGTTCAGTATGAAGGCTGCTTTGGGGAGAGAGGACTACCCCAGTTGAACAGGTGAGACACACCTGTTCATAGCTGCTGCAGCCTCAGCAGGCACAGTTGGGGGAGGAGTACATGTACCCTAGCAGAGACAGGTCCAGGTTCATCTGAGCTCTGCTCTCCCCAGCCAGAGTGAGGAATGCAGCAAACTGCACTTTCCCCTTGCTCCCTGAAGAAGGGGAGCAGTCAGCAATGTCCCTGTATGAATTGCGGGGTGGGGAGGAAAGCTTCAGCTGTTCTCCCTAAAGGACACCTGTGGGGTGGAAGGTTTGGGTCTGGGATTGTTCCAAATGGCGGGGAATGCCCCCAATCAGCCCTTTTCACCTGCCTGGTGATTCTGTCTCTTTTCGGTTTGGTGTTATGAGAAGCAATCCCATTCCAGGCACAACCCATTTTCCTGGCTCAACCAAACTCTTACCTTGCTTTAAGTTACGATAAGAGGAAGCTGCCTAGTGGATTTGGTGGTCCTAGCTCTTATCATTTAGGAGGAGTTCTTGAACAAACAGACGGATGGATGGACAAACTCTCTCAAATAGATAGCAGATGTATCTATTTATTTATTTTCGGTATTATATAAGCAGTAACTTGTTGGGTTTTTTGGTCATACTGTGATCCTGGCTTTCAGTGTCAGGATCACGGTGGTGGTGAGATATTCCAATTCTCTGATTTAGGAAATTCTGCCTGGGGAAGTACTTCCCCTAGGAGGAGAAACTTACAAGTGTCTCTGCATGGTATTGGTAGTTACCCTTCTCTCCTCCCCTCCCCTGCTGCAGTGCCAGCTATTGAGAGGATGAGCCACGGAAGCAGGTGCTCAGACCATGGGTTCAATGGTTCAAAATGGAGTTGGGGCAACAAGGGACAGAACCCACTGGAGGAAGCTGAGGAGTCACCCACTAACCATTATGTGCACATCTATATTGGCGAATGATTCCCAAGAGAGGTTGTATTGTATGATAATAAAAGCAGCCTATTAATTATTTACATTGAGCTGTTGTTGTACAGGATGTTATACAGCACCACAGTATACCTAAGACAAGGTATTTGCGCCAAATTTTTCACAATATGCTCAGTGGGGGTTCCCTGCATATCTCCTGGAATCATAAGGTAATCACATAACAGGACCAGATCCTCAGTTGGTGTAAATTGGTACAGTTCCATTGAAGTCAACTGGGGTGTGCTGATTTTATGCCAGCCATGGAATCAGACTGTTTTTGTTAGCTGTTGAGTGCTTTTAGGAAATGGACATATCATTTATGGTGTCTGGTATCACAAAGAGCTAACAAAAGAACTTTAAGATTCCAGAACTAGGGCTGAGGCAAGGAGCCGTTAAAACCATTGTATATATCAGTTGCAGCTTCATTTAAAAAAATGGGTGTGATTAAGATAAGATATAGTAGCATGAAAACATTCAGTAACCAACTGCTACTGGGGAAGTTGCATTCCTGAACATAGACATGAATTTTTTGTCATGGCTCTGTGCTGTGTAATTAAATTTTCATTGAATGGCTGGGTCTGACTATTATAATGCGATCACTTACAGCTCTTGTGTGTAATTGATTAGAACAATAATGAGTTTCAATGAACAGGACCCCCTAACAGTAATGAACTCCAAGGAATTTCTAGGACAAAAATTCATTTGAGAGGATGACAGACATGAAGACAGATTGTTGTAAGCACAAGTTCTGTGTGCACCTATATATAAATAATAAATATATCACAGGGAAATGTCAAATGCTGCAGCACTATGATGTGAAGCTATCTGCATACCAGTATGTTGGGAAAAAAAGCTGTCTTAAAAATGACATGTAGTGAGTTATTCACAGAGAACAATTTATCGGGTGAACATAGCTCCTCGTCTACTTGTGATTTATTCACAATCAGATCTGAATTTCCATGAATTTATTATTCACTAACTAATTATATGATTACATATCAGCCTGTAGTTTGGGACTATAAACAGTGAGTATATCTTTTTGAGTATCTATACTGTTTGGTTAAGCAAGCTGCATAGCATTGGTTCTGATTTCTGATTGGATGACACAAAAAGCTTTCAAGATGGCTACCAAACATTTCTAGTACAAATACTTCAAAACGTTCTTATTCCTTTAACATGATACCTGACAAAAATCTACTTGTGTTGTACAAGTGTTTGAAGAAAAAAAAAGCGTGAGAGAGGTTGCAAGTACTATCAAAACTAATTTACATTTTATATTTGAACAAATGTTTGTGGTATTTACCCAGTTCTAGTAAAAAACCAGTATATTAGATAGATCAGATGTACTAGGTTTATGGCTTCTTTGCATCACTGGTGATTCTGGCACTACATTTTATAAGACTGAATAAATTCTGTTGAAGAAAACTATACCAGAGTTTCAAAGGATCCCACGATGTCCACATTGACAGAAGTTTCACTCTCCAAACATTTTAAATAGATAATCTGTCATTCCTGTTAATAAAACTGGTTTACTAGAGTTTTCCTGCTGCTGTTCCTCAAATGAGCTATACTGACTTTCAGTTCTATGAAAAATTGCAATTTTTTGGCTTTTAGACCTGAGTCAGCATGAAAAAAAACCTTGAAAACTTTTTTTCCACTGAAGAAATATTCAGTTTTCTGGTTAGCTATATGGTTTCCTTATTAACAAATCAGTCATTGTGGAGAATAAATTAGAAAAAGGTCAAGAACTGAATACAATATCAGCTAAAATATTGCCTCACATAACATCCTTTTTTATCACCTAAAAATGTGCACTCCTAATGAATTTTTTAAATAATCACATCTTGTGATAATATATTTCTTTTACTGAATGTAAATTACCCAGCATTCAGTGAAACTTGACTTAAAGCCAGCACTCAGTGAACTTAATTGTTTGCAAAATGAAAGTGGTCTTTTGCTAAACGATAAGCAGAATTATATACAGTATTAGTGCTGGTTGGAATTTTTAATTTTCTGTGGAAAATGTTGATTTTCATTGGAAACAAAAACATTTTTATTTTTAGCCACAAATTTTTAGTTCAATGATGGAAAGTCAAAAATTTTAGAGGAAAGCAGATACTTTGCAATATTTTTATTTAAAACCTCAGTTTCCTGTTCTGAAAATAAATCAGTAAAAATCTTCAGTACATTTGTAGATATTTTGGGGCAATCTTTTAAGGCAGGAAACTGGTTGCTGGGAAACTGGGATTAAGATTAAAGATAATCTTTGTTTGGCCCAAAAACTAAATGAATATTTTGCTTTCATTTTCAATAAAGATGATGATTTAAAACATGGAGGAAAATGTTGGCTGGCTAACGGGAATGAGTGTGTAGAAATAGAAACTTACCACAACCAAGAAACTCAGGTATTTAATGTGGTGAAATCAGAAAGATGAAGTCAAACTGGAGCTACTGCAGAGAATGATCAGTGGAATACAGGGGAGACTGTAAGAATTAGCTTAGCAAAGCAAAGGCTGAGGACAGAGATGATTACTCACTATAAACACAACAGGAGGGTAAATACCAGGGAGAGAGAAGAGCTGTTTAAGCTAAAGGACACATTTGGCATGAGATCAAATGGGTATAAATTGGCTGTAATGAGTTTGATCACAGAGATCTCCTTTAGACTGTCATCTGCTGGGCTGATCCTACCACTGAGCCTGCCTGCCTGCCTTCTGTGGCACTACCCACCCAGTCCTGCTGAGCCAGAAGCTCTGGTATCCCCCAGTAAAGGCACAGAGTTGGGATCACAGCCTACTAGCAAAATAACACACATGCTGAGAGCAGCTCAGCTCTGTGATGGCTTAGTCACAGGGACTCCACTGACACACCTACCACATCCTGAATGCACAACCCCAATGGGACCAGTACCCCAGAAGAATCCATCTTGCTCTGCATAAAATGTTTATATAGAGGAAGTTCATAAATTGTTTGCTCCCTTAATCCGTGAAAGACAGATTTGCACAGCTGTTACCCCGAGTTACAATTATTTACATTGGGTTTTATAATAAATAAAAGTGATTTTATTAAATGTAAAAAGTAAAATGTAAATGGATGTAAGTGATAACAGACAGATCCAAGTAAGTTACTAAACTAAAATAAAAGAAAACACTGCAGCTAACCTTAATACTCTAACACATTTGTTGCATTCAATTTCTTTCCCTAACACTAGTTTTAATCTTCTTTTCTCATAACCGAGGCAGCCTCCTAGCTTGAGCATGATCCTTCTACATCTTAAGTCTTAAATGTTTCCAGACATCATCTAGGTGATAAGCAGGGGGTATCTTAGTGTCCAACAACTCTCCCTATTGTTTGATTTCCTGCGTATACATAGATTTTGCTCAAGGTGGGACTGCTCTTTGTTCTGTTCCAATCATTTCATACTCCCATGGAAAAATCCCACATTCAAAATGGGTTCCAGCATTAGGTGACCATCCACATCTTGGCAGGCCCAGCCACAGTCCAGGTTTACAGAAAAAGCAAGACTATTCACAGATCATTTTCATGAGTACCAGGCCCTTAAGCTCGCTGAGTACTGTTAATGGCCTTCATTAACACATCTAGACACACAAACAAATTTATACTTCGTATTTCTAACTGCAAATATAGAAATGATACATGCATACAAATAGGATGTGCACATTCAGTCAATGACAAGCTTTTCAATGACAGGGTTACATGCCACATTTTGCAGAGAGCATATTTAAGTTAGGCATATGCATATTCAAAAACATATTTCTATAAAGAATATGGAGATGCAATGTCACACTGGCCATGCATAAATGTAAGTGTAAATTAGAAGAAGGTTTCTAGCCAGAGAAGTGAGGTCTTGGAACAGCCTTCCAATAGAACTGATAAGGGCTATCACAATTTCAGGTAATTATACGAGCATTCCTCCTTTGTGGTCCACCCAGGATATCCACTTTAGGCTTTTGGCTTTGAACCATTATATCTCCTGGGCAGAGACCTACATCTTTCTTCCTGACCAGGGATTTTAAGGCTACGAGGCTGCAGCCCCCTGATTTACACATTGATATCCCCAGCAAGTTTGAATGCCTAAAAAGACCAAAGCCTGTGGTGGTTTTCTCTCAAAAGGTTTTGACCAGTGCATTCGCTCCAGTTATTACTTACCACACAGTTCTTTCTAAGAAAGCATATTTATTCTTAAAAGCATTGCAGAGAAAGCATTTTGAACAACAAAAGAACCTAAACACACAAAGAAAAATCTACTGGAGGCTTCCCCACTCCAACCTAGCACTCTGGTAGGTTTTAGTGCTTCAAAACCTACAACTGGGCTTTCTCCATGGTTATGAGTCCATTGGTCTTAGATTCTTAACCAGAACAAAGATTGTGCAGATCAGTTATTTCTTTATGCAGTGTGATCCTTTGATAGTGGTCTTCTCACACAGGTAATCAGCAGACAATTACCCTCAGGGCGTAGTTTTAAAAGGTTGGGTATTTGCATTAACCTCTCCTTTGTGATTTTCCAGGAAATCCACTTAACATTTATTGTCACCTAAGCCCATACTTACCTGGCACATTTTCAGTGTAGTCTTTGAACTCCCAGGTCTCACATCTGTCACATCTCCCCCTTACAGAGTTACATGCAATCCCAGCCTACAATACTACATAAACTTAATACAATAAGGGATATTGCAGGAAATTGCTTTATCTATCACATGGAGGAGCAACCTCACTAGTTTTAAGATGATGCTTGAGAAGTTTGTGAACAGGATTATATGATGGGGTTGCTGAAGAGCAGGAGATTGGACTCAACCCAGGAGGTGCTTTCCAATTATATGTCCTATGTTCCTAAATTAGACTTCATTCTAAATGATAAAGATGAATTGATTACTGAAGTGAAAATTGATAATTGCTAAGGTGCAAGCAATCATGGTCTACTCTTATTTGTGTAAATAAAACATAGCCATGACTAGTGTTATATATTCCTGAGGCTTTTAAAAGGCCAATTTCTCAAAGCTGAAAACAATCATGAACGAAACAGAGTGGACAAAAAATGTAAACAAAAGCATGTGAGTGACAATTGAGAATTAACTATGCAGTCATGAAGGACATTTCTGTGGGTAAAAAAAATCAAATAACCTGTTCACACAGACATCTATTCAGGAGAGCACTTAAACTTGTGCTTAAATCCTATTTAAGCACTGTCTTAAATATAAGCGTGTCCTTAAATTCTTTCCTGGGTCTCTGAATGGGATTGGGATTGTGCTTGTAGCTGGACATGTGTTTAATGTGTTTAAGTGTTTCCTGCATTTGGGCATTGCATTGGGATCTGCACTCTTGAATCGGTCACCGTCCAAGAGATGGGTGTGGAGAGGGATGAGAGAGAGGGAAATCTATCCTTCAAGGTATTTCCTGAAAATAGAAAAAGCAGCAGGGGGTGGGTGGGAGAAGTGTTGTTGTTTTTCCTACCAATCTATGAGGTGCTCAGATATTATAGTAATAAGGACCATATACGCTGATACATAGATGGATAGATTCACATCCAAATAGTTTCACATCCGAGTTGCTGCTGTTGTAGGTGTCTGAATTCTGCTGTAAGCCTCTTAGAGCAGGGAAGGTGTTTTTTGTTTGCTTGTTTGGTTTTGCAACACAACACTCAACAAAGCACAAATAAGAGTTTTTACGGTGCAGTAAATAATACATGAAATTGAGGGAAGGAAGGTTGGAAAAGGAGGCATGGAGGAGGTGGGAGATTATAGTAATATTTTCTCAGTGCACAGAACTGTTGTTTGGCTGGAGCAGCATATTTCAGTTTGCATTCCACTAGATTTTCAGTCTCCTTTGTACTTGAATTTTCTTGGAAATATTGCACTGTGCATCTGACAACAGGGATCCCTTGAAATCTGTGGTTCCCCATTCTCACTCGGGCAATAAGACAAGGATTTGAAGCCAAGAGGGACTTTATTTAACTGCCATTCCTGTCTAAGCTTGTAGTAGAAAAATATGTATTATCTTAGAGATACATTCACTAATCTCCCAAGTGATCATATAATCACACTGTCCTCTCTTTGTCCTTCCTCTCTTCTACCTTTCCCCCTTGTCACTGTAGCCTTACGTTTATTGTCACATTAATTTAGTCCCCAATCTTGCAAATGGAGGAACTCAACTAAATTCAGAGGAACTACTCATGAGTATAAAGTTACTCACATGCATAATTATTTGCAGGATATAGGCTTTAGGCCTCAATTCAATAAAGCACTTGCATGGGTTGAATTTTAAGCACATACTTAAGTGTAACCCTTCCCATTTTCACCATTTCTTGAAATGGTGATCAATAGGGCAGAGACATATGTTTAAAAGTATACATGTGCTTAAGTTTTTTTTTTTTTTTTACCGAATTGAGGATCTAAAGTTTAACTGATCTGAGGCAAGATATCTGTGTGTCTCAGTTTGGGGTAACTGCACCTGTATTCTCCCTTCATGGCCCCGCAGGGTCACCCACTTTTAGGCCTTTGGCTCCTCAGCTATCCCCTCTCTTGGGTACAGACCTGCCTCTCTCTCCCTCCTGACGGGGGGGTTTCCAGCCTGCTCAGAATCCTACTTACACTATGATGTTCTCAGCAAGCCAGACTTCCTAAACAGGACAGTGTCTGCACTTTGTTTTCTCTCCAAAAGCTATGAACAGCTGGAATTGGCAGCTATTACAAATGATCACACAGTTATTTATAGCCAACCACATTTATTCTTCACATCAGGGCTTACATTCTGATCGAGTATTTCCTAGAGCCCCAGGCTAAGGGATTCAGCCCCACAAGTGGCACCTGGGCTCTAGACTCTAGCTGTGCGGGGGATACCCAGCTTGGGGCCTGAGATTCTCAGGAGGTGACAGGTCTCAGATCTTCAGCCCTGTGGGGTGCACCAGGGCTCAGGGCTTCAACTCTGTGGGAGGAACTGGGGCTCTTAAGGGTTTGCAAATATATGCCAGAGTTCCAATTCATAAGAACATAAGAACATAAGAATGGCCATACCGGGTCAGACCAAAGGTCC
>CM057845.1:106865267-106887515 GCA_030068395.1 Apalone spinifera | reverse complement strand
TCTTCCTAACAACTGGCATTCCCTCCCCCTCAGAGGTATCCTCAGAGTGAGAGGATACCGCAACATCCTTTGGAAGGAGGGTCCCGACTATGAGATGGTTTCCCTCTGCTACCATTGAATGCTCTGTTCCCGTGAGACTTTCATCCTCCTTAAGATAACTGGGGCTCTCAGACTGGAGGTGGGACAGTACTACTGTGTCCCGGAAAGTCTCATCAACATAGCTCTCTGACTCCCTTAGCTCCCTTAAACCCTCAGTCTCTGAGGGTCAGGAGCTCCTTGCAACGGGTACACACATATGCCATCCACCCACAGGGCAGGTAATCATACATGTTACACTCAACGCAATAAACAGGATAGCCCCCAGTCTGCTGCTGGGCTTCTGTCTGCATTTTTTCCTATGAATGAGTTTGATTGATAAGGTTTCTAGTTAAAACAGGAAGTTTTTATAAAAACCTTTAAACTAAAGTATAAAGACTGGCAAGAGTACCTTGGCCCCTTCCCACTCCCCTTCCAAACTGCCTCTCAAAACTCCCTGTTTGCTGCTCCCGTTCGCAAGCTCCCTGGTCGCTGACTTACAGCTTTATAAAGCCCTGGTAGCCCCGCCCCCTGACTAAGGCTCAGCCAATTAACAGAGGCTTTTAGATTTCAAACTTTTAGAAGCTCATAGCTTCCAGCTGCCAGCCACAGCACACGCTCCTTCAAACAAACAAACAAACCAAACAGCTTCTTGCTTAAATTAGACCACAGGAGATACCAGCCAGAAGTGGGGAGAATGGTAGGCTCACCCCCTCAGGGAGAGAGGTTCATAAATCCAGGCATTAGGGAGGCCTGCATCTCTGCTACCTGTTCTCAGATATGAACCTTTTCCTGGAGTGTGATGCCCTATGCTGTTTTAGAAAGAATTTGGATAGGAGGATGAGACGGTGGTGGTGGAGATAATTCCTAACTTGGAACTTTCAGCCCAGCGATTAGAGCACTCATCTGGGACATGGGAAACACAGGTTCAACCCCTAACAATTGGACTACAGAGTACTTCTCTGTCTACCTTCTCTTTCTGGTTCACTGACTGTGTAAGAATCTGCAGTGGGACAGTCCTGAGAAGTGGGAGACCCCTGTGTAAATGCTTTCTCCCCCATTGGCATCCTAGATTAGGGTTCCAGTCACTTGGTTAAAAGTTTGTGGGCACCCATTTCCTTCACAAAAATTCTCTATTACACAGACTCTAAGGCACCCACCTTTATTCTTCTGTGGGCTCAAGTGTAACCCTGTTAATGTAGGCACCCCCCATCCTTTCTGAGTTCCTAGGGCTCCAGGTATAAGGCACCCAACTTTACTTTAAATGTGTTGCCTGTACACTCTAGGACAGGGTTGGGCAATAATTTTTACCGGGGGCCACTTCAGAAATTTTTGAAGTGGCCCCAGGCCACACCAGAAGGGCCCCCTCTTCCCCTGCTCCCCCTAGGTGCCCATGCCCCTGGAGTGGGAGGAGACTTCACGAGCTCCCCCACTCCAGGCCAATCAGAGCCTGGGGGTGGGGGAGTGCGCAAAGTCTTCTCCCACCCTTCCAGAAGCGCTTAGTGCTTCTAAGCACTGCGTGCTCCTGGCAGGGAGGAGGAATCTTTGTGAGCTTCCCCCGGCCCCAGGCCCTAATTGGCCTGGGGGCAGGGGAGTGGCAGGGCCTCCACAGGCCAGATCCACTCGCTTGGCAGGCTGGATCCGGCCCACTTAGGCCCTTTTGCCCACCCCTGCTCTAAGACATACCACCCTACCTAGTTCCTAGGGTTTAAGGCGTAACCCGGCTGATTTAAGCACCCCCACCCTTTTGCAATTCCTAGGGCTCTAGGTGACAGGCACCTAACTTTACTCCTCTGTGGACTCTGGGCTCTACTTGTCCATGGTCTCACTCATTCCCTCTGGACTCAGGACTTAATCTTTTGTGAGTTTATCAGATCTTTTACCTTAAACAGTAATACCCTAACTAACCTCTGGTTATTAACTCTTGCCAAAACAGACTGCACATGCTAAGTACACAGCGCTCCCTACTCCCAATAAGGCAGATTAACTTTTTATGATGGCCAGTCAGTGTCAGGTCATCTGGGAAACTCCAACTTCTGCATGCTGTGACTGGCAGGGTATTGAGGTCTGGCAGCTCCGGTGTTCGGGCTGTGTGATGAAGTTGGTTCCAGAGAATTTCCTTTTTGGACCCCAGTTGATATAGTGAAACTTGAGTCTTACTTAGCTGTACTTAACCAATCATTTTACTAAAAATATTACTACACAATTTTCTAACCGACCCTAACATATGATAAAACAATTCTTTAACCAGCTATGACCAGCAGCATCATAATTGATATTCAACTAGCAAAGTTAATTATGCAACAGACAAACACAATCAAAGAACCAGAGACGAAAGAAATAATAGAGAAGTGAGAACCATAAAGAAAAAAACATAAAGAATAGGGATTTCACAACCACAACTGTTAAGTGATTTCCTGTCAGACAGAATGCTATCCAAGCCCTGGTCTACATTAGGGAGTTATTTCAAAAAACACACACCCTTATTTCAATAATAAGCCAACTGTCCACACTACCAAGCCCATTATTTCAAAATAATGGGCTGATTATTTTGAAATCTGTACTCCTGCTTTCCTTGGGGAATACGCTTATTTCAGTAGATATTTTGAATTTAGTAATTTTGAAATCATTTCCTAGGTTAGACATGCCCCAACAAAGTTTTCTTTAACCATCTTAAGATCTGGTTCTTTATTTGGTGATGATGAGTATCATTAGGACAGGACTGCCTTCTTAACAATCTGGTATTGCATGTAATTTAGATGAAATGTGAGTACGTGATATTCTGTTTCTTGACTTATGGCTGCTCCTCTCCCAATATGGCAGTGGGAAAAAGGCCTCTGACTTTATAATATGGCTACATGAAAATGCCTTTTCTTTACGTCTGCATTCCTTCCATTTCCCATCTGCATTTCCTCCTTCCCATCTGCATTCCCTCCATTTCCCCCCTCTTCCTCTTGCTGGATTTTAAATGGGAAGCAATCTGACAGGCAGCCTCTCAGCATGCTTACCAGATTGGACCTCGCATGCAACTTTGGCAGTCAAATGCCTATCTTGATCTGGTCTGTGAATTGCTCTGGGTGTCAGGTGGGAGATAGGAATCCAGACACCTTCAATAAGGCAGTGTTCAGCCAGGAGTTAGGTGTCTGGCATGTAGAGTGAGATGGCCATGCACAGAGACTGAAATGTAGATGCCCAGGAAACTTTTACCTTGAAATTATATGCAACAACTATGTTAAGGTGCCCACAGCATTTTGTGGGAGTTTTTGCACATCTCATTGGTCCCAAAACTGAGATTTAGCTCTGGATGCACAAAAGAAGTTAGGTGCCTATGTCTATATTTTAGATGTCCAAGAGACTTGCCCAAACTCATGCAGGAAGTCTGTGGCAGAGCTAGCAACTGACTCCAGATCTTCTGAGTCTCAGTCACATGTTTTAATCACAAGATTATCTTTCCTTTCTCCGAATCAGTGAACAGCACATTTTACAGTAGGACCCTACGGTCTGGAACTCAGCTTTAAAGGTATGACAAAGATGGAATTTATTGACATTTCAGGCATGGTGTAATGCCTATCTCTCCTCAGGCTTCTGCTTAAGGTGGGTGGCGGGGAGTGAAGTGTACACAAGGTGAGACAGTGTGCTGCACACACATGCAAACACTATCTTGGGAGAGAAGAAACAAGGTTTGTGCCTTCTGGATACAAAGCTGGTTGGGAATGAGTGTGACCTTCCTGTCACTGATGCACCCCACATGCCAGTGCTTGTGGATGAGAAACAGAGCTTTCCCACAAATGTTCCCTATGGCAACTCAGTGCACGGCCTCCTCCAAGAGAATTCTAACCTGGCCAGGTCTGAGACTTTTACAGCTTTTCTCCATGGCAGGGAGTATAGAAAGTGCCATGGCATGATCCCACCAAAATGTTAGGAGGGCATGAGTCAGCGTATGAAGATATTTATTGTGAGCAGTATTTTCAAAAGCATGTCAGGCCATGGCTACGCAACCCTGCAATTCACACTGTAGGGGTGCACAGCAAACTACTACTCTGTGTCATCCTATCTGGAACTGAAAGGTATCTAGTTTGCATTCAGGGAATTCTGTTTGAAGAGGACTATGTTAATGAAGACTTGGAACTGTTTAATGTGTGTCTGCTGCTTCCACACTGGGGAGTGACAGCGCGTGGCACTTTGGTACGCACTGCTATTCTCATCCCAATTGTTCAAACTGCAGGGCAGTATAAAAAGGCCCTAAGAGAGTTAAGTGCCCAACTCCCATTGAAAGCCAAGGTGCTTGTGTAGTGACCAGCAGCCATGGCTTCTATGCACTGCTGCAATAACTGTCATGTGCCCTGATTTCAAGCAGGGGTGAAAATTCTGGCTTTCCTTGTCTACGCTTGCTGAATCCCAAGTACGGATAAGACCTTATGTTCAGTTCTCAGAGGAATTTAGATTTCTAATTAATGGGAGGTAGGGGCCTAAATACTTTTGAAGATCCTAGGTGATTTGTCTCAGAGCACATAACTAACCAGGGTGACAAAGCTAGGATTAAAAGTCAGTGCTCATTGCAACCAATATTTTGTACTAATCATGTAGATTTGTTCCCATCACCTTTTTAGCTGCCTCAGTTTCCAAATTGGCCCTGTTTCTTGTTGTGAGATATTTTTTTCTCAGCAAATTAAGGCAAATTTGCCAGTTTCAAGATTTTTTTAGACTAAGCTAGGCGCCCATAGTCATTAAATTGCATCTGTCTATGGACTGGCTTTACTATTGCTTAACTCCTTCTGACATACTTATTTCTTATGGTGTTAATTTTTTAAAAGTCCCAATTACTCAGTATAAACAAATAAAGAGGAAGTGTGTGGTTTCAGTATGATTCATTTGAACAGAAGGTAGGAAACATTAGTATTGATGCATTCCAGGACTTGCTAGCGAAGCACAACTAAATTTAGCAGCCAGTGATATTGATTTGATTAAAAATGGTTTAAGACTTGTAAATGTCACAAGAACTTAGCAAAATGAACATTATTAAATCCTTCTGGTGATGGGGAAAACTAACAAAGGGATTTGCAGTGGTTTCTGTAATTAATTGTTCTGTCATGATTTATATTAACTTACAGTACAACTCCATTAGCTCAGACCTGTCATCTCTGCTCAAGGAACCACCAAGTAATCACTACCACATTAAAGAATAAATTAGTTTTTGGCTTGAAGCCTAGTTGTAGAATGTTTCATTTGTGTCTGCTGTAGACATATGTACCTAATAAAGTTGGGAAGAATGAGTTGAAGTATGTATATATCACTGTCAGCCGACTATATTTTAGAGACAATATGATCAGCTTTGTTCATTAGGGGTAATTAATCACTTTATTTCAGTTGATGTGCCTCCTATTTTGGTGAATGCCTGTAGGTGAACCATGAAGTAGAAGATGAAAATAGGTAGGTCTCTCGAGATCATTCCCCCTTTGCATTTTGTGGCCTGTGGTTGTAGTAATAACTTCATATGGTTTTTGTTAACACTTCATTACCCTGGACTTGGATAAATTATCCTCTTGATTCCTTCCCATTTGCAGACACGTGGGTGAAGCCAAGGTTTAGCTGCTACTTACAGTAGATTATGGGATTTGTAAGGTTCTATCAAATCATCTCTGACTTTGATGGTTTGAAGATGTTTTAAGTGGCTTTTTTTTAAGTGTGTAACAGCTTGCTCAAGAAATTCTTTACATTTCCACATAGTCGGTAGTGGCCTTCGGAGTCCAGATGCTAAGACTTTAACTGATTTCTTTTCTTTCTTGGTCCTGGGGCCAAGAACTACTTCAGTACCCTGGGGCATTTCAGTGCACAGCCAGAAAGTCAGCACTGGTGTTTTAAACATGTGGCTGCTTGCTCTATTGATGGGTCATGTGGTCAGACAGGCATTGTAGACAGACTTCATGACTTGTGAGTGTGCATCACCTGTTAATCCTCAAAGGGTTGTTAGTACCCTTGAAGTTCTAAGCCTTTCAGCTAGCTCCTGAAATTTAAAACATGTCCTTTATTAAACCTGTTATTTGAACCTGAACAATATCCATTCCCTTAAAGCTGCAATGGAAGCCACACTGACAGCCTCCTCATTAATATTATTTAGTATTTATGGGGTGCTGCATGGATCTAGTCATACTCCCCCTGGAGTCAATGGGAGTTTTGTGTTAGGTGCCTACGTTAGGACCTGTGGGCCTAAGTGTTCATCAGGACAAGCTTCTGCTTCCGATGGTGAACCCACACCAGTTTTAGATGACCCTGCAGCTACAAAAGAACTGGACTCGGTCCTAGAATGGGACAGCTGGCCTTCCAGCAGGGTGACTCCAAGAAGAGAGTTATCTAAGTTAGTGAGCTGGAGGAGCAGGCAGACAAGAGTAGACAAATTGGCGTCCTCGCCTTGTTAGAAGGAGCTGGCCTGGGCACAGGAGCCTGGGCAGCTAAGAGGACATTTTAACAAAGCTTAGTGCCATAAGTCATCGTTTGGAGTGATGTCACATTCCCACTAATCAGCTACAGCTCATAACAGGCCTCTCTCAGAGAGCTCCCAAGCCATACCAGGCAGGAGGACACTGCGATGGAGGGAGCCATGACACAGTACATCAGTTGGTCCCAGAGCAAGGAATACAAAGTGGCTTTCACACCTCACCACCACACAGGGGATATTCACCTTCCTCTGGGGCATTCTAGAGGCATCTGCAGTCAAAGTTAGCCCTTAGCTCTTTGGTAGCTGTGGCAGTGGATCCCTGACTGGACAGCCACCATGGCTCTGCTTGAATGCTGTAGCCCCAGCATTAGGTGCAATGACAAGAAGACTGACATTTAAGTGCTCCAAATTGCTAATCCATAAATATTGTTGCATCAGCCAGCTCTTTTCTACATATGCCGTCATAGAGTGGTAGTGCCAATGTACTATTTATGTGGATTTTGTTGAAACCATCTGTTTAAAATACAGTAATGATCCCTTGAGTTGAAATATGTAGGCTGACCTAAAAATGACATGGCAACAACTTAAAAAACAGGTTTTAGAAGAGGATGGACATTCATTTGCACACACTCAATAATGGGGGGAGCCCAAATCTATTGGGTGGGGCTGAAAGTAGAAAAAAAAGGCTTCTCTCAATTACAAATTGAGAGATATCTGGGAACAGAATTTGTCCCAGAATGAGGAGACATACCTATTTTATTTTCCAAGTCTATGCCTTGCTAGAGTTATTCAGAAGACATGGGTGCCTCCTCCCTCCTCTCATAATTTTTAACAAGTCTGTGGCTTAACTCATTTCTCTTGAACAAGTTGAATGAACTGCCTGTGTTGAAGTAGGACATCAGTGTATTCTAGAAAGGAAGGGGGAAGTCAAAAATTTAGAGAGAAGATCAGTTTTTGAGAGATTTTCAATCCATTCTGGATTTGGGAGGGACAGAAAAACTGTGAGAATAGTCTTTGTCTACAACAGAGATCCAAACCTGAAACTGGATACTCTTCAAGCCATTCGGGGACCAGGGTTTGGAGCCAGGCTTTATACTCAAGCCCATCTGAGAATATGTTTGCATTTCTCTTTTTTGTCCTAGCCAAAAGAAGACACTGTCTATCATACTGGCATTTCCAAAACCCCCATAATAATGGTATCTACATCTAAAGTGCAGAGACATACCCACTTTAAAAAAAATAAATCTTAGAAAACTTCATGATTAAGTTCAGATCAGTTCTTATTTTATCTGAACTAATTCACCTATTCCTACTTATGCCAAATTGGTTTTTGGCTGTACTTTTCCATTACTAAAGTTGGCTGCTTAAGTTCAGGAACAAGTTTGCCAAATTAGCAATTGATATGATCAGAATAAGCCAAGTTCTCCTCTCATGGCACTTGAGTTACTTCCATCACTGTCATTGGGTCCAAGAACACTGCAGTCCTTCAAATTCAGGGAAGCTTTATCTGAATAAAGCCTGAAACACCACTCCAGGATTGGGTCTCTGGTAATTTGCATTCATAGAATCATAATCATAGAATCACAGAATATTAGAACTGGAAGGGACCTCAAGAGGTCATTGAGTCCAGTCCGCTGCCCTCACGGCAGGAACAAGCACTGTCTAGATGATCCCTGACAGGTATCTATCCAACCTGCTTTTAGATATCTCCAGTGATGAAGATTTCACAACCTCCCTAGGCAATTTATTCCAATGTTTAACCACCCTGACAGCTAGGGAGTATTTCTTAACATCCAGCCTACACCTCCCTTGCTGCAATTTAAGCCCATGCAGTACTATTAAGGCAGTTGGAGGCCCTAGATACAGTGCAGCACGGAGAGCTGTATCTGCAGCCACGTTTCTAACCTGTGGCCATGGCTCTGAATTGGCATGTTAGACAGCCTCACTGAGAAGCAGACACAGTAGTGTGGGGACTCCTTACTCTCTTCTGCAGAAGTAGCAGCAGGGGTCTTGTCTCCCCTTTGGGAGTAGCAGGGAAAGTAGGCTTCTCCTTCAACAGAAAAGCAGAGGCAATACAGGGGATGCTGATACTTACTCCAGCTGCTGAGTGGGTCTTCCTAGGTGAGTGGTTCAGGTTCTCTTCACTCTTTCACCCATAAAGTCCTCTGCTGAGATAATAGTGGTGAAGTCCACAGAACAGTGAGTCTTGGAGTTAACACTCCACTGTTGCATGAGGCAGTTTGCAGCACTCAGAGCTATTGTTTCAGGCTCCTTGTAGACTCAGACACATTGCAACATTGGTTATGCTTAACTGACGGGTTTCCAGCTTTCTTTGCAACTGTAAGGGCAAAGTACCCTGCAGAAAACTGCAGAGAAAATGGCACATCTATGAACTTTGTGCTCTTGGACTGCTGAAATCCATAACCAATGTTGCTTTCTAGGGCCATCCACACCTTTGACTTCTTTCTGGTCTCTCAAATGCCCTCTCATGTATTAGGCCTTATGCCTTCACCTGTCTTGGGCAGTAATCCCACAATTTCCCCCCTCTTACTGGCAGTGGTGCTCAACCATGTTTTTCCAGCAGGCCCAGGTGGATTTGAATCCTTTCCTTCAGGAGCTGTAATCAGTGTGTGAATGCAGTGAGCCCAAACAACCTTTTCAAAGGGAAGTATTATTTACTTTTAAGAGCAAAAGCAAAGCAGGACAAGAGAAAAGGAGTTTAAGGTCTACACACAGATCTATTTTACATATGGTCAAAGGTCTGTCTTACTCCTTTTCTATACTACCCAGGGCCATCAACCTAAGTTATGCATCTTCAGCTACATGAATAATGTAGTTCAAGTCAATGTACTTATGTCTGCTTACCACAGTATCTTCATAGAGGTAACTTATACGTCATCTTTGCCTTGGTCCTGTGGATACTTCGACCTACCATCACATAGTATAACCAAACAAGTTGTGACAGTGTAATGTTTATTTCTTGCTTATGTTTCTGGCAGTGGAGGTTTAACTTGCTGTCCACCAGTCTATGCCTCACTTCTCCTGTCCTTCAGGAACTGTCTTTTTATCCACCCAAATGTTTGTTCTATACTGAGATTTCAAATTTGTCAGCAAATAGGAGAAGATCAAGAATGAGCTCTCAAATCTTCAGATTCTCTTACAAAACCAGCCTTCCACATAATTTCCCACATGGCTGGTCTCTACTAAAACAAGACAAGCAGTTTACAATACACATTTTGCTTCTCTACAGAAAAAAAGAGCATTAAACTCTCCAAATTCCTACATACCGCAAGGGCCCGAACAGTGGTACCCCAGACTCAACCAACAACATTGTTAATCTATCCAGCTATGCATTTAACCTGACACAAGAGTCTATCCTATCTTGGGGACTCTCTTTCTGCTCTACCTTTCCCACACACGATACAGTTCTGCGGGGACCCAGAAACCTACTTTCACCATCTCCGACTCAGGAAATACTTCCACCACTTCACTGAACAACATACTGACCCACAGATACCACCATACCAATGCACAAGAAGAAGGATCCTATGTGGACTCTACCTGACGGTCACAACAACCATCTGAACTTCTACATTGATTGCTTCCGCTGACGTGAACAGGCTGAAATTGTGGACAAGCAGCATCACTTGCCTCATAACCTCAGTCATGCAGAACACCGTACCATCCACAGTCTCAAACAAAACTCTGACATTATAATCAAAGAGGCTGACAAAAGAAATGCTGTAGTGATTATGAATATGTCAGATTATGAATGGGAGGCTGTTAGACAGCTTTCCAACACTGCATTCTACGGGCCACTCTCCTCTGATCCCACTCAGGAGTACCAAAAGAAACTACACCATCTACTCAAGAAACTACCAGAAGCAGCACAGGAACAAATTCTCACAGACACACCCCTAAAGCTACTACTATTCTATGTGCCATCCCAGATCCGTAAACTTGGAAAACTGTGGTGACCCATTATTTTAGGCATTGGCACTCTTAAGGAGGACTGTTCTGCTATATTGACTCCCTTCTCAGACCTTTTGCTGCCAATGCTCCCAGCTACCTTTGAGATACCACTGGCTTCCTGAAAAAACTACAATCCACTGGTGATATCTCCCCCCTTTCCCCAAAGCTGCATCATAGCCACTATACACAAAGATGGACTACAGACCATCAGGAACAGTATCCCCAATTTGTGCTTTTGCTGTTTCCCACACCCATTTCGGATTTGGGGATGATTTATATCTTTGAGTCAGAGACACTGATATGGATACCTGCATGGCCCCACAGTACGCCCACATTTTTATGGCTGACTTAGAACACCAGTTCCTCAGCTCCTGTCCCCAAATCCCCTCTCTCTACATTGATAACATCTTCATCATTTGGATTCACAGGAAGAAGTCTCTTGAAGAATTTTACTGGGATTTCAACAATTTCCACCCTTCCATTAACCTTAGCCTGGACAATCCCACACAGGAGATCCACTTCTTGGACACCACAGTACATCTCTCAGTGGTGTGAAAAATCCACACCCTTAAAAGATTTAGCTATACAGATCTAATTCCCAGAGTAGGTAGCACTAGGTCAATTCTTCTATTGACCTAGCTACGCCTTGTAGGGAAATCGATTATCTGTATTGATGGGAGAATCTTTGCCATCAACATGAGTAGTGACTGCTCTGAACTGCTTCAGCAGTATAGCTACAAGTGTAGGCAAGCCCAGAGATTTCCTTCCAGTTTTCTCCTCTTGGATCTCTTTTGCTTACAATCTGGGGGCTCCTTGCCATCCCATGCCAAGCCAGACTGTTGAGTTCAGCATGGTTGATAGTAAAATTTCACGGTGAATGATACTAGTATTGTGCTTTAAGTATTAGTAAATGGGGCTGTCTGAAGCTCTTTCCCTTTTTGTGCTCACCTGAAACTAACCCCAGCTTGAATTAATCTCTTGTAATCATAAGGCAAACAACACAATAATGAGACAGATAGAATTTATAATATTCATGAATTATCACAGGTGGCTCCCACATTCTTCTCAATCAACTTGTAGCATGTGCAGAGTTTTTTCTTAGAGGCAACATAAGTGATATTAATGTTGCTGTTGTATTTTATTATTCTACAATCATTAACTTTTAAGATTGGGCCACTGATTTATGCATCCCGTGTACTCATGAGTTTTTAAATGCAAAACAGTTCAGTGCAAGTCAGTCAGGTTTTGAACATATAAATGTAATCATTCATCACACAATAATTGATCGTTTCTCATGTAAATATATCATTCTGGCTATTCCGTATCACAAAGTGCAGACACAAAAATAAAAAGATTCCATCCGGATGATCTAAAAAGTTAATCAAGTTTTTTAAAATGTGATACAGTGGCTTGATCCTGCAGTCCTAGTTCAGGGATATCAACAAGTGAGGTCTGGCAAATAGAAGGCCACCGTTTCTCTCTGTAGCTCTCTCACTAATGGAGCAGAATGATTTTTATTGCAGGATATTGAAGCCTATTATTGGTTTTGTGAGATGGATCTTGCCATCCCAGATTGCTTTAATAGCTGCAGAATGGCTAGGTTTCATTTGCTTGCAACCCCACTTCACCTCAATCTTTCCATCTGCTATTATGCAGAAACCAGGACATGCTCCTGGGAAGCTCTTTAAACTGGGTCTGCTTGTTGGGCCACTATCTTTTTTTTCCTTCATTGGTCTCCCCAAAAGCCTTAGCTGAGCTCACAAACCAGGTAGCACAAGAGCCAGAAAAGGATAATATACTTAAGAAGGCAGTGTTTCCCTATTACAACAACTGTGCAAGGCTCACATTAGCATTTTATCAGTATTTTTCAGGGCTCAATTTAGAGAGGAACTCAAATCATTAGTGTCACACACAGCATCTTTTGTGTTCCTAGTTCCTAACAGACAATGGAAATTTGGTAGGTTGCTGCCACGAAAAGCTCACATTGTAAACTAGACACAACAGCTGGAATTATAAGGCTTACATGACACTTCCAAATTGTCTTCATCCTGTCTGGGGAACCTAGAATTGGCCACTGTCGGAAGACAGGATACGGGATAGGTGGACCTTTGCTCTGACCCAATATGACCCTTCTTATGTTCTTATGAATTAAATAGGAACAAAAACCCTGTGTCATCCAAACACCCCCTGAGCTTTGGGGAAGTCTTTTTGCAATGTTCTACAAGCAACAGACATTTTTGGATATGATCTTGGAAACCAAATCTACCAAGAAAATATGTCTCTGCATCCCTAGTCTCACACAACAGTGTCTGGGCAGCCCACAGCCTCGCTCTAATGTGAAAAAATATGTGTCTGACCGACAAAGGTTTTGCCAACAAAAGCACTACCTCGGTGGGCAGGGCCATCCCTAGGGGCATGAGGTAACCTCCACCCCATCTCAGGCCCCTCCCTACCTCTTCCTGCTCTGCTCCCTTCTGCCCCTATTTCACCTCTTCCTTGAAGCACCATTTTCCCCCGCCCCCAGCAAGTTGTGTGAGCCTGGGGCTTACCTGAGGGGATTCAAATGAGGCAGCAGCAGGGGTCAGTTCCCCCACCCCTGCATTCTCTGCAGTGCTGGGAGCCATGGTATGCAGAGTGACCCAGCAGCCTGCTCTGTTCCACCACCCGTCTCTCAGCCTGCGGTGCTCTGCTTCGCCATGGCAACAGGAAGAAGAGTGCCCCTGCCTCATCCCGCTCCGCTCTGCTCCCCCAAGCCCTGCATCACTCAAGGGAGTGGAGAGGGCAGGGATCAGGACCAGGGCCAGGACACTCCACTTGCCACCACCATTGTGAAGCAGAGCACAACAGTCTGGTAGATGGGCAGGGGAGCAGAGCAGGCTGCTGGGTCGCTTTATTTCCTGCAGCTCCCGCCACCATGCTGCCCCCTGCTGCTGCCTCCATACTAGGCCCCCCAAGTAATCTGTCCTGGGCCCCACAGGTCCTGTCCATAGGACTGCTCAGGCAGCCACTGCAGGCCTCCTCAAAGCAGCAACCTCCCTATGGACAGGATGGCTCTGTCAGTAGGAGACATGACATAGCTACTGCTGCTCATTGGGGGTGAACAGCTCTCTCCTGCCGGTTATGCAGGAGACCATACACCTATAGCAGTGTAGTGTAGTAGTGCAGACATAGCCTTAAACTATAGACTTCACTTGAATTCTCCCAAAAACAACCGTGAGGGGAAGGGTGAAGAATGCCCAGAGCTTTGGCTTCATCCCCCTCCACGCACACAGATAGGGCAATGTAGGGGCATATCATAATTTTCTGTAGACAATACTCATTCTAGTGAAGGCAGAGCAGAGGATGTTTGTGACCCAAAGGTGTTCTCTGAGTCATAATGCCTCCCAGAGCTACTCCTGGTCTGGAACAATTGACTCACTACCAGGCTGTGCTTAAGGGCAGTCTAGCTCACTGTTTTTAGTGCTAATCCCTTTGTTGATTATCTTAATTTCTTGCTAGTTGCACTGACTTGCTTTTCATACAAAAATATCAGCTATGTTTTTAAGTCTTGCTCAATAGATTTCTCTTGCCAGTCTGTACAGATTGATATTATTATGCGTGTAAACTGATACCTATTTCCCCATAAAAACTGGGGTCTGAGTGAGAGTGTGGCCTGTATTTCTATCTGTAGGGAGAGAGCAGCCACAGGAAATGGGATAGCAGGCTAAGATACTGCAGCTCACCATGGGTAAGATCCTGATCTCAGTTATACTGATGTAAAACCAGTGAAGTCAACAGATTTACTGTGATTTACACCAGAATAATTGAGATCAGAATCCACCCCACAGTACACCGACAGTCTGGTTGGCTCTCCTGTAAGGGGGGGGGGACCCCAAACATATGGTGTCAGCGATGCGGAAGCAGTACAGAAAACCACACGGAGCTGAAACAGTCTACCTTAAGATGCATATGTAAATCTACTGTACACCTTGCTAAAAAAGTATCTTGTCAGGAAACTTGGCTCAAGCTGTGGGATAATTTTGGCACCAGATACTAGAGTGGAAAATATTAACAGCCTGTAAGAAAGTCTGGCTTGAGCTGCTGCAGGGAAAGCAGCAACTGGCTGGGATACAATTAGTGTAGGAAACTCCAGAGCTCCTCTGTGCTATAGCACTGTGCATTGGGAGGGGAAGTATTACAAAATAATGCAAGCTTTTGTGATCATTGAGAAATACATCATGACTAAAGCCAAGCTGAAAAAGAGCACTACGGTAACTGTCGGATCCAAAAAAATGTCACATAAAAAAAAAGTAAGCCAAGTTAGAGAAAGAACAGTTTGCCATATAAAGATGTGATAGCTAGAAAAAGCCACATTCGGAAAGAGGAATGTAAATGGTCGTGTTAAACAAGAAACTCTCCGACCTCCCCAGTTCAATGTACATGAAAGATGAGTATTTCAAAAACATTCAGTTTTGGACTGACTCTGCTCCCATTGAAATTGACAGGAGTGTTTGCCTGCTGACTTTGATGGCAGAGTTACACCAATCATTGAGTGCTTTTGAAAATCCCACTTGAAATTATTTGGATAATAAAGCATGAATAAAAGTGTTTATGGTGACGTAGCAATCTCTCCACACACTGAGATAATAGTGGCTTTGTTTCTGTTAAAAGTCCTGTTTTGAGTCCCTCTGTCTCAAATTGCACCACAGTATTTGTGTGCTGTTCTGTGCCAAAGGATGTTTTGTTGTCCTGTGAGGAAAATCAGAAAGATGGTCACAAGATAGAACAGTGTGAAATGTCAGATTTTGCCTCTTTTGAAAAGTATCATACTATTTTGCCACGTTGTATTTAACAAAAACAAAAACAAAATGACCCAGAAACTCCACATGAGATTTGTTCTGTTGTCCTGTCACAAGCTCAGGGGTCTTGCACACTTTTAAAAATTTAATTTCTAATTTCTGAGCTATTCAGCTTATACCTCAAATTTGGAGGAACTCTACTCCCCATTTATCATACAGTTTTTAAGGTGTTTGCTGCTGCTGGATATGAATGTCTTAGCCTGCACAAAATCTGATAGGGAAGAGTTCAGGCTTCTTAAAGTCCACACATGGGCCAGTAGTTCATTGGTACTTCAGAAATTGCTTCAAAGTGTATACTCTTCATGAATGCTAGTCCCATGATCTCTCTCTGCTCCAAAATGTAGCAACTTCACCCATGTCGAATTTTCATAAATTGAAAGCTATTTTTTAAAAGAATCTCAGTTAAGGAATTTGTTAAGGAAAAGTTAGGGCTCTGTGTGTATGTACACCATTAATTTGCAACAATGTTATTAGAATATTCTTTGTGTAGTTACTAAAATATATTTGAAAGTTAGAAAATACTAGAAAATTGACAATGTTAAAAAAAAACCTTATATAAGAAATTACTGGTAAATAATTTAGATAATTTTAGTTTAAGATGCCTAATTGCCCAAAAGCCTGGGAAATACACATTTGAGGTGTGAACATGAATTTTGACTATTTCTGCAAACTTATCCTAATGAAGATTTTTGAAGAATATTAAGACACTGTGCCAACTGGCTCTGACACCTGAGCAGAGGATGGAATTCGCTAGTGTAAATCACTTTCTCTTTGAGCCTCAGATGATGGTCTGTGGGAAAGACTAGGTTAGAAACAGTGTTACTATATTCCAGTGATCTCTGGCTTTTTGAACAGTCACATAAAGATCTTAAGTTTTACTGGGAAGTGAATCTCCCCCCTCCTACCCAAAGATTTGGTGGGGCATAAAGATGACATACACTCATTTTTGTCTGCTCTTGCATCCTGCATGGAGTGGAGTGAATTCAGATCTAAGCCACTAAAAAGGTAAGCACATGCAGCTACAGTGCATGGTTTATTCCTACAGAGATAAGAACCATCAGTGCTAAAGCAGCAAGCCTGCAGAAGTGTACTGTGCCCACGAAAGCTCATGATACCATCTACGTGTTTTGTTAGTCTTTGAAGTGCTACCAGACTATTTGTTGTTTTTTAAGTTTTTCCTGTGATAGTAGTGATTCCCAGGTTCGTGAGTGCACACAGATTCATATGTGGAATATACACTCTGCTTCTTGTGCATGCCCCTTGTACCTTGCCATGACGCCTGTCTCAGAGGTCTTGATGAACAGTATCTCTAGGATGATTGGAAAGCATAAGAATCAGAGTATCCCATTTCCTTTTTGTTAATCTTACAGGCTAAATGACAACATATATGCTCGCTACAAACCAGAATTCTCCCCCCATGATGCAAGGTGGCAATAGGCCTTGTTCAAGAGAAAAAAACAATCTGCTACAATATTATCACCATAAGCAACCAAAAATATTATAGAGACTCAGATTACATTTTATTAGTCCTGGAGGATTTAAGGAACCACTATTCTCCCCTGAATGTACTAGCAACTGACTATGTAAAACTTCTCACTTTTTAAAACACTTCTCTCACTTTTTAAAACATTGGCAGATTCAGGAATAGTATAACGGATTGCCTTGATTAGTTCACCAATATTGTCCTAATCCTGCAACAATTTACAAATGTGCATAATCCAACTGAAATTAAGGGGACTACTGGTTGAACCTCTTTAATTTAGCATCCTTGGTTCTGACTGATGTGAAACCAGAGAATTTGCTGAACCAAAGGAAGTCAATATTGTCTAGGAGCATTACCAATACTTCCACTGCTGACTGGATTCATGGAAGACATTTAGGGATAAATTAGAGCTAAACAACATCAAAGAATCACTGAGAAAAAGGACTGGTGTCTGTAAAAAACTTTATGGGATTGCAGAATACCCATGACAAGTGAACATCTGACTAACCAAAATTATGCTGGACCATGCATGTTGCTGGACCAGATAGTACCAGACTAGAGAGGGTCAGCCTGTATTTAAATTCTGTGCATAAATCTTTCCAGGAGCAAGGCTTGTATTTGTTTTCTTTTTAATTGTTATTGAATAGCAAAGAGTTCAGTGCACAAGATCTTCCAGAGTGAAGGTACTTGATTTATAAAGGGTGAGAGCTCTCAGTACTTTCTGAAAAGCATGACTCTTTAAGGTATCACAGATAGGACATTCAAAAACAGACACCCCTAAAATCACTGTGGCATGTCATAGCCCAGCTGCAGCAGTCCAGTTTGGAGACACATCCAACAGCTTTGTACTACCCAAAACCTTTGGAGAAGGGCCTTGTGTCCTTGCCCTTCTGCCTTTATTGTGAGAACTTCTTTTCCCTTTGGTCAATATCCTCACCATCATCATTCTCCTTTTATGTGAAAGTCTGTTTTTGAAAGTTATGTCAGGAGTTGGAAATTGTTCTGACCATAAAATGGTGATGAAATCGACAGCTGCAAAAGATACTAAAAATGTAAAAGCAAATTATATTATTCCTGGCACTGCTTTGTTTTATCAACAAAACATAGATGGAAATGTGATTCAGCAGGTAAAGACACACAGAAATCCCTGCATTTTTTTATTGTTTTCATGTATAAAGTAAATATTTTTAAGTAGGTGGTTTTGATTTATTTACATTTTTTTAATTAAAACAAAATTACAGATAAAAGATGCTATAGCAATCATCTTTCCATGAAAGCAAAATATTGCAATGTAATTAAAAGGACTCCTTAAATTATAATTAAATTTGAAATTTAATTATGACTAGAATACTTTATCCTTATGAGCAACCAACACTTACTTGATATATAACCTTTATTGCAATTTTATTACATTTATGCTGAGATCTTAATCTATGGACTAAATAAGATCATTACATCAGATTTCTAAAAAGGCTTAGAATTGGATGGAGAAAGCAACACAATATTTTCTTCTGTAGATGATGTAATCGCTAAGTTGCACTCTTCTATTGGATTGAATGCTTTGGTCTTTATTCAGGCACAGCTCCTGTTGACAAAGAGATTTGGCCCATTGCATTACAGAGATGAAAGTAAGCGGGTGCAGCCTAATGCGCAGCTGGATGAGCTGTGGCAAAAGCCAGAAGGGAGCTATTTGAAGACCTGGGTTGCAGTAGGACAGTACCTGTAAGAAATTTTAAGTTACTTTCACTGCTGATTTTGTAGTTGCTGGGCCTTCAACTATACACTATACAAAGAGCAAATTTAAGTTAGATTGAGTTAGCACTATTGCCTGCTAACTCTGGTTCAGTTTCCTCCTTAGTCTTCAAGTCACACAGGGCTAAATCCAGAAAGGGAACTAACATTGTCTACACTACTGCTTAAGCCAATGTAATTTACATCCCTCAAGAGTGTGGACAAGCCATACCCTGAGGGACACAAGTAACATTGACCTAAGTGTCATCCACAGTGCTAGTCAGCAGGAGATGCTCTTCCACTGACATAGCTTCTGTTTTTTCTCTAGATGGAGCAATTATGCTGACAGGGGAGCACTCTCTCCTCGGTATAGCTCATCTTCACCAGATGAGCTACAATAGCACAGCTGTCTTAGTGCAGCAGTGCCGATGTAGCACAATTGTGTAGACTAGCCCTTAGACTTAGGATTGCAGTTGAATTCACAGTGCCAACTCATTGAGGCAGAGCTAGGCATCCAAGAAGGATTCCCGGAAGTCAGCAAACTGAGTGAGGAGACACCTAAACAAGTCCATAGGAAATGCCAAGGAGAAGGCAGCTCCCTTCACCTGTGGTTTTCATGGACACTCTCCTGGAGTTGGGCACGTAAGCCAGGTCTCTTTTTTAATTAGAAAAGTCATTTCTCACAAAACTCCTAGGACTGACCTTGATTCCTTTTTTGCAACTGGCTGAGCTGAGATGTGACTGATCTAGAGTCGTAGATAGTTACTTTCAAGCTTCTTTAGTGAATAGCTAAAAAAGTGCCAGCAGCTGGCTCTGCATGGTCGGTGTGGTCCCAATGATATCCTTCTCTGGAAGTATGTAGGTGAGACTTATTGAGGTTATCATTAAAAGTTAAAAAAAGACTACTATATGTCAAATGTTGACTGTTCCATTGTATCATATTTGCCATTTTTAATAATAGCTGCTTAGTATCTTCTAATATTATTTTTAAAGTGTTAATATTTTTTCTGATTTTCATGGAGAACTTAGTACTGAAAAAATCAATCTGCAGAAAATATAGGAAAAATTGTCTGATTGTTATAGTTTAATTTTAATATTTCTGTTTTTGTGAGTACTTTGATCATTCAATATAATATTGGTGCTAAGTCTTTTATAGATTTCTCTTTACTTACACGTATTTTCCAAGTGCATCTCTGTGTGAGGGTTGGATAGATTTTCTACAGTAAAAGGACAAAGTTCATTATTTCAAATGTCATCAAAATCTCACATTTCTAATTTAGAGTTATAATTTAGTGCTTCCTATTATGTCTGTACCATTATCAATAAATATGGATTTTGTTTTGTTTTTGCCAAGACAGAGTGACCCAGATGAAGCCCTGCTGCTAATTAAATGTATCAGTTTCCATCAACAGAACTTAAACCACTTGACATAGTTGGGTAAATATTATTATTTCCATTTTGCAGATTGGGAAATTAAGGCAAAGAACTGTTGAGTTACTTATCACTGGCAAAGTCCAGAACAAAACCAACATCTGTTGACTTCCAGGCACATGCTTAATACCCTACACCACTTCTATTTTAGGGCTTGTCTATATAGTATATTAGTCCACATTACAGGAGTGTAAATGCTACCACACGCACGTGTTGCTCACTAAGGCTACGTCTAGACTACAGGCTTCTTTCAGGAGCTTTTTTCAGAAGAAATCTTCCGAAAAAACTTCTTCTGAAAGAGAGCGTCCACACTGCAAAAGCACATTGAAGAAGCGATCTGCTTTTTCGAAAGAGAGTGTCCAGACTGAATGGACACTCTCTCTCATGTAAGCTGTGATTGCTATGGACGGAATGGCCACTAGGGCACCCGTGCTTTTTTCCCTTTCCTCTTCTTCTGAAAAAAACTCCCTCTTCCCTGTCCACACACGCCTTTTTCCAAAAGAGCTTTTGCGAAAAGGCTTCTTCCTCATAAAATGAGTATTACCAATGCTGGAAAAAACCCTCTGTTCTTTCAATTTTTTTTGCAGAAGAACGCAATTGCAGTGTGGATGTTCCGCAAGTTTTGTTGGAAAAATGGGTGTTTTTCCGACAAAACTCTGTAGTATAGACATACCTAACTGGCCTGGGTGCACCTAAATAGGATTCTCACAGACCTGTTAGTTCACAACAAATTAATGCACTTACAACCCTCTAGTGTAGTTTAGCTCACCATGTAGACAGACTCTTAGATTATGAGTAGTAATTTTCTGCTATTGCGCCAAGTGTGATAATATCAATAATGTTTTTTCTCCAAGGATGTTTGGTGCAGCCACCTTTTGAGAAAAAACAGGAGGGTTGCAATATTACAAAAGAGACTGTTCTTGATATGTGTGATCTGACCTGAATCAGGGAGTATTGGAAATCTCACTACATTTGTAGCCCAGTTTAGCCATTGGTTTGAGATATTTAGTTTGGACTATCCAGAAAGGCTGCACCAACCCTCTTGAAATCTATAACTGAAACAAAAATCACATACAAATGTCAGCTGTGTTCAGTGCTACTGTTCTAATACACAAGAATTTAAAAAGTTATGAATGTGATCATGGGCAATCACTCCACAGACCAAATATATCCAAGACAGCAATGGTGATTTTACAGCTCTGGTAAGGTTCTGGGAAATCCTTCTTCCCATCAAATGAAGGTACTAGTTTTAAAAGTGATTACCTCAGTTCTTTTACTGTGTAAAAACTCCTACTAGACTTTCCTATTGGTGTCTGTAGTTTATCTGTTTAATTCCAAGAGATTTCATTATAACTTTGCCTGGTGCTTGCATGTGCTAACTCTGGAGTGTTGTTTGCTGGATTCTAATCCCAGAGCAGATCAGGTTGGAGATGTTTCAGAGCCAGAAGTCTGTCCTTCTGGATCCCTCTCACTCAATAATCTATACTCCACTGCACCTGCAGGACCAGAAGAAGTGCAAATGCGCAGATAGGTGTCATCAGCAAATCCACAGATAGAATCATAGAACACTAGAACTCGAAGGGATCTCGAGAGGTCATCAAGTCCAGTCCCTGCACTCACAGCAGGACCAAGCACCATCTAGATCATCCCTGACAGATGTCTGTCTAACCTGCTCTTAAAATCTCCAGAGATGGAGATTCCACAATCCCCCCTAAGCAATTTAGATCCCTTTCTGCAGTACTCCTTCCAAGACAATCACTTCCCATTCTGTATGTGTGAAACTGATTGTTCTTTTCTAAGTGGAGTCCTTATTAAACTTCATTCTATTTACCTCAGACCATTTCTCCAGTTTGTCCAGATCATTTTGAATTATGAACCTATCCTCCAAAGCAGTTGCAACCTCTCACAGCTTGGTATCATCTGCAAACTTTATAATCATACTCTCGATGCCAATATCTAAATTGTTGATGAAGATATTGAACAGAACAGGTCCCAAAACAGACGCCTGCAGAACCCCACTTATGTCCTTCCAGCATGACTGTGAACCGTTAATAACTACTCTCGGAGAATAGTTATCCAGCCAGTTATGCACCCACCTTATAGTAGTTCCATCTAAGTTGTATTTTCCTAGTTTATTTATAAGGTCATGCGAGACCATTTCAAATACCTTATTAAAGTGTAGGTATACCACGTCCACCACTTCCCCATATCTATAAGACTTGTTATCCTAACAAAGAAAATTATCAGATTGGTTTGACATGATTTGTTCTTTACAAATCCAT
>CM057845.1:106828442-106850220 GCA_030068395.1 Apalone spinifera | reverse complement strand
CCCCTGCACCATTTCCCTTCACCCCAGCACTGATCCTGCAGCCTCCCAGTTGTTTTCCACCTCCCCCTCCCCCCCTGCCCTCCTCCTGGCCAGGGTCTGTTCACAGCCGGGGGTGGGGCCTGGAGTCACTATCATGCCACACGTCACCGCCCACTCCCCTTCGCCTCCCACCATGGCGCTCGGCTGACTTCTGTGCCACTCAGCTGGGCCACCGCAGGGGAGCAAGCGGAGCAAGTGGCCATTTTGGGCTCCCCCGTGGTGGCCTGGCTGAGCAGCGCAAAAGTGAGCCGAGGGCAACGGCGGGAGGCAACAGCGCCCCCCCAGAGGGAACAGCCAGCATTTCAGCGTTACAGAGTCACAGACATTGGGCTACTATATATATGATTGTCTAATAGGAGCACTTAGAGGTAGAACTCCAGGATCAGGGCCATCTCTTGCTAAGCACTGTACATGCGTATACCAAAAAGAAGTCCTTGCCCTAAAAAGTTTGCAGTCTAAAACAAGAGATGACAGATGGATACAGAAAAAGTTTAAGAATTAGAGCTGAGCAAATAGTGCATAGCAAATAACTGTTCATGTTATGCTCTAATCTGTTCATCAGATATCTGCAAGTGGATCACAGTTTCCTCAGCTGTATCCATTATAAAAAATTACTCAATGAATATGGTTGTGAATGGTTTTTTTTTACTCTGTGATGATATTGCAACCATTCACCATGTATATGGTATTCACAATTTGAGCATTTATTCTTGTCAGTAGTTACATAAGTCACATGGTATGGTCTCCATCCCCTTATTGGACAACTATAACTTTTATTGAGAGGAGGGCTAGAAGAAGGGGTGTGTGCGTGTGTTACTTTCCCTTCAGCCCCCAACATACATGAGGGAGTTTGAGAAGGAATTTCCCCTTCTGAGGCACAATCCGCTCCTAGCCACCCTCCATACAAAACTTCCTTTTTTTACCACTGTTCATATTATTCCATTGTCAAGGAACCTTCGAGGCAAGGGCACTAGGGTATGTGGTTTTGCACTCTCAGAAGAGACAGCAGAGGAAGGAGTTATATGACCAACCCTAAATACCCCCTCTAGTCTGCAATATGAAAACTATCAGTTCTTCTGCCTCTTTTCTCATAGAGGCAGCACAGTTTTACCCTACACAGAATATGCAGCTGCATAGGTCAAATGAAAATCTGGAGCACCACTGAGCTTTAGCGTCCACCCACCCACCTCTTCCTATCCCTGCTCTATGGCTCTGCTTCCTCAGGAGAGGTTCTAGTTAACTTAAAACTGAAAAAGCCTGCCAGACCTATGAGCAGACTTTGTACCTGTGAAAGAGCCATCCAAATGGTAATGAAGCCATTTAACAGGCATTTGCCAACCCCGGGTATATCCTGTCAGTTTCTGAATTTACTGTGTTCGTTGACAGGACCTTGGTTTAAAATTTGCTTTAAAATATTTCATTAGTGTGTTGTTGAAGAGTATAAAATCACCTCTCTAAAAATTGTCATCCCTCCGCCCTCCCTTTCCCCTCAGCTACCATTGGGAAGAGAAGCACCAGTTTAATAGTCCTGCGAAGGGCCTCATGAACCCATAGGACATCCTTGTAAAGAGGCCCCCTTTTTGCAAGTATTGTACAATGTGTTTATGTTTGTAAATCTCTAGTATTGTCAGAGAAGGGAGAGTTATCCTGCCTTTCGGTAAACAGTAACATAGCAGTGGCTAATATATTAGAAAGCAGGTTACCCTTCTAGAACACTCCCTGGATGCCAGTGTCTGAAATTCTCTTTACTTTTTTCATGACATTCCTTTTTTATTTTGCATTTTCCACCACTGAGTAATATGCAGCCCCACACTTCCGGCACAGAAAAACCTGATGAAAGTGAACATATAAGAAAAATATTAGGGGCCTGTCTCTTCATATGCAGACATCATGCCCATTGACACTAATGGGAATTATGTATGTTTGGAAGAAGAGTATGGACCCTTTACTTAATAGAGCCCTTAATATGTTTTAGTGAGCAATAGAGGTATTCTAAATATCATGAACCCCAGAGGAGATGGGGAAACAGCCTGTGGCACTGATGAGCTGGATTCATTGCTTTGAGGTGGATGGCTTTTCAGGAATATCCCAGCTTCTCTTTCTCCAGTGGAAGTGGCCGTACGTGTATTGATCATGTACACTAACGAGGAAAAGACAAAGAAGATGGACATAAAATTGTAAAGTGAAACCAGAAAATGCAATCCAAATTGTCAGATTGTCACACACAAAAACGTCCAGGCTAGGATTATTTTATATATAAAGAATATGTCTGTCTTTTATTATAAATCCAGCCTAGCCCTGCTTTACATTGTGTTCTGTTTTATGAAAGTAAAATGTGAAAATCTACTGATAAGCCAAACCGTTTTAAAAAAAACCTCTTTATAGCATCTCAGAGCTCTTTTTGATTATTATTTTTAACCTTGATTGAGTTATAATACTGAACATATGTATCCTTGGCCTTAATCACCTTGTCGAGTTAAACTGTATTTTCAACTTCATTTACATGACACATGATCTAATGCTAGAGAACAACAATACCATTGTAGTGCTAATTGAAAACTCTGAGCCAAGAGCCAGAAGAAACCACTGGTCTGATTGCTGAGGGTCCCAGGGAAAGGGATTTATTCCCACACCTGCAGTTGGTCCATAACACTAACATTGTTACCAACATCTGGATCTAATCAGCACAGAGGCCTTGATATGCTGCTCCTGTGGCATATAAATTTAGCATTATATTCATTTTAAGGCCCCCTTTTTCAGTTTTTTAAAGACAAGATAGATTCATGGCTCCACAGAGTCTAACAAAGTAGAAACCACAAACAGAGTAAGTTACTGCCAGGTTTCTTAGACCTTACCTACCTAGTACAGCCCACTTAAATAATGGCATTTTATGCTCAGTTCTGGCTTTCAAAAATGTGTCTCCACAGAATGCACTGTTCATCAGAAAATCTATATTTAAGGTAAAAAGCAAATATTCTGAAGGTGAGCCAATCTGCATATATCAGGTTTTATTGTGGCATCCAAGATGTATCAACCCCTAAAATGGATGCTCGGTGGTAGTAGTTCAAGCAGTTAAGAGCCAAACTGTCAGTTATGTTTAGAATGGGTTTTGAATGTGCGTCCCAGTGAGGGAATTGACAAGACACAGTAGTAAAAAAATGGTCTTTTTGAAAAACTATGTAGTAGCCTTTCTAAATGTGGGCAAATAACCTGGTACATCTAGTTCAGAATAGCATAGTTCCGCAGACCACACTTTTGAGACTCAATTTTACTTTGCCAGCCACAAAATATAGTTGTGATATGGCTCCTTTGTACAGTATTGCCTTACATCCAAAGAAGAATGGGGAATGCTAAGGCAAGATTCTACTCTCACACATGCAAGGCCGATCTCAATTCTGATACCAAATTTTGCTCAGCCTAACATTATGAAATTCCCAGGGCAGTGCCTCGGGTATGAAACATAGGCTATGTCTACTCTGGTTTTGTGCAAGAAATATGCAAATGAGGCTAAGCATGAAATATCGCTGAGCCTCACTTGCATAATTAATGAGCAGCTGCTTTTTGCGCAAGAGGCTTTTGCGCAAAAAGGAGCCGTCTACATGGCTCGTTCTTGTGCAGAAGCCCCCCCATGGTGCAAGAGCCGTTCTTCCACATTTTTTTCAGGAAGAACGGCTTTTGCGGAAGAGGGGGGGTTTTGTACAAGAAGGAGCCGTGTAGATAGCTGCTTTTTGCGCAAAAGCCTCTTGCGCAAAAAGCGGCCGCTCATGAATTATGCAAATGAGGTTCGGCAATATTCCACACTTCTCCTAATTTGCATATTTCTTGCGCAAAACCAGCGCAGTGTAGACATAGCTCTAGTCTAGTAGTGGACAGGACGCTGCGCTGCTATGCAACAAACATGAGATCAATTCCCAGATTACCTACTGATGCCTGTGTGGGAAATGTACTCCCTTTCCTAACAGAGCTCTCTTAAAAATAGAAGCCCATTCAGGATTGGGGAGTGCTCTCATGATGAGAGCCATGTAAGTAACCAGATAGAATGAAAGATCTGTGCATGAAAAAAAAAGTAAAATATCAGGACTGATATCTGTAATGTGAACCTAAGAGCAAAATTTTACTGTTCATTGTTGTAGGAAACAAATTATTATTCATGCAAACATGTTCCTTGACTATATTTTCATTGGAAACATTTACTATTACTACAGGACAAATTGGGATGTGAAATGGCTATTTTTTCCCTGACAGTTTTCATTTATAATGTGGCTCTAATGTCTGGAAGTGATAAATGTAGTTACACTGAGAAAGAGGGAGGCTTGTTCTGAGCCCTAGGAGTTTCTAAGTTCTCATTTGGGCTCTGACTGATTTTCTGAGGCATTCTGACTTAACCTCTTTGCCTTGGTTTCCAAAACTGTACACTAGAGAACTACTTATTATACTGGGATATTATGAAGATTGTTTAGTTAATGGTGGAAGAGGGGAAAAGTGCTGTATGAGTGCAAAGCATTATTATTTGTATCACTTTCTTGATGATATTTATATCATTGGCTAAATGTATGATTTCAAAGGCAGCTCCCACCTTGCTATTCAGAGAATGCCATCAACTTTACAAGGAGCAATGTTTATGATACAAAGCCTGAATGTATTTAAACTACACAAACCCATCAGTTTCAGTGGACTTGTATGGGCATGACTGAGACTGGAATTTTAAAACTAAGGGAAAAGTGGAACAGTGGAAGGGTCATAGATTGGAAAGCAACATACTGGGCCAGATTCCCAGTTGATGTAAATTAGCATAGGTCCATTGACTTTAGCTGCAGCAATTGACACCAGCTGATGATCTGATTCATTGTATATGATGTTCATGTACAATCTGTCAACCAGTTTATTTTAGAAATATATTTCAGCACTAGAGATTGGCTTTGGAATTATGCCAGTTTATTGGCTTTGAAGGGATTCCAGCAGCATAGGAAATTTTTAGTACCCTATTTTGCCCCAGTTATGTGGGTCATTGGAAAGTTGTTCTCTCCAATCTCCATTCAAACCTCATTAACTTGTCAGTTCTACAGTAGTTTGGCATGGCTGACCCTGCACATCCAGCACCCGTAGCCAGGGTACTAAGCTTCCCCCATGTCGGCAAAAAAGAGTTATGTTTTAGGGGTCTGGGAATGACAATCCTAGGAGAACTGTGAAGTAGAATTGTTAGTGAGGGTCAATTTGTATTATTTCTCATTCTTATTTTATTCATCACAGTGAAAATGAAGATCCTGCAGCACCATTTTCTATTCCCCTGACTAACTTTGTGTCTAGAATGAGTAATTTAAATTCCAATATATGAGGCCTAACCATAAGCTCCATACTCAGATAAAACTCCCTCAAAATCAATAGGAGTTGGGCTGAGTACGAAATAGGAGTGCAGGATTTGGGTCCCTGGTTGTGTGAAAGACACTCACTGTAGTAATTTCATTTTTTAAATTATCTGCATTGCTGTATTATTGAAAGTGGTACATCCATGAATTAAATGTAAATGAAATAACTGACTTGTCAATTTTGATAGGCCTTTGCTCCTAGGGTGCATCTGTATACAAGAGAGCCCAACATAGTTAAGGAAAATTGAAGAGGTCACAACAGTGCGGTTGATACAGTTTCTTTCACACAACCTCTGAGGCACCCAGATGTTTCAATTTTGTGCTAAACATAATAAAAAGTGGCATAAACATGTAACCTATTCTCATAACATAATTAACGATGTATTGTGCTATTACATAATCAAAGTGCTTTACAAACTCATATTAAGACTGTATTATTGGGAATCATCAAATCCTATTAATACAGATACAAGCAAGATATAGAGAATCACATTAGAGAAATTCAAATTGAAGATCCTATCAGAAAAAACACAGCTCATACCCTTCTGTATTCTCAAATTAAAATGAAAATAGTACCATACACTGAGCAGAATAAAAGAATGAAACACAATCTACTGGAATTTCCCAATTACAGTATGTATATTTTAATGTGGGAAATGCAATAATATGATCAAATACTAAATATGTTATATCTTAATCAAAACCGCTTACTGTGTTTTTTTACAGTTCTCTGTAATGTGATATCAATAGATCTCTTGGGCTTTTTAGGGTTTTTTTTAGTTCAATGCATGACTTATTAATATGACTTTTTTTATCCAGAAATCATTTTGCATAAAAAATGCACCATTTCAAATGTAACATATATTTGAAGTGGAAATGGACACTGGACAGAATGCCATAACAAATGAAATGCTGGGTTGCCAAAATGAAGAAATAAAATTAGGCAAAAATTCACATAAATTGGTGTGATGCTTTCCTACAGTTGTAATATAGGGGGTCCACAGATTAGTCCCAACACTGCAATTCCTAACTGCAATTGACTTCAGTAAGATTCTGCTGGGTGAAGTAATTATCCCACATGGAACTGATTGCAGGATTGGAGAACTTTCTAGAATTGGTCAAAATTATTTATTGTGATTAAGTTATCCAATTATTTTTGGGGTTTTTTTATATTTGTGAATCATTTCTAAACTCCGCCTAATGTGTGTGACTCTGTCTGTGGTTTGCAAGTAGTCTACAAATAGTTAATGGGAAGAAATTTCAGCCTACACATGTTGTTTATAAGTGGTGCACTTTACCTGCTCACCGTGTGTGCTGTTCACAGAATATGATTGCCCAACTAAATAACATGACATAGTTTCTGCTTCTTCAGAGAATGATTGAAATGGTCTAAGCAGGAGAATTAAGAATAAAAATAAAGCATGAACAATGAACAGTGAATACCTTCATGCAATGATTAATACAGGTTGGGATTATCAAAGGGACCTACGCAAGTTAGGTGCCCAACTCCCATTGTGTCAGGATCCTGGGTGAAGGTGAGCAGGGCTAGTTGCAGGAACTAGGAACTGAAGCCAGAGGTCAGTGTTGGAGTCAAGCTGAGCATCAGAGCCAGAGTCAGGAATCAGGCATAAGGTCAATAGCAAATATCAGAGTCTGTGCTGGGGTTCCAGGAGTCAATCTAGAGTAAGGGTCCAAGTTGGGACCAATGTCAATACCAGGAGTTCAAAGACAGAGAAGAAAGGTAGTCATGATAACTAACTGGAGATCCATTTTATTGCCTGGAAATGTGCTGGTATGCACCATGGGCTTATATAGGATCAAGGAGCCAATCAGGGATCACTAAAATAATTGGTAATCAGATAACTCTCGGAAGAACTTCCTGTGGCATGAAGCCTCTGTGAATTGTGGGTCTCCGGGAGTGACAATATCACAGTTGCTGTCAGTTGACAGTGTGAGGGTGTTGGTTTCTAGGTATTCCTTGTTCAAATTAAGGATGTAAGCGACTAGTCGATTAGTCAACAACCCAATAAGCATAAGTATCAGCTAATTGAGTAGTGACTCATCTAGTTGTTCCTCCCCCTTGCTGCCTCTATTAAACACCCATTCCCCCCAGCACCATCTCCATGGGGGAACAGGGAAGACAGAGGCACAGTGGGGAAATGGCACGAGCAAGGACTGAAACAGTCCCCCGCTCATGCCGGGTCCCGACTGCTGCGCCTCTGCCTTTGAAATGTAGCAGGAGTCCCCCGGGGCTCTTGCTACAATTCAAAGGCAGAGGCACAGTAATCAGGAACTAGGGCAAGTGGGAACTGCCTGAGTCCCCTGCTCACCCCAGGTTGCCCTCTGCTCTTCTGCCTTTCTGCCTTTCACAAGCAGCTCTTACTACGTTTAAAAGACAGAGGCACAGCTAGGATAACGAGTGTCCCACCTTATCAACTAATTGAGTAGTCAGTGGAAATTCCATCAACCACTCGATTGGATAATTAATCAAAATTTAACATCCCTAGTTCAAATCCCTCTGATCCTTACGTTGAAAGACAATGATTGTTGGCCCCTAATTAACTTAGGCCTCTGAAAATCCCAGCCACAGTTAATATGACAGAAAGCCACCCCCCAGATGTTCATATGGAAGAAAAATATGCATGAATGTTCAGAAATAATGACTTTTAAGGGGACAGATATCAGTTGTTCAGTATTCAAACAAATGTGCTCATCACAGCTTTATGTGGTGGGTCCTTATCTGGTTGTCTGGAAGAAAAGGGGTTGTGGTTTCTTTTATAAATTTATGGATTTCCAGATCACAAAGGGATCATTTGATCACCCAGTCTGATCCTCCTATATAATGGTGGACATAGAACATCCCTAAAATAATTCCCAAAGCATATCTTTTAGAACAACATCCAATGTTGATGTAAAAATTACAAATGGTGTAGTAGCACTTTAAAGACTAACACAACATGTAGGTGGTATCAGAGGTGTTGGAATTACAATTCATCCACAAATTCAATTCTCACACTGATGGTCTCTTCAATTGAGATAATGGATGGCTGGGACGTTATCAACCTAACATTCAAAGAAGGTCCCAACAGCTCTTTTTCTGTGTAGATTCTTGCCATAGTACCCTTCCTCTCTAATTGCTATCCTTTGATCCTTATCTGCTTCTTTTAACTATCTAATCTTTAGGTGCTTATAGATTACCAGTTCTGTCTATATTGTTTTCCCTTTGATATTTTCATACCCTCTGCTCCTTGTTTCTCGCCCCCTTCCATTTTTTTCCTTCCAGCCTCTCCCTTCTAACCTATTTATTTTGGGTCTGCACACCCTAAACTCAAAACTCCGGTCATCTTAAGAAGTGGGCTGTGCCCAAGAAAATTCATGATACCATCGATATGTTTTGTTAGTCTATTAAGTGCTACCAGACCATTTGTTGTTTTTTAAGTTTATCCTGTATAGACTAACTTGGCAACCCCCTGAAGCCAATGTAAAAATGGTCAGTGATGGAGACTCCACTATGATCTTTGTTAAGTTGTTCCAATGGTTAATTGATCTCACTACTAAAAATTATTTCCAGTTTGAATTTGTCTTACTTCAACTCCCAGCCATTGGATCCTGTTATACCTGTTTCTACTATATAGAAGATCTCATTATTAAATATTTGTTCCTCATGTAGATACTTATATGAGGAACCTCTTAACCTTCTCTCTATTAAGCCAGATAGGAGCAGGCCTGGCCAAAGAGTTTGTGGGGCCTAAGGCGGCATGCTAATGGTGGGATCTGGTTGGTGGATGCTCTAGTTTAACTCAAATCCAGTTGAAGGGTTGCAGAGTCCAGCCTCGGCAGCACAAGTCACTCACTGGATATATTCCACAACGCCTCTAGATTTAAGAAAAATTTCAACTGGCATCTATTTCAGTGTCATCTGCCATGCTTTTACAGTTCACTATGATGTCATTATACACTATCATAAAATTTCCAACAGAAGCCCCCAGTGTGTATTAGTACATACCATGTGAGACCCCCAGCTTGTATTAGAGAACCGGAGTATATTTGACAGATCCGGTGTCCATTAAAACATCTGGTCAGTGTTCCCAGAGTCTAACAGACTAAAAGATTCATATTGAAGGTAAATGTTTTTGTTTTCGAGGTTATTGTATGATTTTCTGTAACTTGTGACCATTTTCAATATGATTGTAAATGATCATGTCAACTTCGTGTTTCAGTAAGCTGGTGTAAGTTTACCCCATGTGTGAGACCAGGTTCCCTCTCCCCATTCCTGTCCCTTATATGGGAGACCCCCCCAATCATGTTACAGGATATTGGGGGGGGAGGGGTTCTCTCAATGGAGCAGAGTTTCTCTTCCCCTCACTCTGACCAGGGCACTCCCCTAGGCAGGGATGATCCCAGACTGGGAATCTCTTTTGCCTGGACAGGACATCCCCTCCAGGGGGCAGGCTCTGGCTGTGGGTGAGGATCTGTTAGAAGCAGTTGCAGGATGGGCGAGTAGCCATCTCTGTCTCTTCCCCTTTGCGGGGGCTGGAGCCCAGCACCTCCCCCTGGTACCTGCGGGGGTTGGGGTGGGGGGCTGGCAAAGTTTGGCTCCGTTGTTGACTGTACTGCACAGCCGGGCAGCTCCCAGTCAGGGCAGTGAGCAGGTGGGTGGGTGTCGGGCAATGCAGGGTCCTGAGGTGTGGAGCCCAAGACAGAACTGCCTTGCTTGCCTTGTTCTACGGCTGGGCCTGACAAGGAGCTCAATCAGTATAAGACAGGTTTTCATTCTCATGGTTCTTCTCTGAATTTTGTTCCATTTATAAACATTCTTCCTGTTTTGTGGACATCAGAATTGGATTTAGTAGTGGTCACATCTGTGCCAATGGGCAGAGATAAAATAACCTCAAGATTTTGCTGTTTATGCATTAGGATCACATTAGCTCCTTTTGGTCACAGTGTTACATAGGGGGGTCATATTCAGCTTTATCTGCCACAACTTTTTTTGAAAGGCACTGCTTCTCAGAATAGAGTCCGCCATCATGTAAGTATGGCCTACGTACATTTAGATGTATTTGTATGAAAATGCATATTGTTAGCTTGCACCCATCTTACCAGGCGGTCCTGATTGCTCTGAAATAATGATCTGTCCTCTTCATTATTTACTACTCCTCCCAATTTTTGTGTCATGTACACACTTAATCTGTGCTGATTTGGGTTTTTCCCTCATAATTAATAAAAATGTTAAATAGCCTAGAGCCAAGAGCTGATCCCTGCAGGACCCCACTAGAAAAGACCCACTTGATGATGTTTGCCCATTTACATTTTGTGACTTACTATATTTTTATCCATTTAACATTTGCCATGTTAATTCTATATCTTTCTAGTTTTTTAAGCTAAATGTCAGGCTGGACTAAGTTGGTACCATTCAGAAGTCTAATTACATCACATGAGCACTGTTACCTCTATCAATCACACTTGTAATCTCATACAAATATCAAGTGAGTGTGACAGGACCTATGTTTCACAAACCCTACTTGTAGTAAAGGGGAGGAAGGTGGAAAGTTTACCTATACAGAAAGGGGAGGAGCAGGCAGGGGAGACCTGTGGAAAAGCCAAAAGGATTGCTTGCCCCTCTCCTATAGCCTGGGTGGAGGAAGGACCCACCAGGATGCAGGAGTCAGAGCTTGAGTGTGGAATATGCTGAGTTGAGTGCTGTAAACAACTTCCACCTTTAGCAAGGAGTTTGTTTATAAACAAAGGCAAGGTGATTAAAAGGCTTGCCATTAAATTAAAGATCATTAGATGCACTTGAAAACATTCCCAGGCATCCAGTTACAAGATAAGGAAAATAAGGATAGGAATAAATGATCTATTTTAAGGCTGGAGAGAAGTAAATGAGGTGTCCCTCGGGGTCTGCACTGGTTTGGGATCCTTCTGTTCCTAAATGATCTGCAAAAAGGGGTAAACAGTGAGGTGGCAAAGTGTGCAGATGATATGAAATTACTCAAGATAGGTAAGTCCAAAACCGACTGCAAAGTGTTAAAAAGGGATCTCACAAAACTGGGTGATTTGGCAACAAAATGGCAGATGAAATTCAGTGTTAAATGCCAAGTAATGCACATGGCAAAATATGATCCCAACAATACATACAAAACAATGGTGCCTAAATTAGCTATTACACATTAGCTGTTACTCATCAAGAAAGATCTTGGAATCATTTTCAGTTCTCTGGAAACATAGTGCTTCCAGATACAAATATATAAGAATCCTTCTCATTGTGCTGGTGTTATCCTGAATTTATTCTCCAGCTTCATAATAGGGATGTTAAAAAGTGGATAATTGTGTAACCATGTAACACTCAGCAGTTACACAATTACATGCACTTACAGCACGGGGTGGCTGCCAGCTCCCTGGGATCTGTTGTGTGCCGGAAGCCGGCTTTTAAGACAGCTCCCAGTATACACCATCTTCCGCCTGCCGCTCTGCTCTCACGGAGCGCTGTTGGCTGCTGGATCATTTATTCCCAGAGCCAGGTGGGTCGGGAGCCTGCATATTAACAGTAACGGATAAGCCCAGGCTTATTGGTTGTCCATTTAAACAGTGATACTTTTACATCCCTACTTCATAATCTCTAGTCATCAATGGGAGGGATGCCACTGAATAATGTAGCTATCTTTAATGTGCAGGTCACAGCGAGGGTCACGGCCCTCCCTTTAGCTGCTGCCCCCTTTGTTAGAATTGGGCCATGTAAGGGTCAGGGAAAAGAACATTGCCCTTCCAGCTAACCGGAAGGGGATGGGGTTATTTATATGCTAGGCAGTAATGTAGAAACTCTCTGTTACTATAAATGGGCTGGCAGCAACCACCGTCTCATCCTTAAGGCACATCTACACTCACCACGCTGGAGATCAACATTCCAGCATTCAATTTAGTGGGTTCGATTTAGACCCATAAATTGAACACTGAGGGCAGCTCCAGCAAGCACCTGTACTCCTCGTAATTGCGAGGAGGGAAGCTGAGGGGAGCATTTGCTCCTGTCAGCCTCCTGCTGTGTGGTCACCGCCACACTCAGTTTAAGGTAAGCCGACTCTAGCTACGTATTCCACACTGCTGGAGTTGCATACCATAAGCCAACTTTCCAGGTCTGCTGTAGACCTGGCCTTAGTATGTAAGAAAGCACCATTAATGATCTACTCTAAGCATTGTTAGTCACCTTTTCTCCTTGGGAGCTGGGAAGGAATTTTTCTCTCTGCTGCATGATTGTATGATGCAGGATGGGGTTCTTTTCCATTGTGTTAAGGTTCTAATATCAATATTTAGTAAGCACCATTTTGGCAGGTATCTGGTATGAAAAAATATGGTTATTGGGTAAAAAGATTTGAAGGAAAACATCCCTTAGGAAAGCTGTTGTGCAGAGGCAGGAGGTGCCTATATTTGGTACAGCGAGATGTCAACCCTCTCTTACTTCTTTAGCCTCTTTCAGCTCTCTTACGAGGGAAGGCAGTGGGGTCCCAGCAATGGGATGATTGGAATTAAATTGGGGTGGGATTCTATGGAAACAAGGAAATGATTTAACAAGGAATTATATAGGAAGATACAGCTGAAAGAGAACCTGCTGCAGAAGGTTATACAACGGAAGTTACAGCTATTCGTGCATATCTGCAGAATGAACGACGAGCGAAAAGTTAAGACCCTGGTATTCGGCATAATGGATGGTCCGAATAGGAGAGGCAGACCCCACAGAGAATGGGTAGATGAGAAACTAAGCCACTCCACACTGGACAGGGAAAGATGGAAGGAAATAGTGAGGGAGGCATCGGACACCAACGGGCGCTGAGCCCATGGTTGATGATGATGATGATGAGTGGGGTCTCAGCAATGGGGTGATTGGAACTAAATTGGGGTGGGATTATATGGAAGCAAGGAAATGATGATGACTTACACTGTACAATTTATTTCCAGGTACTCGCAGATATTTTAAGTGAATAAAGTTGCAGCCTAATTGAACTACATCCATTGGTTCCTGAAGTTTTCCTGGAGTGGACAGACAAAGTGCACGACCCTGGTTTTTGCAGGTATTCAACCAGTTCTAGTCTTTGCATAAAATCACAGAGGCTACTACTCTAAAACAGACCAATGATCAATATATTCTGGCATCCATTTTCTTTCACTGAAGTGCAAAACTCCCCTAATGTACCTAATTGCACAATACTACTTTATTTAGTGCAGCACTATTGTTGACTGAATGGAAGTTTGCTAGAACACAAAGTGGTAATTTGTCTTAATTTGCAATGTAGATCAATCTTGTGTAAAATCCCATGTTTTCAAACAGAAAGTGTGATTAAAACCTGAAAGGCCATTATTAATCAAATCATCTCGATACTATGTTTGTATATCATTTGAACATTGTGTATAATCTATAAATGATGGCAAATCTATTATATTGATAGAAACAGAAGAAAGAAAATGCTTCCATGTGGTAATAATTCTTAAATCTGTTATGTGCTAGCTCAAAGAGCCCATGCATCAGAGCTTTCATTATGATGGATTTTAGCAAATGCTACATACTATTACAGCCATCTTATTACGTAGCAGTTTTACTTGCATCATCTATCTAATTACTACATAAAATTATGGTTCTTAGACAGCTGTTCACAACAGGATCTTCTCTGAAAAAAAATTTGTTTTGCTTCAAAATGTTATAATAAATAGGTTTCCTCCTTCTTCTTTTGTAATTTAACTTCCAATTTTGTGCTAGTAATATTATCCTAACCCTGGTACAGCAACTTACTTCTTAGCAAGAGCACAGAAGGAGAATTCCTTTTTTCCCCCTTGAATGTGCATGTTCCTGGTGTAGCTTAAAAACTTCCATAAATCAATAAAGTAATTGCTGCATAATGACCTATTGTTAGTGAGCGTGCCCAGAATGATGTCATTGGGGGGTAATGGAGCTACTGAATCAAAAAAAATGGCAGCTGTTTCCAATTTATTTGAGAGTCAGTTGGACAGAAAATTAAATAAACACATAGACAAGCAGGACAAGGGCAAGTCCTTGCATTATTCTTATGATAGTTTTAATTCAATCGCAGAACTCAGCAGGCAGCTGATATTATGGCCCAGAGTTTCATTAATTGCCTGTCTCCTATCTCAGTCAGACTACACATGCTCATTTCATCATTTTAAGCTTTTGTGACTCGGATTTTAAAAAGACCCAATGAAACAAAGATGAAACTCTTTTATTCTCCTCCATCCTCCTTCAACCTTCTCTCCCTTCCCCCATTGCAGCATAGCAGGCCATCAAGGAGACATATTAATAAAGAGGAATTTTCATTTCTTCTTCCATCTGGCTCCATGGTGCTTTACCCTCCTTTCCACAGGATACACAGGAGAATTTTATTTTATTTAATCACTCACATGTCTTTTGGGAAGCCTCCTAGAGTTTCATATTCACTAGGGAGGAGAAAAAAGTGCCACCCAGCTCCCTACTCTTTCTGTTGTGACTAGAAGCTTTGATGTGCTCTTTTGAAGTTACTGGCTTGAGGCTGCATTAGAGAAGCATCAAATGTAGCCTTAGCAGTGAGCGTGGAAGCTGGTAACCTGTAGTGGTTGCATACTAAGCTGCACGAGCACTTACTGTTTACAAGGTAGCAAATGCTAGGGACCATAATAGCAAGTCCCACATTAAGGCATATTCACTTGTTTTTTGCAGAACACTATCCTCCATCACCTACTGGTAATTTATTCAGAATACATCAGTGGGCATAATATTTTTCACTCCTTAAAGCTCCCATTGCACCCTTATTTAGGCACTTACACATGTACCTCTGAAATAGCAGATACAGCCAAACCCAGCCAAACTTGGGGAAGGTGTGGATCTGGATCTGTACTCAACATTTAAGGTCAATCTGAGTAAAATGGATCTGAATTAAAACACTGGATCTAAATCTCTTTTAAACCACAAAGAAGATTGGATCCAAATCTGAACTTCATAGCTTGGGCTCACTGGTGCTTCATCATTTAAGTTATGGGTGAGAATTTGTCCTTTGTTTTTCAGAGTCCTCATATTGCTGTCTCTTCACATCTGTGCAACTTAGCGTGTATTTTTAAGGTTTCTGGGTTTTGCTTTACAGAACTACAGTTGATTGTTATTATCTGCATTGAATGAAATATCCAGGATTGTCTTGCATTTGTCTCCAAGCTGGGGGAATGCCTTTCCATGTTATCATTACTCCTCTTTTAAGATGAAACTTAAACTCTTCTTTTTCTCTGATTATTTTAATTCAGTTCTATTTTACACAATTTGATTGCATAGCACCCTTTGTTACATGTCAAAGGTGACTTATAAATCAATAAATAATAGTAATAATTAAAATAGTCTTATGCAACAGTGATCTAGGTGGAAAACTGGGTTATTCCATTAACCTTTTACCTCTGGAGACTAGAATTTCAAATTTGTATTAGGTCACAAGTGCAAATGAGTTGGTCTCTGGTGGACTTTTGTCCACATCACTAACGGCTGCACTGCTTGTCACAGTTCACCATGACTGACAGCAGAGGGCTAGAAGAATAATAGATCTTTTTTGCAAGTTGTAAGATTGAGATGCATTGGCAGAGCCAATATCTTCTCTCAGGGTGCGTCTAGACAGCGGCACTATTTTGGGATACTTTCGGTATCCCAAGATAGTTATTCTGTGTGTTGACAGTATGTCTTTTGAAATAACGGATGCTGTATTCCGGCATCCCTCTGAACCTCATTCCACAAGGATTAAGGGATGTTTTTGGAATAGCGCTCTATTTCGAAATTAACTCAAAATAAGCTACGCAATTTGCACAGCTCAAATTGTGTACCTTATTTCGAGGTAAGGGTGCAGTGTAGATGCACCCTCACTGTGCCTGGATCTGGCCAGAGCAATCTGTGAAAACAAACCATTGCCTCTCATCATTATGTGAATGCCACTAATATTTTGCTTAACAAAATTTTACTTGCACAATTTGTGCCAGTAGCAAGATGTTTTTAGTCACAACACTATTACAGGTGTGATACAAGAAACTTATGAGAAAGAAGGGTAAGATGTAATTTGATCATGATGTATATATACACATGTGAATGAGCTCTCTAGTAGGTAAAGATCATATTCAAGGTCTAATTACAAGATCCAGTGAGTAGACCTTCAAGTGATTAAACTTGGTATTCCTCTTCTCTCATTTCTTCCAACTTCCTGCCTGTTCCCCTCCCCATATGTTTGGTGGAAATTATTTCAGATGCCTATATTTTGGTCAATCAGATAGCCTCAGCGCAAAGATAATAAATAAAAATAAGAACATATGAACAGCCATACTGAGTCAGACTAAAGGTCCATCTAGCCCAGTTTCCTGTCTTCCAACACTGGCCAATGCCTAATACCGCAGAGGGAATGAACAGAACAGGCAATCATCAAGTGATCTCTCTCCTGTCATCCATGTCCAGCCCCTGACAAACAGAGGCTGGGGACACCATTCTTACCCATCCTGGCTAATAAATATGGATGGACCTAACCTCCATGAATGTATCTCATTCTTTTTTGAATCCTGTTAAAGTCCCGGTCTTCATATAATCAAAATAAAAATTACAACTTAACATTAAACATCAGCAGGATGAAGTATTAAAGTCTAATATGATTTGTTGTGAATTATACCAACAAGCTATTACTGCTTTGTGTGCCTTAGCTCCTGTCCCATGACTAGAATCCCTTTATCTGTGGGAATGCCTCCATCATCTACCAGCTGGCCAGCATTTGAACACTTACACCAAGGTGTTTGCCTCAAAAATACTCAGCATTTTTAAGTAACTTGTGTGGTTTGTGAATTAACCTGAATGGAATGGGGATCTATTCAGTGATTTTTACAGTATTCTGTTTGTACAACCAGCCTTTTTTTTACAGCTTTCCATTTTTGGTTTTCCTGCTCCCTAATAATAGCATCCTTTAACTTCCTGAAAGAGGGTAACAAAGAGGATGGAGACAGGCTGTTCTCAGTAGTGACAGAGGGCAGAATGAGGAGCAATGGTCTCAAGTTGCAGCGGGGGGATGTCTAGGTTGGATATTAGGAAAAACTATTTCACTAGGAAGGTGGTGAAGCCATGGAATGAGTTACTTAGGGAGGTGGTGGAATCTCCATCCCTAAAGGTTTTTAAGTCTGGGGTTGACAAAGCCCTAGCAGAGATGTTTTAGTTGGGGTTGGTTCTGCTTTGGGTAGGGGGCTGGACTCGATGACCTCCTGAGGTCTCTTCCAGCTCTATGATTCTATGAATGTTGCTTTCCAGTTTTGTGTGTTCACTGACTCCTTAGGATTATACATTGCTTCCAATCATGCAAATGTATTGTTCTTGGCTTCCCAATAACATTTCCCAGAAGTAAAGACTGCAGGCAAGGGGCAGAAAACTATTTTCCTATGTGGAGACAGCACACTCTCCAAAAACCAGTGCCAGATTCATCCTTATGAAGAAAAGCCTCCAGAAAACCAAAGTCTCCCATTTAAAGCTTAAGGCTATGAACATGCCACTTTTACTGGGAGGCAAATGGATTGATTTGCTGTGAGGGAATGGATAAAAACCAAGCACATTTCACAGCAGATATTTTCTATGATTGATAATGTTATCTTCAGTTAGAATGCCTCACTTTCTAGTTCTGAAATCTTTCTGGTAGAAATTGGAATAGTTCTGCATAAACGAATGATAAACAGCAGAAACAATACTTAAACTGTAAACAAACAAGCCAGAATATTGCTTAGCTGTTAATACTAAAAGATTAAAGTTTTTCCATTCCGTGAGTATTTTAAAGAGTTTGAAAAAAAATCCCTCTTGCCCAAATTAAGACAAAAAGTCAAATTTCAGAAATTTTCACAAACAGAAAATCTGGAAAAATAATTACTCAGATCAGAACTATTGAAACATTGCATTCTCATAATTTCTAAATGTATTGACTATTTTTTACTTTTTGTTTTTACTATCATTAACTTAAATTTCAAAAACGAAAGGTTGTTTTGAACTGAATAATGGAACTTTTCAGTTTGGAAATGTTAAATGGGATGTTTTGACAATTGCAAGCCTTTATTTTTTCAAAAAGAAAAGGTAAACAAAATGCATTGAAACTGACCCTGTCACATGAACAGTTTCAGTTTTGACAAACTGGCAGTTTCTAATGAAAAAAATGAATCAGAAATACCTGACAAGTTCTATAAAACTCTCAATGAATAAAATGAGTATACAAATCATTAGGTAAACTGTGGCTTTCTCTTATTACTGAGGCCACAAAGTAACTTTTACCAGTTTTTCTAAGGCTTTGTTTTGTTTATTTATCAAACAAGGTACACATTTATTATCTGATGTGCCTTCTGTCTTCAGGACTATATTCTTCCCTGGCTTGACAGAGTAATAAGTCTTCTTTTCCATCTCTAATGTCTGTGTCTTACATCCATTCCCAAGTAGATTAAAAGAGCAAAAGCAGCTCTGATACTGAAACTGACTTCACATGACATGGTATACATATTCTGCAACTTCCTGGATGTCGGAAGACTGGGTTCTGCATTACCACCCCTCACTTTGCTGTTTTCTGTTCTGGGTTTGGCTTTGGGGTGTAACCTTATTTAAAAATATATAAACGTTGGGAAAAGTTAACATTGCTGATTTTCAACCAAGTTTCATGGAAGGGGAGACATAATTTGTTGGGGAAGTCTTTGGGGAAATATGCTCCTTTTCACCCTTCACATATACCTCAGTAGTTGCCTCTCACTGACAGCCAGTGTTTGCCAAGGGGATGACACACATCCCCAAACTGTTCATTAGTTTAAAATCATTGGGCACGTCTTGTTTAAAGTAACTTCAGTCATAATAAAATACACTATGTCTTCTGCCTAAGAACAAGTAGACACCCCATTAAAGCATTATGTCACTGAGTCTGCCTGTTTGGCTGCAGGAATGAGCAAACAACTGTCAACTGTATAGTTGCAGTGTGAGAAAATATTTCATTTTTATCATGGTTTTTAATAACCATGAAGCAATACTTTTCCAAATTGTGTTCATGTGATGTGATGGGAACAAAGAGAGCTTATGTTCAAAACATGTTTTCATTCTCTTCCCATTATGGGAATTCAAAGCAACAAACATTTCACTTTCAAGATATCCCAAGGCATCTTAGCTCTGGATTTCCTACTACGGATCCTTTCATACAGTACTCCTGATTTTCTGGTTCAAGAGTCCAAAAGTGGATGGTGCACAGACGGTAGAATAAGATGTAATGGGCTTAATCTGCAGCAAGGGAGATTTAGGTTAAATATTAGGAAAAACTATCTAGTTATAGGGGTAGTTAAGTTCTGGAAAAGGCTTCCAAGGAAGATTGTGGACTCACCATCACTGGAGATTTTAAAGACCAGGTTGAATGAACATCTGTCTGAGATGGACAAAGTTTACCTGGTCCTGCCTCAGCGATCAGGCTGGACGTGATGACCTCTAAAGATCCCTTCCAGTCTTACGTTTTTATGATTCTATGAGTCGTCTATTTCCCCTCACACTAGAACTCTGTTGTGCAATGTTCTGATGATTTTTCCCTCCAGATTCCTAAGCAGGGTTTTCAAATAACTAAGTTTCATTTTGTTGTGTTGTTAATTCATATGCAGATTTGAACAGTGAGGGTGATTGATCATTGAACAGCTTACCAAAAGGCAGTGCTGGTTTCTCCATCACATGAAGTCTTTAAATCAAGATAGGTGTCTTTCTACAGATATGCTTAGGTTCAACTATACATTATTAGATTTGATGCGGAATTACTAAGTGAAATGTGATAGCCCATGGCCATGCAAAGGATAGTCTAGATGACATAAACGTTTTTTTCTGGCTTTAAAAACTGGCAGTTGCTATTAACCGGATTAACATTTTCTATAAAGGATATTTTTCATAAAATCATGGAATCATAGAACACTAGAACTGGAAGGGACCTTGACATGTCATCAAGTCCAGTCCCTTGCTCTCACGGCAGAACCAAACATCATCTAGATCATCCCAGATAGAGGTCTATCTAACCTGCTCTTAAATATCTCCAGTGATGGAGATTCCACAACCTCCCTAGGTGATTTATTCATGTTTAACTACCCTGACAGGAAGTTTTTCCTAATGTGAAACCTTAATCTCTCTTGCTGCAGCTTATTGATCTATTAGGTCCCAGCACAGGCCAACCAGTCACTTGGGCCTGGGCCCTGAGCATATGCCATGTCATGTATTTGTGAGAAGACTATTTATCTATTGTTGTGGTATTGCTCCCCCTCCCTTCCCCCAGCCCCTATTAAGTTAGAACATTCATATAGGAAAGTCTTATCGTTACTTTCCCCCGTCAACACATTAACAAAATGTTAACCCACTACGATGTAAAATTGACAGCAGTTGCAGACTTTAAATTTGCTACCGAGCTGGAGATAAGATTCCTGGCAATTTCCGCTAATTTGTATTTCACATCTTTATAGTCTTTATAAGCATATGGAATGTTGTGCCTTTCTCTCTGTATGTGTAAGGTCTTGCACTAAGATATGGGATTCTGTACTATGTAATGATTTTATAGTCCAGATGGGTTTTTGTTTCCCTGGCCATCCCTGGTATCTATGTTAATCTGAATGTTGGCCTTAGGGGGGCTCAAATCTTCATATGTGGGTCCTTGCAAGTCAAATTTTCTTTGTCAATCAAGGGTGAAGTGCACAATCTCTCTTCGGCAGCATGGATTGCTAATTTCTGGCTTTTTTCATGTACATATATATTTTCTCTCTCTGTATGTACATGCTTGAAAGCATGAGAGAGATGCTGTACCCTTTTTATAGTTAATAGGGCCCTTGGCATTTTTAAGCCTTAGTTTTGAAGAGTAGTTTGTTTTATTCTGCCTTCCCTCTGTTGTAGTTTAGTACGCGTTTGAGGTTTGTTTAAGTGAAGCTCCTTGTGATCATTATGCATGAAGGGTATCATAGAAGTAGCACAAACTGATTGAACTGATTGACTGGATGTACTCCTCCCTGCTAAGTTCTTCTGTTCACTGGGGTATGGGGAGCAAATGGCTTTACTTACTTCATTGGGATTACATAGCTTTGTTGTGCAGCATAGCTGACAACAAAGTTATCTTCATATTTATAGCGTCAGAATATTTAACCAGGAGATTTAACCATATTTAACCATTGAGATTAAATAGTTCATTCCCAATTATAACTTTTTATACTTAGGAGAGACCAAGAAGGTGAGCACTCTTCACAGTGCACCTTTGTGATAGGCAGTGATAATCAGTGGGGGTATGTCTACACTACAAAGTTAATTCAAAATAATAGCAGTTATTTCGAATTAACTTTAATAGCGTCTATACAGGCAAACTGCTATT
>CM057845.1:106814649-106828342 GCA_030068395.1 Apalone spinifera | reverse complement strand
TCCGGCCAGCCTTAACTTCAGTTCAGGGTCCACTCAGTGTGGACGCGCTATTTTAAAATAGCAAAATGCTATTTTGAAATAGTTTTTGTGTATAGATGTGTTATTTTGAATTAGCTTAATTCGAATTAACTATTTCTAATTAAGTTAACTCGAATTAACGCTGTAGTGTAGACATACCCTAGGGGATTACTGTATGGACAGATGGGGCATGTGCCCTGCTGGTCCCCTTCCCCTTTCCCCCCCTCCCACTCTTCCTATTCCCCATGAGGTCCTTAGGGTTGCCAGATGTCTGGTATTGACCCGGACAGTCTGGTATTTTCGCCTCCTGTCCGGTAAAAAAAATTCAGAAAATAACGGACACTTAAAATGTCTGGTATTTTCTGATTTTTTTTCCCTCTCAAGAGGTGAAAATACCGGACACTTGGCAACCCTACATACACTCAGCAGCTGCTCTCCCTCCCCCCCATTTACCTGATTCTGAAGGGGAGCTGTCTTCTGGCTCAGAGCAGGAAAACAAGATGACCACCAGCACCCTGTTAAAGCCAAAAAGCCTCAAAGGCATTTTTTAAAAGGGCCATGCTGGGTTTTTTTTTTAAATTTTTACTTTTTTTGCTTAACTCTTGGGGTTGGGGTTTTTTTTGCTCAACAACTTTGGTCTCCCCCCTTTTTTTTCTCAACAGAATTGTTTTTTTGGGGAGGGGGAGGGGTTTGGTATTTTTGGTTAAACCATCTGGCAACCCTAGAGGTCCTGCCCCGGCCAGGCTAGAAGATGGACATAGTCTGTATAGAGTGAGCCCCTGTGACAGGGTATCTGCCCTTCACTGGCCCTTTAAGGGTAAAATCCAGCCCCGGGAGAGGGCTGACATCAAAGCCCGCAGCTGAGGCAGATACTGCCAATTAGGGCCCAGATTTTGGGGGGAGGGGGAGGTGAGAAGCGGGAAGAGACACACTTGCTCTAGCTGGGGAGCAGGAGGGACCTATCTGCTAAGGTGAGAGGCTTCCCAAGACAGAGCAGTGCTGGGGAAAGGCAGGCAGGGTGAGGGAGCACCTGACCTCACTCCCAGGCTGCAGGGCTTGAAGCAAGGCCTGAGAGTAAGTACTAGGGCTGCAGCGGGGGAGAGAGTGGCAGCCAGGATAGGCAAAGGCAGCAGGTTTTTGCCAATGATGAGTGGCCATTTCAAACTGTGGTTTGCTCCTGAGGCAGGAGCTAGATGAAGACTGGCAGTGGGTCACTGAGGCAAGGTGAGTACAGGGTTCATTGGGGATTTCCTGGGAGGGGAGGACCCCAGAGTGCAGAGACTGATAAACACACACATGCCCCGAAAGGGGGCCGAAAGACACTGGAGTGGGCACTGCCAGAGAGCGCTGTCCTGAAGAGAACGCCATGGTCTGGGAGCAATGTGGGTCCAACACTGGGGAATGGAGTGTGGACCCGGGGAGACACCAGCCAGAAGGAGGCACCCTGCAGGCTAATGAGCTAATTCCCAGGGCTACTGGCAGGAGGTGCTGTGGTGGTGAGTCTGCCCTCTGCCTATACAGAGGAAATGTACATCTCTCTGTCTGTCTGTCTGTCCATCCATCTGTGAGTCCATGCCAGCATGGCACAACCTGTCGCCCCAGGCCAGCCCCGGGGAGCACTGGAGGACAGCCTGTATGCCTCCTCCGCCTAGGCTGGGCCTAGAGAGCGTCAGCAGGCAGGGTGCCCCCACATCCCAAGCTGCCCTGGGAAGAAGTCGGCAGCCAGGGTGCACAGCCCCTCTCCCCCAGGAAGAAGCCTGTGGGCAAGGTGTGTGCCCCCCTCCCAGGGGAAAAACTGATGACCACCCCTCTCCCCTTCCTTGAGCCACCTCACTCTCTCTCCTGAACTCTCATACCCCATCCCGTGAGCGCCTCCTCTTAATCCTCTGCCCTGATTCCTGCTCTCCCACCTCCTGCCCTGAGCCCCTTCTCGCTCCTCAACCCTAACTCACGCACCTCTCCATATCCCCAGTGCCCTGCTCTGTGCGCCTCCTCAACATCCAGCTCTTATTCCTTCAGCCCCCATGCCCAGAGCTTCCTGCCCTGAGTCTACCACATTCCCAAGCCCCAGCCCTGATTCCTGCACCCCCTACACCACCACCACCCTGCCTCAAAGGACCTGAGCAACACTGGGTAAGTCTTCTAGTTAATAAAAGTATACAATAAATATATATTTCTTGTAAAATGCATTCCACTCTGAGTAACATGAGAACAGGGCAAATAAAAATCAATGCATTTTTGTTTATTGGAAACAATCTTTTGTGGATGAATATTTTCATACCTTTTGCTGTTGGAATGCTATGAATCCATATAATCTGTACAATGATATGAATCTAAAAAGTTCTCCTAAATGCACATAGCCTACATTCTTAATAAGGGTGACTATAATTAGGTGATAAGTCACGTTACCTCAGGCTAGCATCTCAGCTGATTTCATAAGCTGGGCATTTTGGGATCTGGCTAGGACTTGGATAGGGCACCTCCAAAATAATTCACCTGATAACTCTGTAACCCTTGGTCTGCTCTAGGGGATAAGTTCGAATTAAGCTATGCAACTACGTTAATTGTGTAGCATAAGTCAAAGTAGCTTAACTCAAATTTTGGCACCATCCACACTGCAGGAAGTCTCCTTTCCACTTTCCTTATTTCTCATAGAAGCAGGACCAATGGCATTGACAGGGGCACTCTCTCAATTTGAATTAGTGTGTCTTCCCTAGACCCACTAATTCGAACCCCAGAAGATTGACTGCAGCTGTTTCGATCTTATCTGTAGTGTAGACATGGTCCTAAATGTCAACCTGCCCTCTGAGTCAATTCTGAGCAAATGTTGTTGGTAAGCAAATGATGTTAATGGATACCCTATTGATGGGCATTTAAACTTTCAAAGATAATATTAAGGCTCGGGATCATTTCTGGCTATAAAATATCTCATAGCCATTTGACAAGAAAATAGTTAATGCCACCATTCTGGCTAAAGTCTTTTAGTATTCTTTAATTCTTGTCCTCAGCTGTTTTGTTGCTCTGATACTGGTTAGTAGTTGTTGTTGTGTTCTATCTCACAGGTAAATGTATTTTGTGGTGAGTGAACTAGTCAGAGTGATTAATATATTCACATTTACTCAAATGTATCCAGTTTCTGTAAATAGACTTACATTTTTATAGAGGTGTTCATTATTCAAAATTATTCCATTAATCCATAATCAGTTTCATCCTCTGGATTGCTCACACAGTGGTTGCTGTATGTGTGTTCCTTTTAACTGCTATATGATTGGTCACTTGAGTTTACAAAGTACTGTTTCTATTCTCTAATTGTTTGAGCAATACTGTATGAAGAAGGGGAAGACATGATCAGATTGCTGTGCCTTTGAAAGGATGGGGAAAAGTTTGTGGAATTAATGAGTTAAGTCTGCCAGTTTAGGGAAAGTTGAATATATTTTAAAACTCTTCTTTTGCAGGTTACTTTAGTCAAGCTTTGTTGAACACATCATTGCTAGGAATATTAGACTATTTTGTTCAGATGCAAAATGAAGATTCTCTCTCCACATTCACACAAAGGTATGGGTGCATTTTCCCATCCTGGAAGGGTGAAGTCATATCCTTGTCTGGCATATTAATTGCCTTTGTTAGATGTGCTTTTGTGTGGAACTAACTATGATGGAGGCAGTCATGTAACCATCCCAGCCTCGTTCAACTGTTACTGCAGATGTTGAGACCCGAGTTCTAGCAATGCAATCCGCTTGGCCCTGTGTTGTTAAGTAATCTGGGTTGTCACATATTCAGCAATGCTTCATATCGTTATCAAACACGTTTGTTGAATTTTTACTCTCTAGTCTCCTTTTCTTCATTCACAGCCACCATTGTCATGAAATATTAATTGGGCATGGGTATACGTGTGTGGACCTACTTGGGAAGACCTTAGTCAGGAGGACCACAAAACAGTCTTAATTTCAAGGCTGTGGCCACAATTCTGGGCAGCATTAGGAGATCCCTTGGGGGTGAAAGTAGGTATATAATACAACATAATAAAAATAATATTGAGCTTTACTCAAAGGTTTCAGGCTTCAAAGACAATTATAATTATAGTCTGAGAATGAAAATGCCACGGTTTACAGTAGGTCTAATTATTATTTCCCAGCAAGCGTTCAAAAATGCATCAGTTTGCAAGAGGCATGTTTCTCAGTAAGCATTCTCCTAATTGTTAAAAAAATTTACTGACTGGGAACAGCCTGGTTCTACAGAGATAATCCAGGACCACCCAAGCATAGATTTTACAATGTCCAATTTACTAAAGAATGCTAGAATCCTGCAGTTATCAAGGAAGAAATTAGTGTCTGTGCACTAGAGGAAGTTATAACTGGAAAAAAAAGATGGTAATGGTAAATCATTTTAATATTATTATATTTAAACTACAGTTCCCTATTCCTGTTGCTAAAGTATTTTATGGAAAGCACAGTGTTAAAAATAAAAAGGCAGACATTAGAAAAACCCACACTCCCATGACTACGCCCATATGGCATGTTGCAATATAGGCAAATATAGAGATGTTGTTGAAAAACACAGAAGCAGAACAATTTAAATGACAAAATTCACACATTTTTATAGGTACAAATTGATAACTGGACATCTAAACCATGTAGTCATTCATCCAATCACAGAGGTGTAAAATGACAATCCGATTGCAGTCTTGCACAAACAGTCATACTGCAGAGATAATAGAACAAGGACAGAAACAGCTATTTTAAAAGTGTAAAGTCCTGAAAAGAAGAAGAGCAAACAGTGTAAAAGAAGGAAGAAATTCTGAGAGTTCCATCACAGCAATGTACTGCTATAATCTAGAGGAATTGCAGTTGGTAGCCTATTCTAATTGGAATTTCTTAAGAGTTTAATTTTTAGTTTTGAATTGAAAATAAATACAATTCCATCATCTGGAACTATTTGGTTAAACACCACTAAAAGGCATTATCACACATGAAGTTCACACACAGTGAGTCATGGGCTCTGCCTTATTGAGGGCCATTGTCTTTCTAGCTCTGATATGGGACAGGACAGAGCTAGCTCTCTTCTTATTTGATCCCTATAAGGTTTGAGCAGAACTCCATTCCTGGTGAAGAAGGAAGTGCAGCTACTTCCTCATTCTTACTCCTGGGAGAGGGGGCGTGCACAGGGCCTCAAAGGAGGCAGAACTGCAAGGAGGGGAGATTGTTGATGCTTTGAGGCACTGTATGAAGAAGGGGTTGTGCCTCTCACCAGACCCCTTACTACTGCCATGTGAAATGTGCACACAGCCTATCAGTGAGCACAAATGTGAGTCATTGAGCCTTATGATATGCATTCACGGCCCACACTCTGGGGGTGAAACACTCTAGCCCAAGGCTTGGGCACCACTTCAGTCCTCAAAACAGAGTGTGAGGGGGGCTTTAAAAGGTGCATGGCCTTTGTTCACCCTTTTCCCAAGGGGATAGTTCACCCACTGTGAGGATAGGGGCCAGAATCAGGCTCTGAATGGGCACTTCACTGTACCTTAAAGACTACCTACTGCCCCTACTCCACAGCTGTGCTCTCCAGGCTTGCCCTGAGCCCCAGGCCTGAGTGGCTGGGAGGAGGGGCAGAGAGAAGAAATCAGACTCTTCAGACCTTCCCACCTCCCCCACCACACACACACACAACCTTGGTCCGCTAGAGGTGGCAGGAAATCTGGTCCCGTCTCCATTTCTCCTGTGACTGGAAGATGAGATTGCTGTTGGAGAAGGAGAAGACATGTACAGATGTGCTGCGGAGACACAGGTGCTGGCAGTTTGAGCCTGAGGCAGGGGACAGGCCCAGGGGCAGCATGTGCACTAGCTTCTTAGGAATATGCCCCACATGTAACAATGGGCCACTGCCCAAATGAAAGGAACGGCTTAATCCAGGGCCAAGTTGCTAGGGCTAGAAGAAGGGCAGTCAAGATGGTGACAACTGGAGGTGGACTTCCTTCTAGGCACTTGGCAAGGGTGCCCCATTTCCTCTACTGTTCTTTGCAATTGTACCAGGGTTCTGTATATGCTAATGAAGGAATGGGATGTCTCTGTTCATTGGAGTGATACCCATGTTAATTCCTGCCTCCCCAAAGGCTGTAAAATTTGGAAACAGCCTAGCAGAGTGTGCCTTCCCCAAACTGTGTTACATGGAGAAAAGCTGCTATAGATATGACATAGTTGGCATAGTTACCTCTAGAGATGTGCACATTTCCCACTAAGGGTTCATCTACACTGCAGCGTTATTTTGCAATAAAACCTCCAAAATAGCTTATTTCGAAATAGTGCCTCTACACAGCAAATGCGCATTGAAATAGTGCTGAGCTATTTCCAAATAGAGCGTCCTCACTGATTGGAGCCTGAGACACATTTAAAGCCCCCCAGAAGCACTTTGGGCAGGGCATCAGAACAGCAGCCACTTCCTGGAGCTGCTTCCTCTCAGAAGCGTGTCGCCATCGCTATTTGGAAGCCTCACCACGCCAGACAATTACTGCTCCATGGGGAACCAGATCGACATGGGGAAGTTGACCGTCGGGGCCATGGTCATTCAAATAGGATGCTCTTGAGCTACTGTCCCAGGAGGGCAGTGAACTGCTGAAATGGGGTTCCATACAGAGTGGGGGAAGCTCCCTCCCTGGAAGGTTTTTCAGTCCTGCCTTCACAAAGCCCTGCTGAGGATGAGATTAATTGGGGTTTGGCTTGGTATGTGTGTGGGAGGGGAGAGTTTTGCTCAGGAACCTCTCAAGGGCCCTGGCAATCCTGTGATTCTGTTTGTCTCCTTCTACATGTGGTAAGGATCCTGCACACCATCCTGCAGTGCAGGGTTATCATCTTTTGGTGACGTGGACCCCATCATTACTGGCTTTGCCGCCATGGGCTTCTCCAACTGCAGGGGAGCCACTGACGGCACCCATGTCTCCATCTGGGCCCCCAACCACTGTGCCTCCAAATATATCAACAGGAAGGGGTACTTTTCAGTTGTGCTGAAGGCCCTTGTGGACCACTGAGGTAGGTTCACCAGCATCAAGGTCAGGTGGTCAGGAAAGGCGCACAACACCCACATATTCTGCAACTCCAGCCTCTACTAGGAGCTGCATGCCGGCACATTTTTCCCCAACTGCTGCATCAGGGACTGGGAAGTAGACATGCCGATCTGTATCATGGGGCACACACCTCCCCTCTGCTCCCCTGGCTTATGAAGCCCTACACTGGACACCTTGACCAAAGCAAGGAATGTTTCAACAGAGCCCGCGTTGTGGTGGAAAGCACCTTCGGCTCATTGAAAGGGAGGTACTACTGCCTCTTCACCCTCCTGGACCTTGGCAAGTGGAACTGTAGGAGTGGGATTTTATATTTATATTTCGGGTTTAATAATGTAGTAATGTATGACTTAATTTCATCCTGCCAGCCACCCTTTTTTGTGTCCCATTGGGGCATTGGTAGAAACGCATCTGACAGACTGCCAGTGTCTGTACTGATGTTAAGGCAGGGACAGACCATTAGGCCCTTTAGTTAAATATACATTTCTTTATTTTAAGGTTTAGTAAGTAAGGGTATGTCTACACTAGCCCCTAGTTCGAACTAGGGCGGGCTAATGAGGGCGACCGAAATTGCAAATGAAGCGTGGGATTTAAATATCCCACGCTTCATTAGCATGTTTCCGGGCTGTCGCCATTTTGGAAATTGACTAGCCCGGAAGAACTGCCCGCGTCTACACGCGGCAGAGAAGGGCGATTCCGAAATAAACCCCTTCCTTCGAATTAACAGTTAAACCTCATGGAAGATACCCTAAGCAACGGGATCTTGTATTGTGTCTATGTTAATAAGATTAGAGGAATGTTGAAGGCCCAGGTCACAATGTGAACTGTTTTGATTATAAGATTTAGTAAGGTTTAATTTACAATACTTTTTTATTGCTCAGTATAAAACCCTATTGTTTGTATACCTTTGAAGGTCTCTGTAAAAGACTGTTTGTGTGAATGAGGTATGTAGGCATCAGAAAAAAATAAGGTGTGAAGGTCATTGTTAAAACCAGATGGTCAAGAGAGGAGGGGTGAGGAAATTTAACAAGACTTATCAATGCCAGAGAACCATCAACCATCCATGATTAAGGAGAGGCAGATTGATGACCTTAAGCTGGAGGCTAGCACCCCTAAAGACAATTGATTATATCAATCTAGGACAGGATGACCCTCTTGGAGGTGTTTTGGAATGTTAACATCAAAAGATAACACCAACTAAGGAGGCCCTTGGCAGCCAGGAGGGCTAGGGGGAGAAGCTGGAGGGGTGGGAGCTGGGGCAGGAGTGGCAGCAAAAGTGGCCACCATTCAGTCAACAATGACAGTGTAAGCTGCACACGTGCTCCGGGCCTGGTGCAACAGCTCCTGCCAAGTGTTGCAGCGCAGCTCCAGGTCTACCTCCAGTCTGCAGTCCTGCCGGTCTAGGTCTTCTTGGATTCCCATTGCAGGTCACGCAAGGTCTGGAGGCAGGTACAGCAGGTAGGGCTCACACCTCACTCACAAATGGTCCAGCTGTGAAGAAAAGTGAGAAGGGCAGCCATCCCAGGAGACAGGGTGTCTGAAGTCCAGCCCTCATTTCTGCGCTGACACTGAAAGGTCTCGGGTCAGATGAGGGCATTGTGCTTCAAGCAAGGCCATCTGTGGCCTAGACAGCAGGCCCTTTTCTGCAGTGGCACAGAAGTCCCAATGAGGAGCCTAGCTACCCCTTCACCATGGGGACAAGCAGGCATGGGAAGGTGCCAGCCAGGCCAGAAGCCTGCAGGTGGGAGAGGCGTGATGGGGAGGCTCAGCTTCCCTCCATGCCATGCACATGACAAGTCCGGCAATGGTGGTGTCCCACAAGGAGAGGACTTGTACCCCTACCCCCGGAGAGGAGAGGGTGTTGGGGGAGGTGTGTGTGAGCAGCAGATGCCACTTGCTGGAGAGGGTGCTGCTGGAGTCCCCTCCACTTGCTCCTCCTCGCCCTCCTGGCAGGCTCCCCTGGCAGGGGGCTAGTGTCCTCCGCTTCATCATGCTTGTCTGGGAGCACATGCTGCTCCAAGAGTGCGAGCATGCCTGTGTGTCGTTTGCTGCACTGCTGCGTGTGTTTCCATGACCCCATCCTCCCTACTTGAGTCAGCAGTAAGGCAGGCATCTCCAGAACCACTGTGAGCAGGAGCACAAGATTCTTGAACGGCTGCCTCGTTGCAGCTGTATGCTCCAGAATGGCGCTCCTGCTGTTGTGTGATCCCCAATCCGAGAAGGCCAGATGAGGAGCACCCAGCCCCTCACCACCCACTGCCTTCCCCCGCCTGTGTCCAGGGGAATTATGCAACTCCTCTGATGATTCTTCCCCGGCCTCATCCAAGACCTGGGTGACATCCTGTGAGGGGGATACTGGCTCCAGGGACAGGCTGACCTCCAAGTTAGCAGACATGGTGTCTGTGCTGGCCTCCTCCTCCTTTGTTCTCCACTGCCATCCCCTCCAGGAAGCTGATGACAGGTGTGTCCAGGCCGGAGTTGATGATGAGGGAGGGGAGGCGACCTCTTCGCCTCCCAGGATGCCATCAAGCTGGGTGAAGAAGCAGCAGGTCTGGGGAGCTGCTCCCGATTGGGAACTTCTTTCCCTGGCCTTGGGATAGGCCTGGAGGAGTTCTTTTATTTTCATTCTGACCTGGTCCAGAATGCAGCTGTGCCCCCTCTGGAACAGGCTGTCGGCCCTCCAGGCATAGACGTTGACATTTTGCCATCTGACGTGGAGATCCTGAATGTTGGAGGGTTCCAGGATCTCTGCATCAGTCCATGAGGGCGTCCTCCTCTTTCAGCCCCAGGCATGGGCTTGGGAGGTGGCTGCCTGCTCCCTTTTAGCCGTGGGGGACTCAGTGGGAGTGCAGAAGCATGGCAGAGGCAGTAGCAGTCAGGGCTCTGCTGTGTGGCACGTTGTGAGCTGGGCCTGCTGAGTGCTGCAAGTCCTTTCCTCTGTGGCTGCAGCTTTAAGGGCTGCAGCGGAAGGGGGACCATAGAGTTTTGATGAGTGTGGCACAGAGTGTCCAGCAGGGCACCTGTGGGAAGCCCTGGAGGCCACTTATTTTGAAATAACTTCAGCTATGCTGTCTACATACACTCCATTTCAAAATAGGCGTTATTCCTCGTAAAATGAGGGTTACCGAATGCAGAATAAGAAGCCCGTTATTTTAAAATTATTTCAAAATAACAGGCTTGCTGGGTAGCCCCTCACTTTGCTATTTCAAAATAATGCCAGTTATTTTGAAATAACCCTGCTGTGTAGATAGGCCCTAAGAGAAAGAAGCTGCGCACACCCAGAGCACAGCCTACCTTCTGAAGATGGGCAGTTTGTTGCATAACTATCTTTGGTACTGCTGCCTCTCCTGTGCCAAGTGCAACAATTAGTGCTTCATAACTCAGTCAAATTTAAACCAGTTTTCGTTGGAGCACTCAAGTGAGGAAAATGCCCTGCCAGCTTTTACTTCCAGATGTAGAGCAAGTCAAAAGGGAGACAAGTTGCAATATTTTTGGTTTTATTATTGTTTTTTGGTTTGCTTGTTAGACTTTCCACATACGCCAAAATAGCTGAGATGTAGTTACTCAAATTTTCCAAGACAATTCACTTTCAGGCAGAGATGAAGCCTGGAAAATTTGAACTGGGTAGGTGAAACTTTGCAAAAGTTAGGAAAGAGAGAAAACAAGGGGGTTATTCTGAAAATACTTTGGCAACCACAGCTATAGTAGTTGCTAATGATCCAGCTATAACACGAGCTCCCTCTGTTATCACAGGAGCTAAAAGTGCTGATGCAGTGATAATACCCTGCAAGCACCAATACTGAACTTTCTTTTAAGCTAATAATTATCAAGCATGATCCAATAACTTTTTTGTAAGTGACACCTGCCTGTTTTTTTTCCAAGTCCAATGGTACACTTTCAGTCACATCCAGTTTAAAACATGCATTGCAGAGACAGTTATTAGAATGGACACAGAACATCAATAGTAGGATGATTACTAATACCACTGTGCAGAGTTTAAAAAGCGATAGTTACAAACTTACAGATCATAGGGATCAGTCTCATTAAGGAGGAAAGAGGAACTTTATGAAATATATTTACAGAGCAGAGAGCAAGAGAAGGAAGAAAAGAGTACTGTATCAACTCCACTAGGGAAACAAGAGACAACCAGCCTTATACCAACAGAAAGAGGCATAGAATTACCAGAAAAACAACTATAAAGACATTGTAAATCAAACAGCATAGAGTTTAGAACATCAAAACCACAGAAATTTTCATCTATTATTAATTATGATAAAAAATTCTATCTCAGAATATTTTACACAGCAGATGTTGCCAAGAAAATCTACATCTCCTTGAGCGGAGGAACTTAAAAATCAGATCCGAATCTTTGAGCATGTAGTGGAGATAATGTAGATATTAATGAAGCATTTCAAGCATCGTCTGTCCATTTTTGAGTTGTTTAGAAAATAGAGCTATAAAACACAAATACTGTTCTTATTTTAGTATGATGTTATTTAAATATTTATCTCTGCCCCAACTAAAATAGCTAAATTATAGGCATGTATACATTATGTGGCTGTCTGAAGGTCAGAAATCTGTCTGTAGTTGTGTGATGACTGTTAACCCAGGAAGATGATAGTCAAATTATTAGCTTAAAATCTCACAAATTCCTAAAGAACAATTTAATTCTTCTTTTCATTTATAGTAAGTGAAATAGGAATAAGAATAATTTTAAAAAACAGTACATTTATGATACTCCCTCCTCCTACAAAGACCATAAACCACAATCCTGTCTGTTATCCGTTACTGTGACTGAATTGCTATCTCTTACCTCTATATAGATATAGGTATTTGTTCTAAGAACTCAATTCTGCATTTGGATACATGAATGCAGTTGCACGCATCCATTGTCTTCAATGGGTCTCAAACAAGTGTAGGCATCTACTTGTATGAATCTGATTACAAAATTGGAGCTTCATTTGCATCATCCTCTGTGTCTCCTCATGCACATTGTGTTGTCTGTCTCCTTAGATGGCAAGCTTCTTAAAGCAGGAACAGTATCAGTGTCCGTGTCTAATGTAGGACTGAAATGATCAAAACAACTAAATAATTATACCTTCTGTGTGGAAGACTTTAAATCCTCTATCCACAGAACAGTTACAAGAAGTGGAATGCAGGTTTCCCCATGCTATCCTGCCAATATACTTCAATTTCCCCTAAAGCATCAACTCAAGTTCAGAAGACATTTTGGTCTCATTCAAACCTTGGCTTCTCTGCCAATATAATTGAGAGTATTTTAGATCATGGATTATGGTTTCAGAAAATTGATTAGTGGCCCTGAGTTATGGAGGGAAAAGTCAAGGCATACAAAGATACAATCAAAATAATATGATGAAACAGAAGACACTAGTTGATGGAGGAGATGATAATTGAGGTGAAATACCAGTTATAGTGAACAGCAATAACCAAGTCAACTTTTATGGTTAGTACTGGACAATTAAGGGGAGGGGATCTAGGAAATAAAACACACTCACATCAATCAAGAGAGTCATGAAAGCAGATGACTTGCAAGAAATGGAGTCTGTTAGCTTTTAGGAGTTGAAACTAAATGACAGCCTTTAAAATGCTTGCAAGAGTTGAAAGGAAATATTTCTGACACTGATGTGAGAACATGTGACACTTTTTGCCCTGATTTGGATATTGGCCTTTTTTTATGGAGAATAGACACACTTATAAAATGTCTAACCTACAAATACACAATGTCTTCTCTTCTGAAGAAAACGGGGAGCAAGGAATGTTTTGCCAATTAAGAAGCACCACACCTCATTTTATGACCACCAAGACTCGATTCTGATAGACTGAAGAGCGTGCGCAACCAACTAACATGCCAAAGTCCTTTGCTGCATAAACTATATTCTAGACCAGGAATTTTCATAGTGTGCACCATATGTTAATATCATTTCCATTCCCACTGATGACTGTGTGAAAAACCTACCACTCTTTTGCATGTAAGATGTCTCTGGCAACTACAATATTATTTATTTTTATTATAGCAGTACTTAGGGGGTTCCAACCAGTTGCCAAGTCAATGTGCAAACACAGACCTAGGTCATGTCTACACTGCACTGGTTTTGTGCAAGAAATATGCAAATGAGGCGAAGTGTGGAATATCGCCGAGCCTCGTTTACATAATTAATGAGCGGACGCTTTTTGTGAAAGAGGCTTTTGCACAAAAAGGAGCCATCTACACGGCTCCTTCTTGCGCAAAACCCCCCTCTTGCACAAAACCCCCTGAAAAAAATGCGGAAGAACGGCTCTTGTGCAAGAGGGGGGTTTTGCACAAGGAGTAGTGTAAACGGCTCCTTTTTGCACAAAAGCTTCTTGCGCAAAAAGCAGCCGCTCATTAATTATGCAAATGAGGCTCAGCGATATCCCACACTTCACCTCATTTTCATATTTCTTCCGCAAAACCGGCTTATTATAGACATAGCCTAAGATACAGTCCCTAACTAAGGGCCTGGGAGTAGGAGTGTTTCCATATATGACCAAAAGATAGAAGGGGAAACCAAGGCACAAAGTAGTTACAATGACATGTCCAAGACCACATGTAGCCAGACATGAACCCCATCTTGTTTCCCC
>CM057845.1:106795091-106805324 GCA_030068395.1 Apalone spinifera | reverse complement strand
GGGTTCAGTGGGGAAAATATACAGCTTTTGAGAAATTTCTTACAAAAAACTTTCTTCTGGCTAGCTCTTGTTAGAACTCAATATGTAAACTAATCATTAATGAGGCCCAGACCCACTGGACAAGTTAGCAGGATCAGTAAAGCCCTATAAATGTATGTCTGGTCATCAGACCCTGATGAGTCTAAGTAGGATCACAGAGAGAACAGGAGGCTGGCTTGGTGTTAATTATGTATTATTTTGCTACTTAGGCATTTCATGTGGCTGATGATCCGATTTTGGTTTGTTGGAGGCTTGCAGGAGGCGAGGAAGGGCTGGCTGGACCCAAAGAGCTAGCTTGCATTTTGTTAGCATTCATACCATTTACTCATCTCACAGAACACCTAGCATAAACAGGGTGGCATTATTGCCTAAGAGTTAAAGAAGGGGAGACTAAAGATCAGGATACCTACATTGCATTCCTTTCGCTGCTGCTGACTTCCTGTGTTACTATTGTTCAGCCCAATTCATCTCTCTTTGGCTCAGATGCCTTCTGCCCAATTCTTCCACCACTCACACAGGTGAAGTTACATTGTCATCAGTGGAGTTACTCCTGACTTGCTGTGCTGTAAATGAGTGTGCAGGCTGGCCCCCCGTTTGTAAAAATTAGTAGTATTCGCCTGCTTTAGAGAGCTTTTTGAACTCCTTGGATGAATGTCACTATGAAAAGGAAGCACTGTGAAAGGCACTATAGAAGAGCGAAGAATTATGCTTGATTACATCTGGTATTTAATTCCTGGCATTGATTTCACAATTACATAAGCAAAGGTGAAGCTAAGATAGGAAATCTTAAGGAGGGATGTTGTTGAGTCAGACTGTTGAGCAGAACTGACTTTGAATAAGACACACAAGCTCTTCAGAAATATATAAATGTCTTGCACTGTAGAATTCATAGGACAGTCTTGAGGTATCTCCCCTCTCCTAAAACTTCAAAAATGGGATAAGGTGTTTTCATCCTTCAACGTTAGAACTGTTCCACAAATCCACTGCCACATGACATCATAGAGGCAAATAGGGACATATGAATAATTTCATGACCAGTAATACAATTTGTAGGCATATATGCTAACATAATAAGGACATACTCCACTTGCAGGAAAGGTTCAGGAAGGAATTACCCATGTATAGCTTTACATAATTAGACTTGTGGATTATGGAGAATGAGACGGTGGACTCACCTTACACTGAGGTATCAGTTATTGATTTAATGGACCTGTGGTCTGAAAATTGCAATAGTACCGCAACTGCATATTTCCAAGAATATTGGTTTCAAAGAAGCATGTATCAGAGAAATTAAAAGGCGCTGGTAAATGTTGTCTATCCAGACATTTCAAGGGATAAAAAAAACTTTTGCAAAAGCAGGGGGAAGGGAGAATAAGCCAGTTTGATGGACACGATGGCTTGGGAGGGGGCATGTCTTATGTGCCTTTTTAATAGTATTTGGAAGTTCTTAGAACTGCGTTGGGCAACTTGTTACATATGAGGGGGGAGTAAAATGTGGCAGTAATAAGAATTATATAAGATAGGAATCTATAAAGTTAGGGTTTATGTGCATAATCAAAGGGGAAAAGATAAATCTTCCCCTGAGTTTGGAAATCAGATGGAGGGCTGGTGAGATGGAGCTATGGGAAGGCTTTTCTCTGTAAGAAGAGCTGCAAGAAAGAAGGCTCTTGCTTAATTCTGCAGAGGTGTGAAGCAGATGTTGATGTTAAATAAGGAGAGATCACTCTGTCAAGCACTTGGCTGGCCAGTGGAGTGTGAGTCAGGAGGGCTCACTTGACACAGGGCAGTGATAGTTAACAGCTAAGCAGAGGATGTCTCCCAGTCCTTCCAAACTAAGTTCTGACTGAAGTTTATGTATTGTTTTCTCTCCATGGCTATTGGCAACAATTCTAGCAGCTTCATGCCCTGACATAATAGTAATCACATCTTCTCTCCGTGCTTCAGTCAACTTCTCCCTTACTAGTGGGATTCAGGAGTGGTTATTTTATCAATGTGACAGTGTTCCTTTACGTTTTTAGATCTCAATTTCTTGGAAGGGTACCCCCAAGAGCCATAATGTTCTATAATTGTTCAGCACACCTGTTTCCAAATACCTCAGTGTGAAACTATTTGTTTTTTCCTGTGAGAAGACTATAGTGCAAGTTCTGTTAAGCCTTTGACATCCAGCCAAGAAATACACCATTCATTTAAACTTGAGCATTCATTAAAGGCTCTATTCACAAGGAGGGGAGGGGATGCAAGAAAAAAGGAACAAGAGTATTTCTCACTTTTCCTGTAGAATTCTAAATGGAATTGAATGCATTAAAATATTACCCAGTCCAGCATTGCGTCTCATAGCCATGGGGATACAAGAGGGTGAGGCAAACAAACATTTGTATGAAAAATCATTGTGAGCATAGAAGAGTGCCAGTATTTTGCAATATGAAGTGAATGCATTAGGTGCAAGGGTCAGATTGTGGCCTTAAGGCAGTGCCTGCATTTTCCGGGGCATTAGGGGCCACAAAGCTCTGCATAATGACTGCGCCCAGAGGCACTGTACTTATAGGAGGGATAGCATCTCCATGAGTTCTGGGGGGACATTATCTAAAGAAGCCAGTCATGCAGCCTTTTTTGAGAGTGCAGCGTGTTTTCTCTCTGCCAGCCCCACTCCTATGGCTGGTGCCAAGTGGATCAGGGCTAGGTCTTACCCTCAACCCTTTCCCTTGGTAGATCTTAGTTTCACTATCCATGTTAGTCCTCTAGTTCCAGTTCCAGTATCCATATAGTTCTGTGCCTGAATCTTTGTGCCTGTCCTCCATCTTCTGCACAACCTACTCCTCCCGTGAAATCAGCATCCTGTCTATATTAGTGGCCTCCTGTCCCTTACTCAGGATAACACTGCTGTTGTGGGTGAGGGAAGAGTCGTAAGGACTCCAGAATTTGGCCTAACATTAAAAAGATGACAGGATCATGGCTATACAATGGAAACTCTCTGGGAAGAGAGGGTTAATGCTTCTTTCAGTATATTTATACAGCACCAAGCACATGGTGCAATTGTGGCCTCCAGCCACTACTGTAAAACAAATAGTGAATAAGAATTATCCTTATTTTAGGGTAAAATAAATTAAAAGTCAGTGAATAGAATACAATGACCAAATTCCAACTCAGGTTCTTGCTACATAAAGTGCCCCATATATAGTCTTCTATACCTCCCATTTAAAATTATTGCCCCAGCAATTCAGTGGGATATGGCATTCTTCCATATCTTCCATTTTAAATTCTTGATTAAACAGCTGCCACATTTCAGCCCATAGGTGGCTGTATTTCAGCAGTAGGTGAAGTTATAGATTGTATGAAAGAAAATATTTAAACATAAGGTGGTTATTATAAGTATAGTCATAAAGTTTTCCAGACTTTTTAATATTCAGCCATACTGTTTCATTTTATCACCTCCTGATGTAAAAGAAGAAGCAAAACTACATCCAAAGGTTGACAACTACAACCTCCCTGATCTTAGATATGTTGATTGCCCAGGGGCTAAGTACCTGCTCATATCTGTTCTTTAAGTATTGAAAGGAATGCAAGTTATCTGGCTACCAACATTACTTAATTGCAGGGGTTATTAATGCAGCAGAAACTAAACCTAGTTGCATTCTAAATGTGCTTGTTAAACATATGTATTTCTCTTGGCTGGAATGGTAACTGTGTGTATATAATGCATATTTATATGTGCCCTGAAGCTCTTTTCCTTTTGTATAGGACTGGTGTCCCATGAGCCAACCTAAATTCAGTTATCCTGGGGAAGATAGCTTGTTCCCTATGTTTAGTAAACATCTTAATATATCAGACTTTCCCCGAAGATGGCAAAAGGTAAAGGGGATGAGATGTACAGAGTTTATGCATTTTTAGAAGGCAGGAATTGTACTGTTAATGGAATAAAGAGCATAATGCATACTATCTGTCGGAATGACATTTGCTGTACGCTGAAAACAACAACATTAGAAAGAGGAAAAGTAAAAACTCAGTGGGGACCACTCTCTATGTGACTCTTTTCACAGTCCACACTGAGCTTGAAGGATAAAGTGGCTTCTTAGCTGCACACAGGTCAGAAGTAAACTTGCAGCATACAAACCAAAAGGCATCACAGCCTGACACAGCTAAATACACCCTACTCTGTGTACAAACATCATCAGTTCAGGCTCATAAACATGAGCTAATTTTCACAAATGCCATAGAACACAAGTTCCACTGTGATTTCATCTGGGTTCTGTGCAAATTATTTGTACAGCCCTAGTAAGTGCATGCTTGGCCATTCATTTTCCGTGGCTCGGAAATATCTGACATGCACCCATACACTGATCACCGCTCTTGAAGTAGTTCCTACCCTCAATCATTTTCCTCTGTATAGCATTGTTCCACTATGCATGTTGGCCAGCTAATTCTATTATCCATGAGGTTCTCCAAAACCTCAGATTTTTAAAAAGTACATGGCTAGCTGACTTTGTTTGCAAAGAAAACCTCAAAAACACAAACACAGTAAAACCAGGTAACAAGCTTTGGAAAATAACTATGAAAAGTATGAACTGCCCTATTCATCTCAAGAAGGTGTTAAAGGTGACCTGTGATGGTAATTTAAAATATCATCCCTTGCATAATAAAGGAGAAGTAGATTCAGAGCTGCACAAGTAACTGTGGATGCAGTCTCTTTCTTATGCGACAAGTTGGCATGTGAGAGAAGGCTTCTTCTGTATTAGAGAATGCATAAGTGTTGCTGAAACCAAGGAGCCTAGTAGAGTCCAAAGCTTAGAAAACCAAGCTCAAGGAGCCCAACTGAGCCAACCAACACACGCAATCCTGTTTTGAATAGCTGCACAATCTTGTTGGAGTGGCATCTCATTTTGGTGACTCGTGTGGGCAGAATTTATTTTGTGAGTGGTAGTTGGATGAGTACCACCACTCTGTTTTCCCACATTGACCCTTGGCTGCAGATACTCACCCATTTGTGTGAATGCAGGTTTTTTCCTGCTGGATGAGCAATTTTGTGAGCACTCCTACTGGACTGTACTTTTAAAGAAAGTAACCCTAAAATGTATAGCACTTTCTCACTTGTTCCAGAAGAGCGTGGATTTCACACCAGTACTTTTCAGTAATAATCCTTTGCAAACAAATCCACAACAGTTGAAAAAAATTAGCAGTGGTTAAAACCAGATTATGTTCAAAACAGTCTCATGACTGTGCTTATATACCCAGTGACACAGCAGCGGGAAACAGAGATCACTTCTTCATGGAGTACAGATGCATCCTAGCTCACAAACCAAACTGTGTTAGAGACTCTTTGTGATCATATGCTGTCTATATTTAGCATTAATACATTTTAATAACTATAAAATCAGGAGCTGGAAAAAATGCAGTTTCCTAAATAAAAAGTTGAGAATCTTTATTAAAGAATTTAATGGTCCTGAAAGGCTTTGGCATGAAGACGGTGGAAACTGAAGTCATTTGTTTATCCATGGAACAGGTACGACACTACTCCAACAATGTGCCTCACTGCAGAGTTGGAAGGACCACCTTTGGGGATGAAAGGGCAGCTCAGTCTCCATGTCCATTGCATCTTTGGCCTCTCAGCTGAGAATTCCAAGGCATGTGCCAATGAGCACCAGTGGAGTTGGCAGTTTTATGAGGTAGATACATTTACAGCAAGGACTTGACTGAGTAAATATTTTATTTCAATAAAAATCTGCAGGTATATAAAATGCCATTAAAAACTCTGTGCTTTGGAGTGACCCCACTTCAAGTTTTGATGTGACTGTGGAGAAATGGGAAGGAAGCTAGAATAATCTGCAGAAAATCTACTAGGTCATGTGTTCTTTTACACCAAAACATGAGAATTGCCATATCAGATCAGATTACTAGGTAATCCTGATTTCAGCAAATACCAATACTTGATGCTGCAGGTGAAAAAAAATGTAATGCTACGTTGTCAGCGATGCAACGCTGTGTTTGGGATTAATAACAGAATCCTTTATGACCCCCGATGGTAATCACTTTGTGCCCTGAAACATGAGTTTTGATTACCTTTAATTTAGCCCACATAACTACAAGTGTTGATGATCATAAAATTACTTTTCTTCTTTAAATGTTTTTTCCGCGAAATCTTTGCATTATATCGGCTTCCAATAATTTTGAATGATAATAATTTATCACGCAAAGCATTTATGTAGGGCTTTCCATCTCAAATCACTTGATAAAAATTAAATCTCGTGCACTGTTTTGATGTGTGTATCACTAATTCTGGTTGGGAAAACTGAGGCAGAGAGCTCACAGAGGGAACAAATGTTAGTTAAAATTTAATACTAAAATCACCAACCCCAATTAGCTCCCTGCTATAGCACTGAATAAAGTAACACAACAAGCTATTACAATTCAAACTGCCACATCTCCAAAAGTTGACTTAAATTCCATTGGTCTAATTGGGCATCTGCACTATTTTAGAGAACATCAAATTTAGCTCTGCTATAAGCATGTAAACTCCTGTTTAAGTCAATGAAAGTTACAGTCAGGTTACACTAAGGCAAGGCTGGATTTGGTTCAGAGAGAATATCTCCATGATAATGAAGCAAACTGATTTTGAGTGAAGGCCAACTGCTGTCAAAATAGTATTTCTCTCCCTCAACCATGGATCATCAATGTTATTTTTTGGATGGATTCAAATCGCAAAGTCTTGAATTTCTCATTCCATTCCAGCATGTTCCTACTTGCTAAACTGGGCCTGTTTACAATGCTTGAAAACTAGTTCATTTGGTTGTACTTTTTAACCATAACACCGAGCTAAAACATTGCTTTTGCTTACCTAGTTAAGCCACAGTATAGAGTAGCAACCAACATAGCTGTGTCAAGGCATTAGACAAAGGCAAAACAATCCACAGTCAACAGAATGAATGGAACAATTCACACTGTTGTACACATATATAGAGGTTAAACCCAAACACATGAAAAAGTGATGCTGGAAGCACTTGGGAACAGCTGTGCCAGATGAATAACTCAATTGGATGCCATGAGGAACAAATTAAACAACTGACTGGAGACCAGGCTGCTCCTGTGACAGACACTTTAATCAGGAAGTCAAAAGCTGATTGACAAGATGAAAAGCTGGATGACATGAAAAATGGAAACAGAAGGAACAACACAAGAAAAGGGCACCCTGGGTCAGCATGCTGACAAAAATAATCAAGTACGACAGGCCATAATCCAATCTTTGAATGTTTGGCATGGTGCTAGTTATGAGAGTCTGCAGCCAAGAGAAAAGAAAACTATTATTAAGCAAAAGAAATTATCTGTCTTTCTAGAACTCAACTAGTACATGCTCACTAGAGATTTTCCCCAAATGCACACACAGTAGAAACAGCTCTCATTGGGTTTTATGGGATAAAATTAGAATGCATTATTATATAGAGAAATCAAGTGGTTTTGTAGCACCATTAAAACAATTAATTGCATTTTGAAAATCTACATCTAATTTGGTGCTGACATTGAGTAGGTATAAAAGTAAAGGCTATCAAAGTGCATAGGGTTTTTTTTTTCCTTTTCAGGTTTTTTTACGGGGAGCTGTGGTGGCTAAGCTCTTAGAACAGCTCTGTTACAACCACCAACTGGAGGGAATATGAAATGCCTTCAGTTCATATTTTTAAGATGGACTTACACGCATGCAGTTCAGTTAAATCTTCCCCCCAAATCAATGAGGCTATAATGGGTATAATTGAAAACAAAATTTAACTTTTAGTCTCTACACTTTAAGGCCAAGATGTTAAAAAATCAGGGGCCCAAAATTAATCTTAAATTCCTAATTAGGTACCATTTATGTTGCTTTTCAAAAGCACCATGCTCCAAATAGGAGCTTCTAGGACTTTTGGATTTAGGTGCCTAATTTTAGGTCCTCATTTATGAAAGTCTTGTCTTAAGTGCTTTAGGAGGACATAGAGGGGGAAAATATGCTTATTACTATTGGAATATGGCTCATTGATTTTCCAATTTCATTAAAATATTTGGGGTAGGTCATTATAACTTTTCAGCAGAAAAAAGTTATTAATAGGAGGATCAGCGAAATAGTGAAGAAAAGGTTAGTAACCACTTTTCCCTTTATTGATATGTTTTCTGCCATCATTTTTCTGGCTTTATTTTAAAATGTTCCTTAGATCATCTATACCACTATTTTTTTCTCTTATCCCTCAGAAGATGGGTTGCCCGTCCGGTAGCAGCATGTAGCCACCAGCCAATCTCTATACCCCATCTATTGTAAAAAGGAAAATCACCTCTGCAATTTTGCACTATCCTCAGTTTAATATTTACCACAAGACAGTGAGTTAAAAGATGCAGAAGGCCCATCAGCTGCCATGGAAAGAGAAAGTGATGCTTCAGGAGGAAAGAGTAGTTTAAACAGTCACATTTTGTCCTTCAGCTCTTTTTTCTCTCCTGCCCCTGACAGTTGCCTCTGTGATGCCTTTCTTTGGACTGTACTTCTAAGTATTCTGCTTCTGTCCATGGGAAATATCCATTCCACTTTCACAGTTGTAGCAATCTGTAATGGATGGGACACACCATGCTGTGCTCTCTCATAGAGACTTTTCTTTTTTTCTTTACTTGTTTGGTTGTTCTCTTGCTCTCAAATATAGGTCAGCTTAATAGGACAAAAGGATACGTGTGCTCTTTGTATATATAAAACGTATAAGAAATCTGTTCTGGCCTTGATTCGCTTCCTAATGAACAGATGTTTCTAACAGAGAAAACACCACTGCTTTTGGGAGTACTTGTTTTCCTTGTTGAGCACCAGAGATGCCAAAGTCTTCCCACAGGCACAAGAGCCATGGGTGTAGCTTGGGCGAGAGGGTGAGAGGGGGAATTGTACTCCCCAACAAACAGAGGGCCAGACTGGGTGCAGAGGGAGGTGGTACGGAGCTGCTTCTCCTGACTGACGCTCACTGCTTCCTGGGGTCCTAGTGCTGGTTGTCTTCCCCTTCAGTGTGTGCTGGGTGCCATATGGCCACAATCCTGTTTTTTGTGTAATGGTGAGTGCTTGTGGGAGGGTACATAGAGGGAAGGGAGATGAGAGGCCTATAAGGAGACAAGGTAGAGTAATGTTATGAAAAGTTTTTGAAAAAACAGTATATTCCAAAAGGAATACATAGTGGAGATTTTTTAAAATTGGTAATATATTATGAGGATTTCTATTTTACTCACATTTAAAAGTAGGAAATAATCAGTTTGTCTTAGAGATGAATCTGACATAAGGATTTACCAGTTCCAATCCTTCAGCAAAACAATGGGGGTTTTAGGTAAGCAGGACAGGACTGGGTCACAGAAGCAGTCTGGGGACCATGAGAAAGAAATCCTTTGGAAGGCTCATATATTGGGCTGGATAAGATTAACACCAAGCCTAGATGGCTCTCACACACTGCAACTACTGGTCTGGTGCCAGTAAGCCACAGGTGTTCACACAATGAGCAGGCGAAAATGTGATAAGTCAGGGGAGTGATGAGTAGGCAGTTGCATCACGACCCTTCACCTTCTTCCTTTGAGTTACTGACAACACAGGCAGAACCATCAGGCCCAGCTGAGTATGTGTCTAATGGAAAATGTTCTCCATGTCCAGATTCACTGGACAGAGTTATTGTGTACTTCAAAATCACACTAAATGAAATTAATCAGATGCAGGTACATTATGTTTAAACAATGGCTTGAGATCTTTTGGATCATATTGTTTAAAAGCAAGTTTATGCATTCATGCTCTTTATCTCACAGTCACTTCAGTGTGTGTGTGTGTGTGTGTGCACACACACGCATGCACATGTGCCTTTATTTATATCTGGTGGGGGTGCTTAATATCGATTATGAAGGATGGAAATGGATACAGTAGATGTAGATATATATATTGGGATGCATTTTCCTTTCAATAAAATGCAGCCTCCTCTGGGTTGAAATACATTAACAACCACACTGAGAAACATCATACTACATTTTCAGAAGTGGAGCAGAAAAATGCATGCAATTAAAACTAAAGGGAAATGTGGGTAGGTAGAGGTATAATTACCCAAGCTGGAATTTGATGAGGGCCTTATTGTGAAAAACATGAAGCTGCTCTGTAATGATTTTTGAATCATTTACTTAGACTTGAATCATAGAATCATAGAATACTAGGACTGGAAGGGACCTCGAGAGGTC
>CM057845.1:106769550-106783433 GCA_030068395.1 Apalone spinifera | reverse complement strand
GGCGATTATTTAAATCACTGCTTCATTTTCCTATGTCTAGTAAACTCATCTACACGGCTCTGTCAACGGAGCCATGTAGTCTAGACACACCCCTACTGTTCCTTTATGCTGCTCAGTACCTTCCCACTACCGCCAGTGCAGGTGAGGATGCTCAGCACCTTGTAGGATCAAGCTTATGGCTTTACTTTGATGTTAAAGAGAGCCCTACCTTTGCTATATTCCATTTGTCTAGTGCTTGTGGTTTCGAAGCTTCGCTGCCTTCCTTCTAGTATCTGTTCTGAAGGACTTTTAGTTCCTTAGCCATGTGGTAAGTGATTGACATACCCCAAGAATTAAATATGTAGATGTAGAAAAATAAGTCAGTTTCTTAAAATTAATTCACTTATGTTGGAGATACAGTAAGAGGGCTTGTCTTCCAAAAATGCAGGCAATTTCAAAATTGCAGCTATAAATTATCAGTCAGACATTGGCCCCTGAATTACGCTTAGGTAAGAATAAAGTTTGAGCAATTCAGATAGGAGTCCATATTCTAGGAATCCTATCTAAACTTCTATTCTGTTGCCCAGTTTGCATATTACTAACTGTAATAATCATGCTTAGCACTTAATATCTTCAAAGTCCTTTGTAAACAGGGTTGATTATCATGATGCCTCTTTTGGGTAGGTAAAAATTAGTATCCCCAATTTAGAGATCCGTAAACTGAGGCAAAGTGAGATGAAGTGCCTTACATATCTTATTTCAAGTTTAGGGTGCTGTGTAGATACACCCTACGTGTCTGTAAGCAATTTGCTGTACACAAATTGCATATCTTATTTCAAATCTATTTCAAAATAGCTTATTTTGAAATTTGGCACCAGATTTCAAAATAACACACTATTTCGAGCCATTCCTTAACCCTTGTGCAACAAGGTTTACTGGGATGGTGAAATAGCGTGCCCATTATTTTGAAAAATATTTTGAAATATTGGGCAACTTGTGTAGATATGGGGTAGCTATTTTGGGATGACTCCGGTATCCCGAAATAGCCTTGCGGTGTAGACGTACCCTAAATGAGCCACAGAGATGAGACTAATTTTGGAATTCCAGCATAAATCTCAGTAATAATGATAATACCTACCTGTTTTCCTTAGTAGATCTCAAAATGCTTTACAAAAGAGATCAATATCATTATCTCCATTTTATAGATAGAGAAACTGAGTCAGAGGGGCAGTGACTTGCCTAAAGGCAGGAGGCAGCTGGAAATTAAATGTGTTGTCTCCATGTTGTTTCTCTAATTATAAGATAGTCTTTCATCTGAGTGATTAATATGCATTTTTTTAGTAAGTTCTGAATACTGGGATTTATGTAGGCCCATCGGAGCACTAAATTTCACTCTGTATACATATTACAGAAACTGGACAAGCAGTGATTTTCCATTTGTTGAAAAGATTATTTTCTAAACAGTTCGTTAGAAATAATGGGTCTAATTCCAATACTGGTGTTTTGGACTCCATGCATTTAAAGGGAATATCACAGTGCAAAGATAGTGTACGGGAGTGAAGAATTGGGCCCAGTATTCAAAATAACTAACAGCCTAACGGTGCTTCAGACTTTAACAAATTAAGCAAATAAACTATTTGGGCTGGGAACAAAAAGTAGCTATTAAAACATTCCTTCTGATATTTTTATTTTGTTTACTCATGAGACCTAGCTCATGCCCCTCTGAATCACATTTAGTCCATATTTGGAGAACTCTGCACCAGTTAGCATACTTACACTCAGGCAAATTTTAGATTTTTTTAATACACTGTGTGCTTTTTCTTATTCTTTTTTTTCTTCCTTAAACAATTTAAATCAGAAAGTTGCCCCTTCCAGTTGGCTTCAAAAACATGACCAAAAAGGGATATAACTTCTTTAGTTAATTAATTGAAACTAGCATTTCTCTTGGTTTTGTTATAGCTTGCTGGTCATCACGTTCCATTCTACATGTCTTCCCTTAAAAATAAAGGAGAAGTCTATGCTGTCCATGAGTTATGATAGGGGGAGCTTTAAAAAGTTTGAACTTTAGGGCAGTTCAAATAAACTGGTTAAAGTTTGGATGCTTTTCCTTATTATTCAGATCTACAAAACTGAGCTGGAAAGAAAGTGAACTTTCCCTTCAGATGTCCAATATTTCCTGCTAAGAGTTTTGGGGGCAATATCCCCAAAAGCAGCAGCTTTTTATTGCATATTGAACTTCCACTTCTGGTCAGAAATCAGGGACACAAAAATGAAAAATAATGGAGAACAATATTTAACTAAATAGTGCAGACTCTGAAAGCACATAAAAAAATGCAGTTTGGGGGGAGTTGCCACTAAAGGATGAGAGAAGTTATTCTGTTCTCTCCAGCTGGCTCATCTGTCCTTACTTTCACATTAGGGCAGTGGTTCCCAAACTTTTCGGCATCATGCCCCCTTTTCGATTTTTGAGAAACCCTCACGCCCCCCGCCCCCATAGCAGCAAAACGTGTTGAGCCAAAAAAAAAAAAAAGGAACTGACCGGGGCCAAAAAACAAAAATAGCAGCAAAACTTAGGGGGGAAGAATGACCAGAGGGTGAGGGGGGGCCTGGGTCACCTCACGCCCCCTTGGAATTTCTTCACATCCCCCCAATGGGGGCATGCCCCCCAGTTTGGGAACCCATTCATTAGGGCTTTGTCTACACTGCCGGCTTTTGCCTGCAGAGGGTATGCGAATGAAGCACTGATTAGCGTTTTGTTGTGCTTTTGCATAATCTATTTGAGACGTTTTTTCACAAGGAGTTTTTGCACAAAAACAAGCAGTGTGGATGTTGCCTTTTTGTTCAAAAACCCCTTTTTGCACAGATCCTTATGCCTCTCCGGGAGTTATATAACTCCTATAAAAACTATGTTGAGACTATGACTAGCTGCAAGCAGGACCTAAAGGAATGTGTCCCTTACATCTAGTTAGAAGTGGAGAAATGCCCTGGGTGTGTAAATAGTTTCCTCCTGCTTTGCTTAGGTTTGTTAAATATTCAGCTGATGGAGTGGTATTTTGCTCATTGTAATCAACTTGTCTGGTGTGGAGTCACAAGTTGTGTTAATACTAATTGCAATGTCTGTAATTATTGTGAAAATGCAAAAAAAAAGAAAGACTGTGCTTAACCTGGCTCAAAAGAGGGAGACACTCTCAATTTAAAGAATGAGATGCTGGGTGTGCGCATGTAAATACAGTTTGCTCCTGTTTGCTTATATTTGCTAGATATTCAACTGTTGCAGTGGTGTTTTGCCCACTGTATTCAATTTGGTGGTTGTGGGGTCACAAATTACATTCATACTAAATGCAGGAATTGTGTGGTGACAGTTAGTCACCAAAACTTGCAGTTATTGTAGGAATACAGGAAATACAGACTGTGCTTCACCCAGTTCAAAAGGAGAGAGACACTGTCATTTTAAAGGACCTTTGATGGACAAGAGCTCCACTGCCAGACTTCTGTGAGGTTAAGAGGGGAAGGCAGTACTTTGAATCAGCAGGCTACATGCCCTCCAGGCACTGGCTGTAAAACTAGTTCAGCCTGTTTCTCCCCACTGTCTCAATGGTAGGCTCCATAAGGAGTCTCTTTTTATTTTAAATTAAATCCAACAAATGTTGAAATTTCTTGTGGCTGGACAGTGCTTTGGGCCAAGAATTGAAATCAATGAGAGCTGAAATCACTGGGTTTTTGTCCAAAGCCAAATCCACCACAAGCAGGCAGAAGCAGAGGATGAACAGTGGGGTGCCCAGAGAGATGCAACAAGCGGCCAGAACAAGTGGCCAGCAGGGCACAGCAGAGAGCAGTGAGCAGGCAGATGCGAGTGACCAGTGGAGTGAATAAAATGCTTCTTTATCTCCCCCCCATTCAGGATGGGTGGTGAACTCTGCAGATGTACCTCTGACCATGGGCAGCAACTGTGAGCAGGGTGCAGAAAAGGGTTGGGCATGTGAAAGGGACATTTACATTGCTGGGACACTTCCCAACCTACTTGGGGTGGGTCTTTTACTCATGGTTTATGTGAATGAACTCTGTTTGTGATGATTTCCCAAATTAATACCACGTTACCTTCCTTCCTGAAAATTTCATTTCTGTGGTAAGACTCTGCTTGCAAGTGGGAAAACATTGCCTCTCAGAGGCACCAGGGGGTCATGTGTGAATTTCCCAGGTTACTGGGTGGGAGCTTGAACCAGTTCTGTGTTGGATGGATGGAGAAGAACCCATGGATATTGAATGTGGACCTGGTTGCTCCACCTAGCAGAAGGGTTACATAAGAAAGTTAGATGTCTCTTAATTTCTGTTTGATTTGGGTATTGTATAAGGCCTCATCTACATTTGAAAGTTGTATTATGATTACTATTTTGGCTAATAGCATGCTTTTTTTTTAGCCGCAATAGTTGGTACAATTCTTCAGTCAGGTCTATGTGTAAAATTTAAAAACAATGCGTAGTTCTGTGGACCCTTAAAGGCAAATATATTATATCATGAGCTTTCACAGTTAAACCCCACTTCATCAGATGAGTTGAAGTGGAAATTACAGAATTTATATATATAACAGCAAAAGCAGTTACCTGTCAACTGTAGGACTAGTATTAATGATGCTAATTGATTCAGGCTGGTTGTGTCCCATTCATAGCTTTTGATGTATAAATGCAAATATCAAAGGTGGGGGAAATTGCCTTTGTAGTGCGTTAACGAGTTAATATTTAACTTAATATTAATATTAACTGTTTAATTTAGTATTAACCAGTTAATTTAAGCCCAAATTGATAGCGTCAAATTTGTAAATGAATTTGTCACTATAGCTAAATAGGTCAAAAGATGTCAGAAATCTGCACCCCTGACCAAGAAAGCTATGCAAACCTAACCTAGAGTATAGATACAGGTGGCAAGGCCTATGGCAGGGAGAGTTGCACGGTGAGGTGCTGTTCTCAGGCTGGCTTCCTGCCACAAGGCTTGTCCAGGGAGCCTGAAGCTTTAAAAGGGGCCAGGAGATAGTAACTATAGAGTCCTGATTCCTTTGGACCGAGTGTCCACCAGGCACCTGTGCTATTTCCTGGAGGCTCTTCTTTCTAAAAAAAAAAAAACCCCTCCTCCCTATCCACACAGGCCTTTTTCCAAAAGAGCTCTTTTGGGAAAAGGCTTCTTCCTCATAGAAAGGATTACCAATGCCGGAAAAACCCCTCTGTTCTTTCAATTTACTTTTGGAAGAATGCAATTGCAGTGTGGACCTAACACAGGTTTTGTCGGAAAAATGGCCATTTTCCCAACAAAACTCTGCAGTGTAGACATACCTTCAGGGATGTGGATTTTTCACACTCGCAAGAGACATAGCTAGATCAATGTAAATTCCTCATGTAGACAGTTCTAAATCTGTTTTAATTCACATCTTTTGATATTTCAGAGCAAGTCTGTGCAAAGTCACTTGATTCAGAAAAATTCAGACATATACTAAAATAACAAATTATGGTCCCTTTTGGACCAGATGTTCACTTGAAAACTGGACATGTGGCCACCAATGTTTCCTCTAATCTTTCCCATCCATGTGCAGAATAAATTTATATCTGCACCAAGGCACGTGTTCATACACTACTATTAGAAAAGGAAAAAAAAGAGCTGTGAGTACTCTACTAATCAGCTAGGTGGCATTCTTATTTCTCTTGAGCATCCGCACAAATGCCCGGCTTACCAGGAACACTGCTGGCCACCCTACTTTTTAGAGGGACTCCTAAGCCTAGGCTACCTAAGGATGATTAACCCATATTGGCAACACTCTGCTGTAAGGGTGTGTTCAGAAGCACGGTGCCCCTTCTATGGGCCCTCACAGACACTATTGCAATGTTCATAGTTAAGAATGTGTCTTCCCATCTTCCAGTGGGACAGATTTCTCATGTTAGTGGGAGCCATGATACTTCAGAGAAGAGTCTACCAATAAATAGCAACTAAAATGCTGGCTAACTTCCTCTGGAAGAGTTGCATGATAAGATGACAGGCAAAATCAGATCCCTAGCCAGAGATCATTTACAAAGCTTTAGTGTGCAAAAACCCAGTAATTTCAATACAATTAAGGGTAAAAATAATTCTGAAAATAATACACTATGCGCAATGGGAATATGCAAAATATCATCAGTCAGTTCTTAAGCAACCGCAGAGCTGTCAAACATGCAAGCAAGGTAATTCTGCTGTTAATATTGTTGCACATTATAAATATTAATTGAATGACATTCATCATTAGTTTCGTTATTGTTTAGCCTCTATTCCCCCCTTCCCATTTAAATTGGCAAATAATTGGTTTGTTCTGTTCACTTCTGTTCTCATGAAAGAAGATTAATGTTGAAGGGGAAAAGCCGAGCATGTGAAATAACTAAAAGGTTTTAAAGTGCAATAACAGTTGGGGTTCTAAGAACATTGCAAGTAAATCTGTAAATTAAGTAATTAACTAGTGGATAAATCATGCACCAAAAAGAGGGTTCATGGCCTTCCAAACTGCTGGCCAGCCTGAAGGTTCCAGGTATCATTTCAGAGATGAGGAAAATGTATCCTTACTGCATATCTTGCCACCATGATCCGAGGGAGATGTACTGGAGGCTCTGACCAAAGGTAATATAATAACAGAAGAAAGGCAAGACACTGCCTATGGAAAAACTTAAAAAAACAGCGAATGGTCCTGCAGCACCTAAGAGACTAACAAAACATGTAGACGGTATCGTGAGCTTTCAGGGCACAGTCCACTTCTTCAGATGAATGGAGCAAGGAGTTCCTCTGAAGAAGTGGGTTTTTCCAGTTATAGACTAACATGTCTTTGAGACTGCCTATGGGTAGGACCGCACTGCTGTATGTCAGGAAAAGCCAAAGGACTGGCATGAGGCCTGGCAACCAGTAAACACGGTTCATTAGTAGCTTAGTTGTAGAGTTGCTAGTTACATCATCACTTGTTAATATTCAGTTTTCTGAGACTGAGGCAAATTCTGATCATTATAATGCTGGGCTACATTCCAGGCAAGTGCCTTGACTTTAGTGGTGCTCAGTTGGATTTCCTAGGTGTAATTCAGTTCCTCTCTGTAATTCAGAGAGTCAGAATCTGGCTCTCTGTGCTCTGTCATCATATATGCGTGTTTTTCATACAAATAAAACTCTTCATTGTTTTAATCAGTTAACACTGTCAGCAGAACAGTGAGGTAGGAAAGTGTTAATATCCATTTTATAGCTGGGAAAATGAGTGCACAGAGAGAGTAACATTACTTATAAAGGACACATGGTGAGTCACTTTCACATTTTGCTGTCTGGGAGGAACCAAAGAAAGGATAGTATGGTTTCTCTGTTTTGTTTTTTTTTAAAAGCATGTATGGCCATTTTCATTACTATCAAATTATTCTTTCTACTTGAAAGAACTTTAAAAAAAGAGGACAATACTTGACACATAACTTTAGGGTTCTGTGAATCCCAGAGGAAACATTTTGCAAATAAAGCCATAAAATGCAGATGTTGGGACAAGCTCAAATCTAGCAGGATAGGTTTGGAAAGAACCCTTTCAACCTATTCTGTTTTTACTGATCCTCAGGAGCCTTTTCGCTGCTGCTGCTAGCAACAGTCACTCAGTTTCTTAACTTAAATGTCTTAGTTACCCTTTTCTGCTCACAGTTGTGGGAAGAGTGACTAGGAAGTTGTGGGAGGTTTCCTGTGCCAACAACCTTAGACCTTGCTCCCTAAGATTTCTTAAGCATGAGGTCTGAAGAGAGTCGTGTAAAGGAGTGAAACTGTACTTGAAGCTGACTGATTATGCATGAATCTGCAGACATCTTTACATATATTACATTGACGATTAAAAAAAAGAACAGAAACTCAAACAATTAAAAGGGTACTGTCACATTGGCAAAATAGCTAATTCTGGTTAGGGAAATGCACCCATCTCCAGGAGAGTCTGGGGCTAGGAATTGCAGACCAGCCCAAGAACAGCTGCAGGCCAGGAGGCCGGGGAACCACTGGAAGCCAGGGCCGGCCCCTGGAGCCCTCTCCTCCATGGACCAGCTGCAGGCGGGAGGGGGCTGCTGGAGGCTGGGGCTGGCCAGTAGAGTCCTACCCTCCCCAACCCCCCTTCCCCTGCAGGCTGAAGTGCAGGGGGAGGCCAGATGCAGGCTGGAGACAGCCAACAGGGCCCGAGCCCTCAAAGAGGCTGGAGGGCAGGAGGGACAACTGGAGGCTGGGGTCAGCTTATAGAACTCTGCTGCCCCCCGCCCTCCCAACAAGGTGTAGGGCTCGGGCTGCCCATGGAGCCCTGTCCTCCAGTAGGAGCTGCTGGCTGGGGAGCACAGTAAACTCTCACAGCCCCCTGCCTGATCCCCCTGCTCTAACTCCTGTTCCCCGCCCCCGTGACCTGAGCTCCCAACCCTCCTAGCCCTCTTCCCTCACTCCTGCACCCCACTCCCTGTCCTGAGCCCCCCACACCCAAACTCCTGCCCAGAGTTCTGCACTCTCAGCCCCTGCCCTCCTCAAGCACCTCTACCCCTTGCCCTCATTCCTGCCCCCATCCCCTTTTTATTCTAGCAAAAGATAGGAAAGCTGCAGATATTGTCTACCAACAAGCTCTATCTAATGTATGAATCACTTTCCTTCATTTATTAATGAAAACTTCTTTTTTTCCTCTGAAATACAATCATTGAAACAAAGCATGTACATTTTCCTTTTATTTTCCAAACAAACCCCAAAACCCATTACTTCACTTAATGACCTGAGCGATGCCAGGGACATCTGCTAGTTTACAAATAAAAGAGAAACACAACAAAATACAAAAAAAATAACCCTACTATTAATGCAACAGAAACAAAAGATATGATTCCACTTATCCACATTTCTCCTCAATACATAGTCATATTTCACATAGTCTATAATGTATTGTGTTGGTCTTAGACAACACTGCAAAATAAACAGGATATGGAAGGGCCACGTTAACTGTGCAGTAGGAACCATAACTAGCAACATTTATTGCTTTTGACTAACTGTTCATTTGCTAGGGTTTGGGATCCTCACCATGCTTCAGCCCCTTTATGCAAGGTAAAGGACCTCATTGTGGCGGGGAGGGGAGTATGTGAATCCCATAGTACAGCTGCTGGGAAAAACAACCTTAAGGCTAACTTTCAAGAATCACTTGACAAACCATGGTGCAAGGGTCCTGCTAGGGGCAGGAGGGATGAGTCAAGGGGTATGTGTTTTTCCAGAATAATGGCCACACTGAAATAGTGCTATTTCAACAAAAAGTCGTAATAACGGAGAACTTTCTCCAATAGTGGTAAACCTCATTCTATGAGGAATAAGGCTTTTTCCAAAAAAGCTTTTTCAGAAAAAGACGTATGTGGCCACGGAAGAGGGAGTTATTCCGAAAAAAAGAGGCCTCCAGGAAATAACACAGGTGCCCTGCTGGCCACTCTGTCCACACTCATCATAACTCTGTAGTTCCTGTCTCCCGGCAGCTCTGGGACAGGGCTTGTGGCAGGAAGCCGGCCCTGGGAGCTACAACCCACATGTTGCCACTGCCTCAACATGTGCCTGAGAGATGATGGCCTACCTGGCTCCTGTCCTGCTCCTGCCCTTGCCCCTTCTGCCATGCCTGACTTCCTTCTGCCTATCCTCCAGCCCCCTTCCTTCTGCCTATCCCACTGTTCTCCCAGGACCTTCCCACTCCCAAAGTCACTGAGGTCCCCGGACACGAGGTGGAACTACCACCCAAACCATGCACCAGTCTCAGCCATGGCTCTGAGCCTTTCCTCCCCACTCCAAGGTTCTCAGCCCCTCCTCCTCTTTCCCCACATCCAGGTTCTCAGCTCCCCCTCCTCCCCAGGTACTTTTATCACAAAAAATGAACAGACTTCTTTTTTGAACACAAAACTGTTGTTTTTATTGACTATACAGGGAAGGAAAAAAAGGGAGGAGTTGTGGGAAAGGCAGAGGGGCAAGGCACAGGCCCCTAGTAGGGAGAGTTACTGGGGTCCTTTAGAGAAACTCTTCCTCAGGGCCTACCGGATGTGCACCCCCAGTTGATGGGCCTGGCAGATGGCAACTTTGCGTGGCTGCTCTAAGGCCTGTCTCTCCTGGTTGGCCTCTGCCCCCCACCCCAGTAGGAAGGCCTCCCCCTTCCTCTCCACAATGTTGTGTAGAACACAATATGCTGAGACTACCTGGGGGATGTTGTGCTCCCCCACATCGAGGCGGGTCAGGAGGCACCTGAACCATGCCTTGAAGTGCCCAAAGGCACATTCCACCTGGATGCTAGCCCTTCCCAGGCGGGCAATGAAACGGTCCCTGATTGGGTCCAGGTGGCTGGTGCATGGCTTCATAAGCCAGAGCATGAGAGGCATCTCCACATCCCCAACCTTGATGATGCGCTCAGGGAAGAAAGTGCCAGCCTCCAGGTTCTGGAAGACAGGGTGTCATATGCCCTCCCTGACCAGCTGACGAAAATGTCACTGAACTATCTGTGGTGGTCGACCAGGGCCTGCAGGATCATAGAAAAATAGCCCTTGTGGTTTATGTGTTGGGTAGCATGGTGTTCTGGGACATGGATGGGGATGTGGGTTCCATCTATTGCCCCCCACCCCCGCAGATGGGGAAGCCCAGGCGGCAAATCCAGCTACGATGGGGTCCAGGTCTCTCAGGCAGATGACCTTGCACAGCAGGACAGTGTTTATGGCCCTCACCACCTGCAGAAGAAGACAAACACACAAAAATCAAAGGGTGTGCCTGAGCCCTTGGGAGTTCTCCCTCCTTCTCCCCCCCCCCCACAAACACCCCAGGAGCCCTTCCCCAAGTCTCCCTTTCTCTCCCCCCCCATAAACTCCCCAGGAGCCACTCCCTATGAAGCCCACCTCCCCCTGCAGGGCTGTGAGAGGTTGGGACTTGACTGCAGAAGCCCCTGGGGAAAGGGCTTCCCCCCACCACCCTTAGCCCACCTCCCACAGCCCCCAACCGCCTTTCCCTAGGGTCCCCCTTTCCAGTACTCCCCCCCCCCCCCCCCCCCCCCCCCCCGCCCACCTCCAGGGACTGCAGCCCGAGAGTGCTTACCTCCATGAAGAGGGCTCTGACAGTGGATTTCCCCATGTCAAACTGGTTTCCCAGAGACTGGTAACTGTTTGGTATGACAAAATGCCAGACGGCAATGGTGACCCGCTTCTCTGGGGGATGGCGGGTTGCATCTGGGTGTCACGTTGACGGAGGGCAGGGGCGAGCCAGGCACACAGCTCCAGGAAGGTGGCCTTCCTCATACGGAAGTTATGGAGCCACTGCTGGTCATCACACTGCTCAATCACCAGCCTGTCCCATCAGTCAGAACTGGTGTCCAGCCTCCAGAAGCGTCTCTCTCTATGTGGGGTGTGGTTGCAAGGACATTGCTCCCACACATAGGCAGCGGTTTTCAAATATGGGCTCTGAGTTGAGCTCATGCAGGGCCTTGAAGGCCTCCTTCAGAAACTGCTGTAGAAACTGCAGCATGGCCGTGTGGGGCCATTGCATGCCCAGAGGCAGTTCCGGCTCCATGGCAAAGAGTGCTGTGGTGTCCTGAGGCAGGGCAACCAGAGCACACACTGTGAATGCTTTGCTGTCCCTGAGAGAAGTAGGCAAGCAGAAGAAGCTGAGAAAGGGCTGTCCGGGGGGGGGGGAAGGGTCCCTTTAATAATCACACGTCTCAGATAGCCGTCGGCAACAGCACCCGGAAGCAACTGCTGACCTAATGACCTGCCTGAACTGGTTCCTGGTGGCCTTAAATGTGAGATAGCCTCTACACTGATTGGATGCTATCTTTTTAAAAAGCACATCGCTATTTCATTGCGCTTTTTGCGTGTGGACGCTCTTTTTCGAAATAAGCCTTTCCAGAAGATCTCTTCCGGAAAAGCTTCCTCCAAAGGAAGCCTGAAATCTAGACATAGCCAAGGTGAGGCCTTAGCAGCGCTGATCTCCCTGGGAAGCTTCTGAAACCTGTCAATCACTTAGCCCCCACCAGAGCTGTCTTTGTTACACTGGGAGCTTTGGCAGGCCCAGAGCTGCCACGGACTGGAGGGCACAAAGGTGGCTTAAAGTCAGCACGAGCCCCTGACCTCCCTGGGACTGTGAGTTCTGTGTTCTGCTGCTTAGAATACATCTACATTGCAACACTATTTCGCAATAACTAGGGCTATTCTGAAATAACTTAGTCCGCGTCTACATAGCAGGCAGTTATTGCGAAATAGTGTCAAAATACTGTGAAGCTGGAGGACTTCCTTCTCCAACTCATGCAACCTTCATTATACGATGAGTAAGGGACGCTGGAGGAAGAGTGGTCTGTTTTGAAATAAATGCTGTGTAGACGCTCCCTATTTCAAAATAAGCTATTTCAAAATAAGAGACGCAATTGATATAGCTCAATTTGCTTATTTCAAATTAAGCCCTGCAATGTAGACTCACCCTTAGAGGTGCAATACAGAATTGCACCCCAGGATTCTTTCATTTTATAAATAAAAGACATTAGAAAACAAACAGAATTTATTTTGAATATAACTAAAAGATTAAAAACCACATTGCTAACTCTTAATGCAAATTGTGGGTTTTCAATTTCTTTACCATTAGCTTGAACCTCTCCAGATGAGCGTGTCTAAAAACAGGGAGGGATATGGCACATGTCCCAATAATGCCTGGCAAGGCTCCTGAAATGCCTCCTTTCTTTCTGAGACAATTTGGGTGGGAATGGCACTGAGTGAAAATCCCAAGACTTGATGCCACAGCCTGCCCTTTTAAAGCATAAAGATGTACAATGTGCATTCTCTTTAGTACTGTTCTCAGACACAAAGTATTTTGAACATTGGACTGAGAGATCCATAATTGGAGCCATGTAGTAAGAAAATTAAAATACTCCAGGAACAGGCTTAAAATGTTTTTCTTTGCTCAGACATATCATTTATCTTTCCTGCTGGTAGTACAGGAAGGGGGGAAAACACTGTGGGACCTTCATAAAGCTACTCAAAGCAGTAAATAAAAAAAAAGCTGCTGATAAACTGTGAGATGCTATTTGTTGAATATAACTTCTAACTAAGGATGATATTCTTTTCAGCTATCCCAATTTTTCTGTTAATTGCCATCACATGCTTTTTAAAAACCATATTGCTACAAATACACATTTAAGATTTAATTACACATTCTTATCTATTCACTTGTGCCAAGCACACAGCCTACTGTAACAGATTAATGCTCCTAAAGTTGTTACAGGAAGGTTAAATAAAGTGTTATTTTTATTATATTGAATATCTTTATGATGCTAACACATAGACCACTTGGTGATACCACAGATGTGCCAGGTGCTTATCTCAAACAGGTGATTTTGGCAATCATCTCTCACCTTTTCCTCACCTCCCATTTATTCTACTATGCATAAGACATATATCCCAGAAAGCATTTCCTTGCATACATTTAAGAGTACAGTATAAATTCAAGGCATCCTAAGGCTGTGCATTAATGGAATGAGACATGATTTTTCTAAACCATCATAAATTTTGATTTGGAAGCTTCTATATGTTTTAGTTAGTGGCCTTCCTATTTAGAAGATACCTCTTCATCACTTACAAGTTGTCTCTAATTATAGTTCACAGAGAAGGTAAGCAAATGTAAAAGATGCAGCTCTTAAAGAAAGAGAGATTCTATGAAAAGCGGCTAGTGTACTATTCAGTAGTCACAGTATTCAGAAAACAAGAAATACAAAACAACAACAACAACAACAGATAGTCTTGCAGCACCATAAAGACTAACAAAACATGTAGCTGGTACCATGAGTTTTTGTGGGCACAACCCACTTTTTCAGATCAATGGAGGGAAGGCTGAAGGAATTGGGTTTGTTTAGTTTAGAAAAGAGAAGATTG
>CM057845.1:106737586-106751952 GCA_030068395.1 Apalone spinifera | reverse complement strand
CAGGACCCCTCGCCGCTTTTGCAGATTCAGACTAACACGGCTGCCCCTCTGATATTGGGAGAAGAGGAGTGAATTTCAAGCATAAGGCATAGGCCATTGCAGGAGGAAGAGTAGCAGATTTGGTGGACCACTGGACACACAAAAAAGCCTATATCCAAGATTTGCAAAAGCCAGTGCTTAAATTTAGGCTTCTAATTGCCCTGTGTGTCATTATTTTCAAAATCAGAAGCTTAAAATTAAGTTCCAAATTTAGGCATCTGTATAATTTTCCAAGGTGCTGAGCACCCAACATTTCCTACTGAGTACAGTCATCTTGTAAATCAGGCTAATGATGAGGCACCCATGTTTTTAAAATCTAGGCCTGTATTTCTATGTTGGGATAGGTGCATATTTTTTCATTTCCTCTTATGTTTTTAGCAACAAGAAAAAAAAAAAAAGATTGTTCCCAAAACATCTCCATGATAACTATGCATAGCTCTAAACATTAGAACGGCATGATTCAAAGATCCAAACAACATTTTGGATTGAGAATGACCTTTACAAATACATTTTTGTTCTTTTTAGGAGTAAAAAGAATCTGTGTACATTACACTCAGCCTGAGACTTGGGCTGCTACTGCTTTGCTTTTCATCATTTTCATGCTTATTCTCATTGTTATTGTATTGCTTTCATCTTCAATAAACAGAATATTTTTATAAAACATCTTGTATCTGCAATTCGAGATTCCCTGTGACTTGGCATAATTCAAAGAACTCTATTCTAAGTTACTGACCTACCTCAGATCTTCTTGCTTTCTGGTTGTTGCTTGCATTTTTCAGTAGTAAGAAAGTGACAGTAATATATATAACCTGGGTTGGCATGTAGCTTTTCATTCTACTCTTACAGTTGGACTGCCAAACAGTGAGTGACAGGAAGAAAACAAAGCTAACAAAGAGAAGAAGGAAAAATTGCATGACATAAAGAAATAAGAAATGAAAAATGTTAAAATTCAGGCAAGCATTTTAAAAAATCCTTAAAAGAATGGCAGGATTTGATTTTGCAGTGCTGGCTTACAGCCAGGTAACTGTCTGGAGAGGAAACCAACTGAAGCAGATACACCTAAGAAAAATGTTGATTGTGTGTGTGTTTATAAGGTAAAAAGGAATCCAAAGAAAATAAAAAGACCCATCAAAGATGGTAGAATTTTGTGCTTTTAACCCCCTCAGTTGGGCAAGTAAAAGAAATGTTTCCATTTCTCTCTTTTGCTTTTAAAAGAAGAGATTGATATTCTACAGTAAGACTAGTGGTTTGAGGACTGATCTGTGAGCCAGGAACTTCTGATCTCAGCTCTGCTACAGACTTTTTCTACAGCCTTTGGAGAATCACATGGGGCTTGTCCTTGCAGTTCTCCTTCAGGTAAACTCTCATGGGTCTTCTCATCAGAATGGCCCCTGAAATGGTTTGGTTTAGTGAACCAGGTCAAATGGGAAGAAAGGATTGGCCACTGGCAGCCAGCCCTCCACCGCTCCCCACGAGCAGTCTGACAGCTCCCAGGAGCCTGCCAGGGCCCAGAGAAGGCAGGCGCCTTCCTGGACCAGGGTGGAGATCATGGACCTTGTTCAGGTTTGGGGGATGCTCCCAATGTCCATGATCTCCACACTCCCAAAGGCCACATGCAAACCCAGGAGCAGGTTCGCATGACAATCAAATTGGTCTGGTGAGACCCCCAGCCCTGAGCCCTGAGCTTCCCCGTCCCCTTCTTCCCCATGCTTCCCCCTTCCAGCTCCCTCTTCCCAGGTTTTCCCCTACCCTCTCCCACCCTCTCTCTTCCCCTCTCCTGCCTCTTTTCTCAGTCTCACCAGAGTTTCACCCCCCCCCCCCCCCCAGTTTTGTTAAATAAAGAGAGTCCATGTTCATGAAAATATGTGTATTTTATTTTACATCAGGAAGGGGGGTTAGGGAGGGGATTAGGGAGGGGGACGTGAGGGAGGAATGAGGCATAAGCCCTCAATGCGGCAGACCAGGGAGGCTCTTAGTGCTCCTCAGTGTGGAAGCTCTCCCACAGGGCCTCCTGGATACTGACAGCCCCCCAATGGACTCTCCCGGATGGCTTGCCTGGATCCGGCCCCTGAGGTTCAGGGATTCCCCTCTTATTGGGGAACCAGTGCTGGCGCTCCAGCCCCACTGCCACCCTCTCATAGGGCTGGAGCACACAAAATCTACTAGTCTGGTTCCCCCCTCCCCCTCCCCAGGCTCTGGTATGTGAGGGGAATATGAGCAATGTATTTTTCCTTCTCAGTTAGAGCTTCTCATTTTGCTGCTCACTTTTGTATGTGGCCCCCGACTGATTTTTCTGTGGTTCAGTGATTCCCGACCCCCAAAACAGGTTTCCCACCCCTGAGTTAAACCAATGGAAATAGAATCTGGTCCATAATATAATGAAAAACTTCATTGGTAAAATGCTTTCACTTGCATGTGTGTGCACGCAGACACACACACACACACACACACAGAGCAACTGTTGCACATTTTTATTTTTAATTCTTTCCAACCCATTTGATGGAGAGCTATGTCTCCATGATTGGACTTCTTCTTAAAAATGTTTTTAAAGTTATAAAATCTGTCATGTTTTTTAGCAGCAGCTAACATGGCAGTCCTGTGATGAGACAGCCACTTCATTATGTTCAATAGAGTTCCTCTTCCCTAAATTCCAGAAGAATGCATGTTGCAGGTGAAGGTTATCAAATTTGGTATTCCCTAGGCAGGGACTTCATTCTCTTCCTGTACTTCAACAGGGATCATGAGAGCTCTCATAATTCATCATGCTTACAATAAATGTTAAGATCAATCCGGCTATTGTGGTTTGTGCTTGGCCCTAGTCTAGGTGCTCAAAGGGCACAAAAAACCTCAACCCTGCATGCACTTTGTGAAAAGAAGTCCAGATAGTCTTCCTTCAAAAATAGAACAGAGCCAAAGAAATCCTGCATCTGTGTTCAATTTATATGAAACACTTGTTTCTGAAACCACTGCATAATAACCACAGGTAAATGTTAGCTTTTTATGGCTACCAATATATGTATTCCTCTCTCATCCCCATTATTTCCTATAGATTCCACATCATTTTTGTATATTGGTACAAAAATAAGTAATCTTTCTGTTTTTCTTACAGATATCCAAGCAGAGTTGTAAGAAGCCAATTAAGTTTGTATTCTAAGCTTCATTGGCATCTGAAAGCCTGAATCATAAGAACATTTGGTTCTCTGGAATTTGGATTTCTTAGGAGGGAACCAATGCCAGCACTAACCAGAGCTACTGCCAGTTGTTTTTCAAATCTACAGCAGCAGCAATTACAAATTAAGGATCAATATCTGATCAGATTCTGATTACGAAAAATACAGACTCAGAGGTAGGTAAAGCATCTGGTCTTTGCCAGTCTCAGACACCTACCCCTCTGACATGTCAGCCACTCTCCAAAGACAGGAATAGGATGCTTTGAGGGTAACTCCAGGACTTAGAGAGAGGAGGGTGACAGTTAAGGAAGCATCTTAGCTGGAGACTCAAATTTTACAGAACTCATTTCTATGGATTCTAAACGAATCAGCATGACTGATAAGGTATCAGCCTCTGCAAACAAACCCAACAGAGCTTGGTTCATGTAATCCTTACTAATTGAACCTTGATGGTTCACTTTGGACCACTTTGGTGATGCCAAGTATTGCTGTATAGTGAAGCTGACTCAAATGATCTGGTTCTTTGTATTCCAAATAAGTATTATTAAACACACCTATAGAGGGTGAAACTGCTGAGGATGGTGCAGAACCTGAAGCACTGAATTGTTCTAATTGTCAGGACCACCTCAGAATTACTCTCACAAATACTAAGATCTCCTAGGGTACAGAGAAATATTGCATAAAGAAACTCCTTCATGTTCATAAACTTGAGAGGCTAGATTGTGACTATTCCTCACATGGATACCAGTGAAACCCAAAATTCAAAGAACTTTATATTCCAACCAATTCCCAACATACAAGGACTAGTGACCGAACTCCTTGAATGGGGTGCTGCCACCCCAAAGAGGATAGATTCTTCCCTGCTGCCCCATGGCAACCTCAGCAGTCAACCAGCTATGAAGCAGGATGCACTTTCCACTACCCTAATAGTTGGAGCGTTGTGTGCACTCCTTGGTGCTCCAGGAAATTTTTTGCCTCAGTTAGACACAATCTTTGTCCCCAGCAGTGCCTTCAAGTCACAGTCTGAACTCACAGAATTATAAATGAGTTGGGTTCCTTGCAAAGTGTGTGTCATCATTGTATTCTAAGGATCTTTCATCCTTGGTCTACTGTTGGCCTTCATAACATTAGACACTCATATAACCTCTGTGCCTCTATAAAATGGGGAGAGTAGTGCTGCCCTGCCTCACAGGGGTGCTGTGAGGATTCATTAATGAATGTATGTAACATACTTTGAAGATGAAAAGTTCACTAAGTTCTAAGTCTTATTAATCATTTATTATTGTTGTTTCCTCAAATAGCATGTATTTCAAAGAAACAATGATTTTCTTTTGTATAATTCCCTCTTCACTTGGCACCACTAAGACTATCCAGGCAAAAAAACTGTTTCGGTTTTGCAGATCAGCACCGATTTTGAGAGGCTTTGCTTATCCATTCTTTCATGCTGGGTTATCGTAAATGATTTCCAAGGAGCCCTTGTGCCTCCACAGAATTGTTTTCTAAATCTCCACTCAAAAAGAACAGCCAGCCAGGCCACCAGAATGGAACACAGAATGGAAGAAGCATTCCATTTTCCAAATACAGTAATTGATTTAGCAGCAGTTTAAAACAATGTTGAGCATTGTCAAGGATATGTTCCTTTGTGGCAGTAAATCAAGTTCCCCAAGATGGATTACATGCTAACCACATACTATCTAAAAATCTCAAGGGTTGTTTATTGTTCGTCAATTTATGATAGCCTTGTTAGAGGACTGCATATGAGACATCTCTGGAGTATGAGAAGAAACAGAGACAAATAGCATACAAACTATATTGAACAAATCATTACATTATATTGTGGAAACCTAAGCACAGCATGCAGATAACCCTTTTATGTGTGCTGCCTTATTGAACAATAATCACTCTGTAATGTTTCAAATATTTAAATCATATTTATAATAACACATTTTAATGCAACATCCCTCATAAAGTTCTCAAGGTATTTTACAGGATGCATAAAGCATGGAAAAATACAAAATTTTAAAATGCAGATTCACCTACCGCAGGGCCTTTGAGCCAATCTAATGAGGAAGATATACAAAAGTCTAAGCTGACAGTTTAACTATTTAAGTAGTGTATATAATAATTCAAACACATTTATAAGATATCCTTCGTTATAAACTCATTCTTTAAATATTTGGGTTAGGTTGTATAAGTGCTTATTTTCAGTTTACAGTTATGGCCAGAAACAAGGACACTTTTTGGTTCCTTTTTTAGACTCTTTCCCTTAAATGCTTTCAGGGCCCCAGCTTAAAGATAAATTATTGCTTTTTTTAGTTCCCTTGTAGAATGTGTTCCATAACAATACTTTGGCAATACGGACCAAGAAATACAGACCAGTAGATGGGTTATAGGACTCAGAGCCAGAAGATCTTAGTTCTGGCCCTACTAGTGACTTAATGTATTGGCTAGGATGCTTCACTTCTCTGTGCCTCAGTTTCACCATTTATAAAAATGGGGCTAATTATATTTGTATCTCTTTATACACTTTTAGATATCTATGGATGGAACATGTTACATTACTTCACGTTAGTATTATTACTATTGTGAATGTTGGGGGGAAAAGTGGAAGACTGTAGAGAGATTGGTAATGGGAATCAGAGCTTTCATTTCTGTAAGTCACTGGCTTAGCCTAGGGCCTCCATTCATGAATGCACTAGCCTAAAGACAGCACATAATGATGCTTATCAGAATCAGGGACCAGATTGGTACCATCTGATCAGTGACTTGTGTGATATGAAATGGTGATCTCACCCCTCTTCACAACGGATTAGAATCTTCACAATGTACTTAGTAGACTCCAGGTTATGGATCCTAATCTTTTTTTTTAATTTGTCATAACAGAGAAGGAAATTGACTGCAATAGGTTAGGTTGAAATACTGCTGCTATTATAATCCATCTTTCCCTTTCCATCTGTTAATACCTTTTTTCAAAACATGAATACCGTTTTTCATGCTCGCATTTCACTCAGAGATGACTTTTAAAAATGTTTTAACTGAATATGTTCACTTTTGAGTCTTGTGGATTTTCTGTAATATCATAATTAACACATTGGTTCATATGTTTCAATCAAAAATGGTTTGGATGTATAAGACAACAACAGTTGAATAGACTTGACCTGTTTTGTAGATCTGATTAAGTTCTAAACAGCAATTCAGGTTTGTATTAAATTGCGGGGCTGGGTGTTTCTCTAGGTGACTGGCATTCTTCTGCCACCCAGTTTCAGGATTCCACACTGAGGGCAAGCTCTTCTACTATTCAAGAACATAAAAAAGGCCATACTGGGTCAGATCAAAGGTTCATCTAGCCCAGTATCTTGGCTTTCAACAATGGCCATTGCCAGATGCCCCAGAGGGAATGAACAGAACAGGCATTCATCAAGTGATCCATCCTCTGTTGCCCCTTATGTTGGAATGAAGATTGAGATCAAATTTGGATTCACATAACTGTTGCTAGAAGCAGAAAGTGAACCCAATGTTACTCAGGTTTTTTCACACCTAGAAAATTTTGTTCCTCTTTTCCTTGCTTATTAATAGCTGTGATTTTTATAAATGACATTTATGTAATAGTAAGGGTACATAACTTTTATTAAAAAGTGTTTTGGTATAAAGGATCAACTCTTGACAACTTTACTCTGTCAATCTTTACTCAGCTAACATTCCCCTGAGAGAATTCAGGATTTGGCTTATTAATTTCCTTGAGAGATGTTAGAGTAAGAATTGCAGTGTTTGATCCATGATTACAATCTTTGCACTTGTTCCTTCTAAAAGCAGCTTCAGTTGTTTAGGACAATTTTGTTTTAATTTTGTTTCCATGAGGTCCAAAAATATTTTTGAATATACAATACAGTATAAAAGTCTCTATTTTGGGGGTACAGGATGATATGAATGTGCATATATGGGGGTTGTGTTTGTGTGTGTGTGAGCATGTGTTTGATTTTGATTTCACTTTCTCCTGCCTTTTGCCTTCCCTCATTTGATTAGTACTTAGAAAAATGTATGTATGCACAGGTATATGCCCTCCAACTTTCTTCCATTTGACCCTTGTTTTCTTAATCTATGTGAGGATTACAAGAAGAGGGATATTAAAGACAACTAGATGCACAGGAAGACACAGGGGAGCTACACTCACTCTAGCAATTGGGAAGAAAGAATAGAGAGAGATGGAAAAAGGGGGTTATTATCCAACCAGTCAAGATCTGAAGATCCAAGCAAATAAAAGGTTTGGGAATTGGGAGAGCTTCAAATAATTCTTTTTTTTACACTGTTTTGTTCTTTATTTGCAAACCATTTTCCCCTTGAAAGATGATGAAGGAAGCCACGTGACTCTTGGGAGATACATACTAATGAGCTTCTGTGGAAGAGCACCTCTATTGGCTGTTTTCTTGACTGGAGGCTCAGTGGTGAAAGCAGTAGCCAAGAGCTGGTGAGGGGAGGAGAGCTCGTTGTTTTCAGTTTTCTGTATGTACATGCTAAGAAGAAGGTTTTCTTTAAAGATGCTTGTGAAACCTCCATCAAATAGAGAGAGCATAAAGGAGAATTGGCTTTTCTCATACCCATGGCTGGCATGAAGCAAGGGATGCCTGTATCCATAGATAGTTCATGTTGGCTTTTAAGGCAGCATGAGTTTGCCCATGCTTAAGAAACTGGCTTCTGTTTTATAGCCAGAGGTGGATAATAAGACTCTGTCTTTCTCTGTGTGTGTGTGTGTGTGTGTGTGTGTGTGTGTGTGTGTAAGGTACAGTTGGATCCAAAATAAAGTGAGACAAGACATTACAAGACATTCTCAGATGAGTTTCCACATCATTTCACTGACACTTCTCTATCTCCGAGTCCAAAAAAATTGCCATTCCTCTCACACTTTTTTGCATGATGTTGTTGTCGCTCTTCCTGTCTAGTCATAATTTTCACCAAAAACAACATGTGAGGATGAGTTTTACTTAGAATATACCCTGTGGCTTAAGCACATGGTTTGTTATATTGCTGTTAGCAGTCAGAGACTGCCAGCCTCACCTAACAGAATAACAGATAGAGAGCAAGAATAACAGCTCCCTTGTCTTTCAGTCTATTAATAGTGGAACCATTAATATTGCAAGATGACTGGTGATAAGAATATTTTTAAGGGTGAGAGGGGATCTTAACAATAAATGAACTTTTATTGTTAAAAGGATTTGTTACAGCATAAATGAAATGCTTTGGGAAATACTTTGTTTACTGAACAGACGTATTGCTAGCCATTGTTGTTTTTATTATTATACTATTCTTTTGTAATGTTTATTCACTTTTTTCCCCTTAGCATCTGTGTCCAAAAAATACATGGGAACATCTGACCTCGGAATATATTTATTTAACATCACAAAGCTTTTCCATGGCAACAAGCCTTGTCAAGCTGTCCCAATCATGGTAATGATAGATTTCTGAGCAGTTCCCAAACAAATATGGTTCTAATAGGGAAATTAAATAAAAATAAATGCTTTTCAAAAGTAACATGTAATTCTGAACACTTGTGCACGTTTCTTTCTATACAGAGGTAGGGCAAGGATGGAAGAGTTAAAAAATGAAGTCAACTGTAGTTTTCCATTGATTCCAATAGGATTAGGATCGGGGCAGGGCCCTTATAGTCACAAAACAATTCAAAGCTAGGGCTTGATCTTGCATCTTTTACTTGCATGACTAAACCTTGCTTCTCTAAATCAATGGAACTACTCTTCTGAAGAGAGAATGGTGGCTTGCAAATTTTCATTGGACCTCTTTGAAGATAATTTGTACAGCCCAAATTCTCAAACAAAGTCAAGGAATGCAGGATCTGGGCATCTTGGTAGAGCATCAGTTAATGAGGGGTGTGTGTGAACCATCCTCTCTCACACTAGGATGTATCTTACCCCTCAGAGTCCCATTGAAGCTGGTGAACTGTCTGCCAGGGTAAGGACTGCTCACTCTGGGTATGTCTACACTTGCCCCCTAGTTCGAACTAGGGAGACAAATGATGCATACCGAAGTTGCTAATGAAGTGCGGGATTTAAATATCCCGTGCTTGATTAGCATAGTCGTGGCCGGTCGCCATTTTAAAAAGCCGGTAGCCTGAATTAACTCGCCACGTGTAGACACGGTAGTCCGATCCAAAACCCTTCCCTCGAATTAACTGTTACTCCTCATTGCATCTCATCTACTGAATGCTCAGCTGATGGCAAATGATCTTCCATTTGTTGTATCCTAATTACCACAACATCCAACTGTGATACTCTTTTATCCCTACCTACTATACATCTTTGTTCTTATTTCTTCCTAATACCTTCTTTCCCAAAATGCTCTCCCATCCTCTCCTTTCCACTCTCATTTGCATTCTTTAGTCATGTTAAACAGTCTCCAGGACTTTGGCCAGCCTGTGTCCTCCTCGCCTTTCCAAAAACTTTCCTTAAAACACACGTCTCCACACCACCTTTTTTTCATCATTTATAACGCTGCCTCTCTGATTCTCTTGACTCATTGTCCAATGTCTGGGCAGAGGGGTTGACTTATAGTAAGCAAACCAAGCAGTGCCACTTGTTCTTGAAGTTGCCCAACCTTTCCCTTTATAAGAACTTGTTTTCAGTTGCTTATAACTTTGCCAAACTTAAATCTTTTGGGCTTCCCTGACAGTTGTCTGAGGCTGAATTTTTCTGGAAAGATCAGACATTTTTGAGAAGGAGACTACAGAAAATACTTTGTTTTGTCCATATTAAAATAAAATTCTCACACTATTTTGTTGAAATGGTCTGCCGTCTCCTTGCTTGTGATCTGGAATGGCGTCTATTGGTGTTGCCTGGGATGTGCCACTCATGTTGAATATTCACCCAATCCACATTTTATTTTCTAGAGATTTCATCTGTACTGATTTTTTTAAGATAAATTGCACCTCTTAGCAGTTAGAATTGGTGTGGTGCAGGACAATAGAACGGAAAGCAAGTTGGCTGTCTTTCCAGTGCGCTCAGTATTCCTCTACTACTGACTAGGTATTAAAGAGGAGCAATAGTAATTGACCTGACTAGACTGTAGAAGAGTGAGAAATGAGTCGGAAAAGAAAAGGAAGAGAGGAGAGAAATTTAGGTTGCACAGGATGTGACAGATTGAAGGGCATTTTGGGTCTAATTATAAACTTCGGGGGTGGGGGGGTTGTGAACACCATTTTAACTCTAGCCTTCATGTAACCTTCAATTTTGTACCCTCCATATTGATTTGAAGTACCCCAGGAATATTTTTTTAAACATCTGGTCCTGAGAAGGATAGCATGTTCTGAACACTGTATACTCATATTAGAGTGGGTTACCACTAGAACAGGGCCATTCATTTTGCTCATCTCTCAGCTATCTCTCCACATCCACAAGAACAATGACCTCTTCAAATCAAAAATTGGCTGGGAGAAAGAGTTACATTTCTTCAGTCTAGGCACATGCGCAAGAAAGAGTGACTACTTTTCCAGGTAGTAGGCCATTCCATCATCACATGCAGAAGACCAGGACAAGTGAAAAGTTGTCTGGCCCAAGGATTTGGACCAAACACAAGACTCACCTATAGAGATCAGACTGAGGGAACTGTGTTCCTAAGATCTGCAACCATAGTGCTGTTTAAGAGTAAAACTGTTTGTGGATAATTATTTCTTTGTTAAGCATGTGGTCTTTTGTTTTACTATCATGTTGTCTATCTAGAGGTTAATCAAGAAACTACAATAATGTCAACTCTAGGGTGAAAGCATCTAATCAGCTAGGGACTCAGGAAAGCTGGAAGTGATTCTAGGGCAGCGGTTCTTAACCTGGGAGTAATTACCTCTTGAGGGGTAATTTGGCATATCTCAGGGGGTAATACGTTTAAAATACAATAGGTGTTCAATTTTGTTCAACATAACGTATGAGAAAAGAAAATACATTAAAAATGATTAATCGTAATTTTCTTTTTGTCTATTGCCATTTTAAAAAGGCAGAGGGGTAATTTTGGTTTATTGGCTAAGCGTAAGGGGTAACAGTGCCAAAGAGGTTAAGAACTAGGGATGTAATAGTGTAGTCAATTAACTGGTTAATCGATAAGCAAAAGCATATAGGTTAATACTATAGATGACACACATTTCCTTCCCTCCACTCTTGCCAGTAAATTTTTTAGCAGGCTGGACAGCAGCCCGACTCAGTTCTGGCTCATGCCAGATCTAGAACCTATCTCTGCTGCACTTCTGCATTTAAAGTGTATTAGGAACCATGTGGGCAGGCAGCCTGGCTCAGTTCCAGCTCACATCCGGTCCAGGAGCTCAGACCTCCCTTAGACAGAGGCTGCTGCTACCCTGTGCTGTTAGCTGATCCACAAGAGGAGCTGGATTTTAAACTGGCTCCCCTTCTGGACCAGCTCCTGCCTGGCACTCCACGCTGCCTCTGATACAGTGGCTGCTGGCCCCATGCCCAGGGACTATAGAATAGTCAACTAACCGATAAAAATTCATGGGGTTACTCGACTATATTCAGTTAACCAATATTTAGCATCCCTAGTAAGAACCACTGTTCCAGGGTCTACACAGTCAGTTTGTAGGATCCCATTATCATGAAAGGTATCAAACATGGTGTCTGTACTTGGGAGAGTGCCTTTAGGACTCTTATCTGGGTCACTGATCCTAGTTCTGATTGGATTAGAAGCATATCTATCTCAGTGGTTGGGTCCTGTCAACAGACCAGTGTCGAGCCTGTTTTGTGATACAAGACACCATAATTCTGAAATTATCATGCAAGCACTGTGTTAGGTGTTGAGCAGACACCTAGCAAAAGACTACTCCCAAAGATTAATAATCAGAGATGTAATTCCCACAAACACTTACAGTTATGAGCAGTCCTAGTTAATGGAACAACTCAGACTATGTCTAGTCTGCAGGCTTATTTCAGAAGAAGCTTTTCTGGAAGAGATCTTCCAAAAAAAAAAAAAATTATTCCGAAAGAGAGCATCCACGCTGCCAAAGTGCATCGAAAAATCAATCTGCTTCTTCAAAAGATAGCATTCACATTTATTGGACGCTATCTCGCATTTAAGTTGTGATTACTATGGATGGAGTGGCCACCAGGGTACCTGTGCTTTTTCCTGGAGGCCTCTTCTTTTGAAAAAAATCCCCTCTTCCCTGTCCACACACACCTTTTTCTGAAAGAGCTCTTTCGGAAAAGGCGTTCTTTTCTGTAGAAAGAGGTTTACCACTGTCAGAAAACCTCCTCTGTTCTTTCAATTTTTTTTGAAAGAATGCAATTGCAGTGTGCATGTAATTGAAGTTTTTTTGGAAAAACTACCATTTTTCCAAAATGAAAAAACCTCTGTAGTGCAGACATACCCTCACATGAGTTATGCATGTATAAAATAGGTTGCAGGATTTGGGCCTAAGTTAAGACAAATTGCAATAATTGTGTATAACAAACAAATGGAGGAAGGGAGGGACAGGGCAAAGATAACAGTGAAGGGAACATATTGTTACAAGGGCTGTCTAAAATGAATGATGTCATAAACAGGATTTTAGAATCAGGTATGTCGGGGTGGGGGAACAGGAAATCAGGATTCCACTAAGGTAAGACTCTTATTCCCATTCATGCAAAAGCCCTTTTACGTTGCTATGACAAAATAAAGGAACCTTTAACGTGGATGAAACCGACCCTGCCAGTGGCAAAAGGGGTCTTAATGTGAGAATCAGGTCTACGGCATATTTGCAAAAATAAGAAGAAGAAGAAGAAAGAAAGAAAGGCTTCTTTACTGGCACAGAGGCAGAGTTGTCTCTAAGTAGAAATGTTTTCAAAGTTTTCCATGAGGCACTGGATATGCTGTATGTACAGTAAAAGAAAACAACAGCTAGTAATGTTTGGTCAGAGGAATAGCCATATCTGAAGAGAGACAAATTAGTTGCCAAAAACTACTGTGTATATATGGCAAAGGTTAAAATAGCTTGGAAGGCTTTGCTTCTGAAGCTGTTCCATTTTATAATGTGATTTATTAGTCATGTTCTATCCATTTAGCATTTCCCTAAAAGTGAAACAGACATCACCACATTAGGGTCTGAAAGTGAAAAAGGATAATTAACTAAATCAACTAAAATGCTTTCCTAATTATTTTTCAAAGGGATTATTAAAGGATATGTGTTTCTTAAAGCACAATCAAAGCCTTTTATTATGAAATCATTTCTTTAAAACACACACGCATACACACACAACGCTTCAATGTAGGTCAGCTTCTCATTCCATTGAGGTCATCTCTCATTTTTGAAAGCTCTGTGGAGGGATATATTCTCTCTGCCTGCATCTCTGGACACAAGAGGGGCCAAGCATCTCAGTTTGAATTAGGGATAAGTAAGCCTCATGGAGACTGAGGTTTTGTGAGCCTCTGGAACTATTTGCATTGTATAAACTCACTTGAAGTTCATAAGTCCTGCAACTTTTTTTAAAGTCAATTACAAAACAATATCAATAAAAAAATCCAACCAACCAACAACAACAAAAAAAACACTGTAAGGAATTATTTCAGCATTCTGCATAATTTGCCAACTGCTTCATTAGAACATTCCAGTCTCCAGTCCACTCCCCCTTTCCCTCCTCAATTTATTATTAACATTATGTTTATTAATAATAAACATTATTAGGTTCACATTCTATGTTAATTTGATTCATAACTTTGGAACTCACTTGAATACTATGGATTCAAATTAGGCAAATCAAGTATACCCATCCCTGCTTAAATGGTCACCTGGCAGCTGGGTGTTGTTGCACTGGCTGTGGGAAGAATTGTGAAATCCAACTTCCAAATCTTCATGTTCAGCTATCAAACAGCTAAACCCATATCTAGGGCTATGTTATTTTCCAAATAATTAATAATTTTGCATTTAACGTATTTGAGCTGAGAAACTAAAAGTGCTTTTAAATATATTGATTAAACAAGGCGTGGGCAATAATTTTTGCAGGGGGATCACTTCATGAATTTTGGTACTTGGTCAGAGGCCAGCTCCAAACCCCTGGAAGGGGTGAGGCGTTGGGTGGAAGGGGTGGGGCTTGGGGCTACAGAGAGAGTGTGAGTGTGAAAGCGAGACACTATGGCTACGTCTAGACTGGCATGATTTTCCGAAAATGCTTTTAACGG
>CM057845.1:106704317-106723390 GCA_030068395.1 Apalone spinifera | reverse complement strand
CACGGGATATTTAAATCCCGGCTTCATTTGCCATTTCGAATGTCTTCATTTGCACCCCACTCTCGAAAGACATACTCTTAGTCAACAAGGGAGGGAACTGCAGAGCTGCAACAGAATTAGCCCTCTATGGCTCTTCCTTTTAAATGTAATGAGAGCCTGGCTCTTAATTACATTTAAAAGGCAGAGGTGAAGTGTCTGGGACCGGGCACTGGCCGGGACAGCTGAGTCCCAACTCATGTCTAGTCCCCCGCTGTGCCTCTGCCTCCCCTGCTACCTCACAGAGATGGTGCTGGGGGGAACTGGCTTTTAAGTCTACTCTCCCCAGCACCGGCTCCTGTTTCTCCCCCCCCCCTTGCTGCCTCTGGTAAGGGCAGCAAAGGGGAGAGGGGGGAACAACTAGTCAAGTAGTGACTCGACTACCTGATAGGTCACTTACATCCCTAGGTGAGAAGCAGTAAGAGAATGACTAAAACTTGAAATGGAGGTCTCGTCTTAAAATGCATATCCATGATGAAAATTATTCAATGATAATTCACCAGAGAGAGAAAAATGTGCACTATACTTTCAAACCAATGGCTCATATTTGTTTGAACTAGGGATGTAAGCATCTAGTCGAATGACTACTCGCTTCCCTCCCCCGCAGCCCCCCCCCCCCCCCCCCCCCCCCCCCCTTGGAGGCAGCAAGGGCTGGTACAGCAGGAACTGGTGTTGGGGGGAGCTGGCTTAAAAGCTGGTTCTCCCCAGCACTCTCTGCAATGTGGGGAGAGGGGCAGGGGAAGCAGAGCCTCAGCACTCCCGATGCTGTCCTGGCTCGTGCTGTCTCCGGGAGCTAACCCCGCTGTGGCTCTGCACTTTAAATATAGTAAGAACCTAGTAGCTCTTACTACATTTAAAATGCAGGGCTGCAGTGATGGTACTGTGCACACCCTTCCCCCCCCCCCCATTCACTAATCGAATAGTCAATGGAAATTGCATTGATTACTCGATTAGTTAATTAACTGCTACTTTGAACTAGTTTGAACTACGTTGTCTGTATCAGAATTAAGAGTCCAGTCTTCCAATCCCATGTAGGTGTAACGTTACCTGCATGTATGTTTTGAGGATTGGGCACTTTGATTATAAATATATTGGGACTAAGAATTTCTTTTACTTCTATGTTGCTTCAGGACCAAGCACTGTGACTGCTGATTATTAAAATCAATTGGGATGGCTCTGAACTAAAACCCGACACCAAAACATGTGGACTCTTAGTAGATTTGTGTTGTCTGTGCTGCACCTGGTCTGGATAAGCAGAGGACTTCTGCGGGTTTAGCTTTAACCCAAAGTGAGTGATCGCTAGGGTTGTGACTGGGAAAATAGTCCAGTCTCCTTGAACATCCTGGGTCTCTGGTGAGAGTGCCAGTGAGGTCCCCACATGGCTCTTCAGAGTTAGTCATGGGCAGGCTGCCAGAGGGCACGTTTACCTGAACATCTGCATGCACGGGGCCCTGCGGCTTCCTGTGGCCATGATTCGCTGTTTCCGGCCAATAGGAGCTGAAGGAAGTGGTGGGAATGGTGAACTGCCGCCACTGGAAGCTGCAGAGTCCCGTGCCTGTGAATGCTCAGGTAAACCATCTGGCAGCTCGTCACCCGCTAACATGACGAACCGTGTCTAGCTTGTGGGCCGGAGGTTCCCACCCTGCCATGAAGTGCCAATATAGGTTGTGGATTTTGAGATGTGGAGGTCAGTCCTTTGGAAACTGTCTTGAGAGCCCCAAATTCACGTTGCATAAATGCCCGATCGTTAGATGCGAACAGTTTGCCACTTTGGTTATTTTTAAGATGTAGAGCCCTGCGCGGATACAAATATCTACCCACAGAGGTGTATATCTGTAGATAGATATCAGGATCTGCAGATCCACAGGGCTTTAGTCCCAAGAGACACTGTAGCCAGTGGTGAAGAACATGTCCCGTTGTGCCCAGGAGCCTCACCCTGTGCTGGCTGTGCAGCTGCACCATCCCCAGTCCTGCCCCCTGTAGTGGGGTCTCCTGTCTGGTGGTACAGCCCCGCTGGTGGTAAAGCTGGGGGAGCGTTGCATCGCTGGGAGGAGCTGCCGGCATGGGGCACTGGCTCCCGGGTGCGTTGGGCCTACACTCCTCTCTGTTGGCTGCAGTGTCTCTTGGAAGTGAGCCCCGCCGATCTGTGGATCCCAATGTCTGTCCACGAATATCTGCATCTGTGGGTAGACATTTGTATCCATGCAGGGCTCTATTAATATGCTGTTCAGATTTGGAAAACTTGGGCACATTGCATATTCTCAACATTAGAAAAGGCCCAACAAGGTAGGAGAATAAATGGTCCTTCATTTTTAGAGAGACTAGTTCAGTTGCTGCACAGAGACATGGACTCTATTGTCTGCCGACAATACATTAAAAAGTTATGAGGGAACATCAAGTAATATCTAGTTAGTAGACAGAGGAATTTATGCTGCACCTGCTATGCATGCACAACTCCCATTAATATCTGTGGAAGCCACACATGTGTGACAGCTGTGGGATTGGGTCCAGAGACTTCAATCTCCATTATTACTAATCCGTTCCAGACTGCGAACACAAGCATTCTTCCCTCCAAAAGACACACATTTTCAATCCTTAGTTCAAGACCCTTTTTTTTATCACCATCCGGAAAATATTCATTCTAAAGTGTTTTGAAAAATGGAAACAGGAGGGTTGTTTTTTTTTTTTGGCTGTTGACCAATAAGAGAAAGTGAGCTAAATTAATTTGAGTAACAAATTGTGTTAAGGGGGGGAACTGATAGATAAGCAGTCATGAGAAATCTATCTAGAGGGAGGACAAACGAGCACAACTTGACTTTCATGTAACCCTTAATCTATTTATAGGAGGAGGAATCGGGAAATGAAGTACCTCTCAACAGCAGTTTAAGTCAACAACTAAAATTAATTGCCTTCACTTCCAAACTACAGTACTTGTGCAGACTGCACATGAACAGCCAATCAGTCCTAGAATCTGGCAAAATGTTGACAAAACCACCTTCCATTGGAAACATTTATTTCCCTGCACATTACATTCTTCTATAAGCCACCTATTTAATAGACACTTTCAAAATGCAGGATTCTATTCTTCTCTCTGTCATTGGTTGTGTAGTAATTAGTTCTGTTTTGCCTTTGCAACTTCATCATGTTAAATGCAAATATGTATGCAATGTTAATGTAATGATAAGTCAAGAAATACCTGAAAATTCAGGAAATACCAAGATTAAGATTGACCAAATAACCATCATTTTCGCTATTATGCATAAACCTTGTGCACAAATCCTGGCTCCTATTCCACTTCTTTTATACCCTCCTGTGTGGTGTGAGTTTCTGTGAGTGCACAGCTCCTGTGCTTAAAGCTGATGTGACTTCCTTTTTAATTTCCTTGATATTGATAATCTTTAAAAGTTGAGATGTCTGGGATAGGAGTTGGAGGGTTAGCCTTTCACTCAGTACCCCATTGCAGCAATTAGGATCACCTGGGGGACTCTTTAGTTGCGTTTGTTAAACTTCTTTAACTTGTGAAGGACTTTCTTGTCCCCAGCATTTGAATTTGACTTTCTGAGATGGCTTAGTTGAACTGGAGCTTAGTGAAGAAGAATATAAGATCCCGTGCTTGACCTTGTAAATTGTATTTGTGCAAGTCCTGTTGTTGCCGATGAAATTAATTTCATAAATAGGGATTTGCCACCTTGGTCTCCATTTATTTTGGTGTCATTTTTGTATCATATTTTGGACTGAGTTTTGGGGGAAACTTTTTAAAAAATTGACAGTGTGTGTGTATTATAGAATGTACTTTCTTTAATTCTGTAAATTAACACTTAATCACTTATCATGATAGGTATTTTTGTCAGTAAATAACTTCTTTTTTTAAACATTTTCATGTGGTGTAGTGTTTTAGTCAAAAGTCTAACAAACAAAATTCTTACCATGGTGCGGACGCTTAATTGCTCTGTAACTTTGGTTAAATCACTGAAATCTCTATGCGTCATTTTTTTCCATCTTATAAATGGACCTGTGATCCTACCAGGACTTTGAGCCTAATTCTCCACTGCCTTGTATAATGTGTAGGTATTTACATCTGAGTAAAGTGGGTACAAAATGCTATCATTCTGACTGGGGTAGCAATTTAAACAAGGTGCAGAACATGGAGAATAAGTCTCTTTAAATTAGCATTAGCATACCTATCATAACTAAGTAACTCTTACATATCCCTATCTAGTGTGAATTCATGTGAATATTTATGTGCAGCTTTGCATTCCATCCCATTGTTTGTAAATATTCTATACAACTCGTCTGTTTTTATGTATTAATTTGTATCTGTTCATTTATTTTTGGTAACAACCTGTTTTATGGAAATATTTTAATAAAAATCTGTGAAGATGAGGAAAGTAGAGCACAATACAGATGTACAAACAAACACTCAATGCGTGCCTCTGAGGAAAAAAGTGTACATAGAATTCACACATCATCTAAATACAGAAACATATAAAATAGCAACTTTGAATGTATAAAGAATATAAATAAAGGGTAAAACAGAATCTCTGTTGATGATTCTATTATTTTTTCCTTCCCGGCATTCAGGGGTGGTTCTGCCATTGAGCTGGCTGGAGCATTGCCCCATACTATAAAATAAGGAGAAAATACAATCCAAATGGAAAAAATGGAAGTTACACATTAGGGATGTTAAAATAAGTGTAATTGAGTAACTGTATAATTGCTGAAAATGTCAGTGATTACACAGTTACACACTGGGTGTTACACATGGGGCTCCCTGGAAGCCGGTGTGCACTGGGAGCCGGCTTTTAAGCCAGCTCCCCATAAGTACCAGCTCCTGGCTGTCACCCTGTGCTTCTGCCTCTGTGAGGCAGCTCTCTGGGAGCTGGACTGGGAGCCACGTATAGCTGTTTGGGTAACCAATAAGTTCATGCTTATTGGTTACTTGTTTACACGGCTATGCTCTTACATCCCATTTACGCACACAGTTCTTTCAGCACCTCTGTAAGGACGTCTGCCTGCTCTTGTGCAACAGGCAGCATAGCAAACTTTCCAGCAAGGACTCCAAATGAGCAAGCTGGCTAGAGCCTTGCTTGGATGCACAATTTGTATCTGCATGCAATCTACAGACATGCCAGATCTAGTAATTTGAAATAGTTCTATCTTCGTCTGTTTCACTGGTTGGTATAGTTACCGCAAATTTAAAAAGATATTTAATAAGGAGTATGTGGGTCATCCGCTATATAAAAAAAAATCACGGAGAGGACAAGAAACGGCCAGAGCGACTTGTGGCTCATCCTGGTATTTTGTATGGAGTGTCGGCATAGAAAAGGGAGACAAAAGAAACTGACTTGCCACAACTCTTGAAATAATTGAAGCTTTGGTCCACAAAATTTGTAGATCCTAGTGCATCTGCCTGAAACCAAGGTTGTCCACACAAAAAGTTTTGCTTCCAAGTGATTCCATTACATGGTAGCTCCAATGGACTGTCCTATACAGCTTCCCCTGTCCCTTAAACTCTGAAGCTTTCTGTTTCAGGCTTTCCCTCATCCTTGTATAGATCCCCAAAGGGGCTCTGGAGGGGTTAGAAGAGATAGGGATGCCACAGAGGCAGAGGCGGCCCGTGACTATAGGCCGTCTCGGCTGTCGCCTTCAACAGTGCCCGATGATGATGTCACGAGGTGCCCGGGGCGACCGATGATGACGTCACCCCATTGACGGCCATGCAGGTGGGGGCGCCAATCGCGCGTTCCGCCTGGGGCGCCAGCTGCCGCAGCCCGCCTCAGGCTGCTCCTACACAGAGGTATAGAATCATAGAATACTAGGACTGGAAGGGACTTCGAGAGGTCATTGAGTCCAGTCCCTTGCCCTCAGGGCAGGACCCAGTACTGCCTAGACCATTCCTGATAGGCATTTATCTAACCTACTCTTAAATATCTCCAGAGATGGAGATTCCACAACCTCCCTAGGCAATTTATTCCAGTGTTTAACCACCCTGACAGTTAGGAACTTTTTCCTAATGTCCAACCTAACTCCCTTGCTGCAGTTTAAGCCCATTGCTTCTTGCTCTATCCTCAGAGGCCAGGAAGAATAATTTCTCCCCTTCTCAGCTTGCAGGGGTGGGGTGAGTGGGAAGTTCTGCTTTAAGGTTTTCTAGCCTGAAACAATGTTCTTAAAGTACAAGTCTGGAATAGTTTCTGGAATGTTGGCTCCTGTTATTTCAGCAACTCAGCTTATGAGCTTTAATGTGGCAGAATTCCACCTGGAATTTAAATAGTTACAGAAGGAAGATGACCTACAACCTTGACGATGAAGGGAAGGAGAGTTTTGGAACACAATGGCCAATTTTGTAATGAAATGACAAAGCTGTTTACGCTTCAGAAAGGATTTTTGACAGAGTTCCATATTCAAGGTTGCAAATAATGTTTTGGGTGCAGGAGTCATGGAATAAGTAGAAAGTTGGCTCAGAAATTAAAGATGGAACAGGAAAACAAAGAAAAGAGTGATACTAGATGGATTATACTGTAATAGGAAGAATTGTAAATATGACTAGAAACTAATGCAGCAAGATACAAAAGATTAAGACCCCATCAAGGCTAATAGATGTCAAAGGCAGTGCTGCACAGATAAACACAGTATGAGACCTTCAGCATGTCTGTATTACATAAGTCAGTGTGTGCCTTGAAATATGAAGCATGAAAATAAAATAGGGAAGTCAAGAATAGGGGTGGATGAGCGTTGTGTGTAAAATAAATCTGTTTGAAACCTTGCCCAGATCTTAGACTGAACATAAACACAACATTTATGAGCTTCAAAAAATTAGATACATTTTTTATTTCTAGGATCATAATAGTGACAGAAAACAATTCTTTAACAATAAAAACGATAGAATTGGGCAGAGAGTTGAAAAAATAGAGAATAGATTCAGTTTTACAAAATACGGAAATATGAAGAGGTTTTTTTTTTAACACTAACCAGTCATTTGAAAATACCAAGTTGTGCACATTTATAGCCTATGTGACTATTTGTTTCTCTTTATTAATTTTAAGCCTTTCGTGTCAGAGATTATGCTATCTGTGTGTGTTTTCAGGGACTACCAGAATATGGCCATAATTCTGATTGGAATTTTAGGCAACATAAAATGCACAAAATAAAAGCATAAAACTACTAAGATAACATGGAATGTCACATGATGCTGTGTACATTAAAATGAACCCATTTCTGAGAGTGTCTGAGGTATGGGCGTTTCAGAGGGAATGCTGTGTTAGTCTGTAACTGAAAAGACTTACAAAAGAACAAATAGTCTTGCAGCACCTTAGAGGCTAATAAAATTTGTAGATGGTAATTTCTAGAGTGAAAATGAGTTTGCACTGAAAACAAGTAGAAATTCACTTTTTTAATTGCCAAAAAAAGCCCCTTGAAAGAAATATCATAGATAAGCCAAATCTGAGAGCTGTGAAATTGCACGATACCGAGTTGCATGGATTTTCACAAGGGTTTGGTGTAACAGAAATTTTGAGTTTCGTTTCATCTCAAGTTTGACACCAAAATGATGGAGCCTGGTTCTGATAATGATTTTCAGTGGTGTAGATTGGAAATAATGCCATTGACAATCATGTGTAACTCTGGTATAAAATGTTAGTGAAGAAAGAATCTGACTAAATGTATTTTATCAGCTCTCTAAATCAGATCAAAGTATCAGAGAATGTGACAATATCAACGTTCAGTTAAGATACATAGGAAGCCCCTAAAGACTGGCTGTTCAGGACCCAGAGCCCAGGTTTGTTTGAAGCTGCACTGACTTCATTTATACATAGGTCTGGCAGAATTCGCTTTTTATTTTTTAATTTTTTTGTAGTTTTGACTGTGTATATTGATTTTTATTTTCTTTCTGCTGGTGCAGGAAATTAAGTGTTGGGGGTTTGGGTTGGGATAGGATTAGGGCACTTCTGACAGTACAGTTCCTTCTCCTTGTGCCGCTGAGGGGCCCAGAACATCAACATGCAAGTTGAGGAGGACGTTGCCGCCCTGGCCTGATAGAGCAGAGACTCCTGTCCCCAGCCGCAGAGGAGATCACGTATCTGCGGAACAATTCCTGCCTGGGGATGGCCCCTATACCAGCTGGTGTGTGAGTGAATAGGGTTGTGAGAGGGGAAGTGCCAAAGGCTCCCTACACAGCCATGGGGCTGGTAATGCCCAATTCCTGCAGGCGCAAGATGCAGAGAAGGCTGCAGACCTGGTGGGACACAGCAGAGACCTCTGGCCAGGACTGCAAGGAGCAGAAGGAGGTTGATATCCTGGTTGTGGGGGAGACCACCCTGCTGCAGAATGGTTCTGTCCCTGTGCAGGAGCCATTTAGTAGAGGGGTTGCCTCCCTCTGGACTGGGGGCTCATTGTCCTTCTCACAGCCCAGGCGGGGCCTGCTCCGGCCAGGCAGTGAGTGGGGAGCTGCTCCTGCCCTGTGGGTGGCGGGCTGGTCCAGCCTTGCCAGACCCGCCACAGCCAGGGTCCCATCGGCCCGTCTCTCTGGTTAACTGGTCACTAGATAAGCATGCTGGTAAGGCTAATGTTTACCAGGTAACCAGTTAACCACTGGCCACAGTTCTCCATCATTGATCAATGGGAGCTGCAGGAGTGATATCTGCAGGAGAGGACAGCATGTGGAGACCCCCTGCTCTGACTTTCTCAGGGGCTGCAGGGACATTCCAACCCCTTCCAGGTCTAGAATGAGAGAGCCCTTCCAGTCTGCTTCACAGCATAATAGTGCAACTATAGTATTACTATAAGGACTTCTGGCTAGCTGTGTTAAATAATGCTTTGCGGTAAGGTACCATTTATAAATACGTCATCATTAATAAAGTATGGCAATTTGCAGCATGCATAAAAATTATTTATATTCATGTGCTAACCAAGCACATAGATTTAATAATATTGACGTCTTCTAACACGGGTTGTAACAGCTTGTCACAGCATCATCTGTTAAGCATTTTTTACTGATGCATTTCATACCATGCCTTATAATAATTTGTTAAAGGATGCAGCTGCATCTATTAAGCCTTTCATAAATATGAATAGCACATTTTCTAAAATGGCATCATATATTGAATTATTACTGGATATTCTAACTAGAAACAGAATTTCTTTTTTTAATTTGGACGGGAGCGCAGCCTTCACATGATATACAGTAGGAAGCTGCCTCGGTGCAGTGCAGTTTATTGTGCTGTTGCACATGTAATTTGAGCACAGCAAATTAACAGTTGCTGGAGTAACTTTGTTAAACAGTCAGAGACGGAGGTCCAGAAGTGCATCAGAGCCTGGAACAGAGCTGTTGTAGTATATGGATGGTTAATCCATGCGGGTCTCGATCCTGCAAACTGAATCTCTGTGTGGTTCTTTTGGAGAACCTGTGAAGGGGAGTGGGCATGGCTTACTGTCACATACATATGGAAAATAGACCTTGGAGCCTGCCCCTGCAAATCTTGTAGCTTTTGTGGCAGGACTACTCAACATGTGGCCCATGGGCCACATGCAGCCCGTGGCCTGTTTGTTTGTGGCCCGCAGTGCCATTTGGGTTTACTTGGGGTTCAACACGCAGCCGCGGGTGGGAGTCAAAACAAAAATATAATATAATGCTCTTCTGTTGATATGTGTAGTTAAATTCCTGGATTGTTATTGCTCATTAAAAGTGCTATCATATGGGTGGAAATTGGGTAAATATTGCATTTTATTAATATCAGCAGAACTTACTTGAATGGGGCCTGTGTGTTGTGTAGTCTTGCCTTAATCTTTGTATTCATGCCCATTGGTGTGAAAGAAGCTATTTGCATATATAGTTGCATGTATATGCAACCACACTTAAGTTGCATTCCTTGGCATGTGCTGTGAGTATCATTGTGGCCCCTGGGGCTTCCAAAGTTGAGTAGCCCTGTTTTATGGTCTCATTAGGATCTGTGTCTGTCCTCATCTGCCCTGTATTCCTGATGGGTCTGAGCCTGCCTGTAGCTGCTTCCAGAGTCCTCTTCAAAGGGGGATCTCCACTGTGATAGGAGAGAGATTGTCCTGGAAAAGGAACGTCCTAGGATTTCTGCCTGCTGTTCCAACCCATCCAATCTCTTTGTAGATCCTGGACTCTGAGAATGCTGTCTGTAAGGCTCAAGGGACGAGAAGGGGCAGAAGGCTATAGAGGCCGTTGAACCTGTCTTCCTCAGCCAGGGTTATATTTATGTACGGATAAGGCTCTGTGTTGGGGACCATGATTGCTTCCCTAAAAAATCCGCTGATTTTCAAAGTACGGGTCACAACACAGACCTGGCTTGTGGAATATCTGGCACAGGGTTGCCTTGCAGTAAGGTGACCTGCGGGGGTACTAAGGCAGGCTTCTTGCCTGCCCTGGCGCTGCGGAGTGCATTGTGCCCTGGAAGCAGCTAACAAGTAGGTCTGGCTTCTAGACAGGAGGCTACAGATCTCCACAGGCTGCCCCTGCCTGGAGCTGTGGGGAGTGGTGCCTGTGAGCAAGAGCAGTGCACAGAGCCACTTGCATGTCTCTGCCTAAGAGCAGGACCTGCTGCTGTCTGGGTTTTTCCAGGGCGCAACATGGTCTGCCATGCCAGGACAGGCAGAAAACCTGCCTTAGCACACCTGCTGTGCTGCTGAGTGTGAGCCACTGCAGGTAAGCCCCTGCCTCAGGCCCTGCCACTGTTCCCCCACCCCCCCTGTGCCCTTCCTGCCCCCTCTATCCTGAAGCTGGCTACGGGGACTCAGTCCTAGCTGGTAGCTTGGAGCTTGAGCCTGCCTGTGGCCAACAGTGGCACTAAAGATTTCCGTTCTGCTGAGGGAGGGGGAGAAGGCTTGGCCGGGTGTTGAGGGGGTGGGGCATCTGGAGCGGGTGGGCAGATTGGGGCTCCTCTGACTGCGGGGAGTGGGAAGGTGGTGATTAGGCCAGGCGCTAGGGCCAGCCTGGTGTTCAAGGAGCAGGCTGGTGCTGCTGGTCAGGCTGGGGCTCCTTTGGTGGTGGAGTGTTAGGGACTGGCATGTGGGAGGTGGAAGCAGTGGGCTAGTCTCCCCCAAAGGCTGCTCATGACTTTGTACATAGTGTTTTCCCTCTGTCTTCTGATCCGTTTCAGATCAAAGCTCCCATTGATTTTGGTGGGAGCAGGCCCTGAATGCCAGATTAGTGCAAGCTATGTTGTTTTGCTGCTTCTACCGATGGCCTGAATTACAAAGGTATTTTGGTGCTTAAAGATGCAGATAGGCACTTTCTCATTCCCAGAAGGTGTCTAACTTCCCTTGAAAAACTAATGGGTGTCCGAGGCCTAAATTGCTTAGGAGCGTTTTTAAATCCCACTAGGCATTAAGTTCCTTTGGCTGCCTGTGAATAACCTACAGAATCGCTTATGTCCCCACTGGGTTTGGGGAAGAGTGAGCTTCTATGGAACCGACAGCTGCTTACACCAGCTCTGACTTTGGACCCTTGCCTTTATTCATGATGCAATGTCATTGCATGCTGCTATACTGCACTTGTATATGGTGTAGTACTGTGCACAGATTTACAGTTTCTCTTTAGATTTGCCCCTTATTTTTCTTAGTGTTCTACCTCTCTTCATTTCTCCTTGTGTGATTTTAATCTTAAAAAACATGGCACCCTACAATGTTGTTGGAGATTAAATTCTTAATTATGAATTTCCTTACTATTGTGAGTGAGCTTCAGATCCTTAACACTTCTAATGTCATTTTTATGTGAATTTCCATGCTATTTTAATTCATTAGTTATGGGCTTTCATTTTTCAGTATAATTACTGTAATTTTATCAAGTGACATAACTGCAGTAAATACTTTGAGTAATTATCATTCATCTGGAAAAAAGGGTATCTGGAGGTGTAATGAAGTCATATGTTGAACTATTTATGATGTTTAAAGACAAATTATGACATTCATAGCATGTAATGAGAACAACATTCCATATTTACAGTGGATAAGGATAATGACATAAAAATAATTTGCAGTGACATCATCCATTGGTAATGATGACAAGAAATTGTACAGTGTCTGTGCTGCACCCAGATATGGCAGTTCAATGTCTCGCCTCTTTTTAAAAAAAAAAAAAAAACCTTTCTCAAAATCGTTGCAAGAAATATGGCCTGAGCCTAATACCCACTGAGGTCAATAGAAGAGTTCCCACTGACTTAAATGAGTGGTTGATTGTGTCCATATCCTTTTTTGTGGAATAAATATCTGCCGCTTACAGCAATATTGGAGAGAACGTAGACATTAAAAGTGAAATATACAGCACATTTCCATTCATTTTTATAACTAAGTCAGATGTAGAATAGGCATTATACAGGTGATTCTCAAACTGTTTATCGTTGTCGGCTGCATATGCAGTTCTCTGTGTTTATGTAAGTCACATCCACACACAGTACAGTATCTATACTACCTGTATGGCCCTGAGGATGAGTTAGACTTGCTTGAAGTACACCTACCAGATTGATCTCCACCTTGTTTGTGGATTGGGTGCAAGAGAGGCATCTGGATGGCTGGCTAAGGCAGCAGTGCATGTGCCCAGCAGAAGGAATTTAGGCATCTAGGGGACTTGTAGACTGAAAATATAGGTGCCAAGTAGGGATGTAAAAGGCTAATTAGTTAACTGGTTACCTGGTGAGCATTAGGCGTACTGGCATACTGGGTAACCTGTTGGATGACCAACTGCAGCAGGCTGAAGCTATGCTGGCTGAGTGTAGCGGCTGTGTGGAGGCAGCAGGCAGGGCAGCGCCTGTGTCAGGTTGGCAGGACCTCACCCATGTGGTTGCAGCAGGCAGGACCCAGGTCACAGAGGAGCGGCAGGTGGGATCCTGGCTGCTGCAGCTTGGCCCGAGCAGCCCAGCTATCCACATTATGGTGGGCAGACAGGACTCTGGCCCTGGCTGTGCTTGAGTATCCTGAGCAGCCTGGCAATTCGGCCTGGATGGGCTGGCAGGACCCCAGCCTCACCAGGGTGGTCAGGCGGGACGCCAGCTGCTCTGACTTGGCCTGGCTAAGCCACTGGGACCCCGGCCACACTGAGGCAGTCGTGCTGAGGCAACCCAATACTGGCTCCCTCCAATGATTAACTGGTTAAATATTCAGAAGCTTCGGTGGTAGCTGAGTTAGTCTGTACAAGATGAACTTAAAAAAAAACAAATGGTCTGGTAGCACTTTATAGACTATCAAAACATGTAGATGGTATCATGAGCTTTCATGGGCACAGCCCACTTCTTCAGATGACCGGAGTTTTGAGTTTTATATGGTTAAATGTTATAAGTTTAGTCATTTAACTGGATAACTATTTCAACAGTTATTTACATCCCTAGTGCCACGTGTGTTTGCCAACTAACCCTGTAGATACCTTAAAAGTCATGGGGGGGATTTTGTGGATCATGGTTGTGCCTAAATCTAGAATTTAGGCAGCTAAACCCCAGATTTAGGTGCTTGAGTACCTTTGTGCATCTGAGCCACTGTATCTCTTTATAGGAAATCAATGTAAATCAAAGTCATTTCCCTGCAGAACTGTAAAACCACTGTAGGGCAGGCAGGACTGTATTTATGTAACCAAGATCATCACAACATGACATAAATGTCACACAGAACATAATCCAAACAATTAGTATTTGGGGAGGAAAGTAATTAATTCTTAGTTTGGCCTAGAATTACTTGTATTTTTAAGCTCTTGTTCTGAAAATCAGATTAACTCTCTGCCATGATATCTGGGAATATCCTATAATAATATCAAACTTAGAACCTACAGTTGAGTGTTACGAATCAAACTCACTTTTCAGATTGCTCTTAAATTATAGGAATATTATAGTAATGTAGCTTGATTTTGTAAGGTCCCACATCACTGTAGCACTTACCATTATTTCCCATTCTATAAGTGAGCTGTAAAGAAATAAAATTCAGGCCCTTTTAGTTTTTGTGAATCACTGCTTGATTAAAAAAAAACAAACATGCTGCTTTGTGGAGGTGATCTAAATTTTAGTATGAAGCAAACAAGGTTAAAGTCTTTGCCAGAGTCACTGGCTAAATTAGTTTTGAAAACCTTAAACCACGCCCTTAGAATTTGCCGAGAAATCCAGAGATGACAAACCTATAAATCAGATACTTAAGAAAGAAGACATGCCAGTAACATAACACAGAGTCAAACTAATTCAAAGTGATTCAAATGAAAGATGATTTTTTTAGGACATCGCTGGTCTGTTCTGTATCCTAAGTCTGACTGACATATAATGCTACGAGGCTGAATTGAAGACATTTTGCACATTTTTTTTTAAGCAATTGCTACGGGTAACTCTAGTTAGTTACAATGTGGAGACATGCCAAACAGTTGAGAATTAGATTGGATAGATATCTTATGCTTCAAGGTTTGTAGACTTAGTGGATAATTAAGCATTACTGAGACTTTCACGTGGTGCCATAAACTCACAGGTTGGAGAAATTACAAATGCACAGGTTCTGATCCTGTTTCACATGAGGTTTTGATTAAACTGGAATTTACAAAGCAAGGCGCCCTCAAAGTCATTAGTCGAACTGGTTAGAAAATCTCAAAATGTTTGAAATTTCAATTGCAAATGGACACTTTCCATACAAAAAGGGTTTCTTGGCCAGCAAGATCTATTGATATTTATCACCTTTGGAGTGCTTTAAACCGTGGTTCTTCATATTTGTGTTTTTCTGCAAAATATCTTAATAAAAGAAATGTCTCATTCAACGGTTGATTACTTTTGGATGGCAACAGTTTAAAAAACAAAACAAAAAGCAATCAATTTTGGGCAGTGGGAAAACTTCCTGAATCCTATTCATTGTCTGATCTCTTTATTTACTTTCTTCAGCTATTAATACTCTCCAGTAAAAGCACTCATCCAAAGCTTTGGACAACCTAGATTTTCTTTGCAATATTGGGATAAATAGGCCAACCCATCACCCTCCCACCCCCATCAAATACAGCAGAAACAACATAGATGTAAGAGTAGACCCCCCTGCCTCCCACACACAAATATCCCATCAGAATCCCTTACACTGTGTTCCCATCACCTGTCTCCTTGCAGTCAAGGGGGAAAATACAAATAAAGAGCTCCCGCCTTCTCCAGGATCACATGACAGTTGAAAAAAAGAGACTGAAAGAAATCAAAATAACAGGTACATCCCATTTTACTGGGGCCAAAACCTTCACTGACATCAGCAAATTTAACCTGAGATACGACTGTAAGTTCAGGCGTATTAATACTGTGTATATGATTCAATCATTCATCCCAAACTGTATATATGGTCTAATATGAAGCCATCTTTTCAACCATGGTTTTCCATTGTCATGCTATTGTATTTTAGCGGCATGTGCAATTCAAATTTTAAGTTTGCCTTTTAAAAATGTTTGTATATCTCATTTGTATTTAATCATTTTATGCAAACCGAGTATGCCTTTCTCTGTTTTCAGTTGTGCTAGTGTATATCAGGAGTACCTCCACATATAACAGAGCTGAATATGACCTATTGTCTCTAAGTTATTTGCTCCAGTGTGCAACATGTCAGTGCATCGCAGTTTAATGAAAGCAAATACATTGTATGGCTTATGATATGACCACACAGAACTTGATATTATAAGTGTCTTGCAGATACTATATAATGGCATAGGAAGTAATTATGGGAGGTTACAGAATTGGTGACAAGCATGAAATCGAAAACACAGAAATACAGTTCAGATTCGTTCTCCACTTTATTGCTTACTTGTGTCCATTATATATATGTGTGTGTGTGTGTGTGTGTTCTCCAGTAGGGGGCGGTATGAGAACATGATGGGCAGCACCTAGTCATTTCTGTAAAATGCTCACCAAATGTATAACTTCTTAAATTTATGCAGCCTCTCTTGAGCCAAACACAAAAATTAGAGAGAACAATATTAGAGGTGTATTAGAAATAAATGCTAACATTTATGTCCATGTATGGAATAACTTATTATATGCACCAATATAGACAAAAATGAGGAATTTAGTTTAACAGAAATTAAAAATTACAGTGATAAAAGTAAAATCTCTGCAAGCTGCATGGAAACTTTTCAAAGACACCATAATAGAGGCCCAAATTTAAATGTATATTAAATTAAAACACAGTAAAACAACCAAAAAAGTGCCACCGTGGCTTACCAAGTAAAAGAAGCAGTGACAGATAAAAAGACATCTTTTAAAACGTGGAAGTCAAATCCTAGTGAGGAAAATAGAAAGAAGCATAAACTTTCTCAAATTAAATGTAAAAATATAATAAGAAAAGCCAAAAAGGAGTTTGAAGAACAGCTAGCCAAAAAATTCAAAAAGTAATAGCAAAATGTTTTTTAATTATATCGGAAGCAAGAAGATGGCTAAACAACCAGTGGACCCTTGGATGGTCGAGATGCTAAAGGAGCACTCACAGATGATAAAGTCATTGCAAAGAAACTAAATGAATTCTGTGCTTCATTCTTCATGGCTGAGGATATTGTGGAGATTCCCAAACCTGAGCCATTCTTTTTAGGTGACAAATCTGAGTAATTGTCCCAGATTCAGGTGTCATTAGGGGAGGTTTTGGAACAAATTGATAAACGTAACAGTAACAAGTCACCGGGAACCCAAGAGGTCTAAAAGAACTCAAATGGAAAATTGTGGAACTCAATTGTGATTTGTAACTAGTCCTTTAAATCAGCTTCCGTACCTAATGATTGGAAGATACCTAACGTAATGCCAATATTTAATAAGGGCTCTAGAGGTGATCCTGGCAATTACAGACCAGTAAGTCTAACGTCTGTACTGGGCAAATCAGTTGAAACTATAGTAAAGAAAAAGTTGTCAGACACATGGGTGAACATAATTTGTTGGGAGGAAAGTCAACATGGTAAAGGGAAATCATGCCTTAGTAATCTTCTAGAGTTCTTTGAAGGGTCAACAAACACGTGGACAAGAAGGATCCAGTGGACATAGTATACTTAGATTTCCAAAAAGCCTTTGACAAAGTCCCTCACCAAAACTCTTAAGTAAAGTAAGTCATCATGGAGTAAGAGGGAAGATCCTTTCATGGATTGATAACTGGTTAAAAGACAGGAAACAACTAGTAGGTTTTCAGAGTGGAGAGAAGTAACTTGTGGGGTTGCCCAACGGTCTGTCCTAGGACCAACCCTATTCAACTTATTTATAAATTATCTAGAGAAAGGGGTAAACAGAGAGGTGGCAAAATTTGCAGATGATACCAAACTGCTCAAGATAAATAAGACCAAAGCAGACTGTGAAGAGCTTTAAAAAGTTCTCACCAAACTAAGAGATTGGATAACAAAATGGCAAACGAAATTTAATGTTGATAAATGTAAATTAATGCACATTGGAAAAAATAATCCTAATTATACATACAATATGATGGGGACTAATTTGGCTACGACTTCTCAAGATAGAGCGCTTGGAGTCATTTTAGATAGTTCTCTGAAAACATCCACTTAGTGTGCAGCAGCAGTCAAAAAAGCAAATAGAATGTTAGGAATCATTAAAAAAGGGGATAGAGAATAAGACAAATATCTTAATGCCTCTATATAAAACCATGGTACACCCATATCTTGAATACTGCGTACAGACATGGTTGCCTCATCTCAAAAAGATATATTGGCATTGGAAAAGGTTCAGAAAAGGGCAACAAAAATAACGAGGGGTTTGGAATGGGTCCCATATGAAGAGAGATTAAAAAGATTGGACTTTTCAGCTTAGAAAAAAGGTGACTAAGGGGGGATATGACAGAGGTTTATAAAATCCTGACTCGGGTGGAAAAAGTGAATAAAGAAAAGTTATCTACTTATTCCCACAATATATGAGAACTGGGGGTCACCAAATGAAATCAATAGTTAGCTGGTTTAAAACAAACAAAAGGAAGTTTTTCTTCACTCAGCACACAGTCAACCTGTGGAACTCTTTGCCAGAGTATGTGGTGAAGATTAGGATTTTAACAGGGTTCAAAAAAGAGCTAGATAGATTCATGGAGGTTAAGTTCAACAATGGCTATTAGCTAGGATGGGTAGGAATGGTGTCCCTCTCCTCCGTTTGTCTGGAAATGTGTGACGGGAGGGATCACGTGAGGATTACCTGTTCTGTTCCCTCACTCTGGGGCATCTGGTATTGGCTGCTGTCAGGAGACAGGATACTGGGCTAGATGGACCTTTGGTCTGACCCAGTATGGCCATTCTTATGTTCATAAGTTATGACATAATGTGACACATCACATCTATCTCCCTATTGGTGCAAATATCAAAAGTTGCTCTGCATATGGATGATGTGTGTGGGTGTCCTGAGGGATAGGGCTCAGGGCTGGCGGAAGATTTGTAGTAAAGGGGTTAGAGGCAGTGCAAGCTGCATGGGGAAAGATGACTACCCCCAGCCCTCTCCCACTACAGCAGCTTGGGGCCAGTTGAGAGGTGCCTCTCTATGGCCATAGCAGCTTCAGCTGGGCCTGGCTGGGGAGAATCACCTCTCTCCACTGCAGCAGGTCCATTCTGAGGGAGAGGCATCTCTCCCTGCTGCAGTCCTGAGCCCCTGAGTAGGGCTTAATAGGCATCTGCACAGCTTAAAGGGGGTTTAGTGTATATTCTATGGACTGTAGGTTAGATGGGGCTACTATAAATATACTATACTATTATATAAAGTGTTAGATACTAAGTTGTATTTACCTAGTTTATTGGTAAGAAGGTCATGTGAGACTGTATCAAATGCCTTACTAAATTCTAGGTATACCACCTTGACCGCTTCTCCCTTATCCACAAGACTCGTTATCCTATCAAAGAAAGCTATCAGATTGGTTTGACATGATTTGTTCTTTACAAATCCATGCTGGTTGTTACTTATCACCTTATCTTCCAGATGTTTGCAGATTAATTCCCTAATTACCTGCTCCATTATCTTCCCTGGCACAGAAGTTAAACTGACTGGTCTGTAGATTCCTAGGTTGTTCTTATTTCCCTTTTTATAGATGGGAACTATATTTATCCTTTTCCAGTCTTCTGGAATCTCTCC
>CM057845.1:106669306-106698235 GCA_030068395.1 Apalone spinifera | reverse complement strand
TTTTCCGTTAAAAGCATTTTCGGAAAATCATGACAGTCTAGATGTAGCCTGTGTGTGTATATATACAAAAAGTCAGATCTATTGACATAAGTGACCTAAACAAACAAGAACCTAATTTTAGTTCAGTTTAAATTGAATGTACAATGAAAGTTAGTTAATTGTGCTGTTGATGGAGTAGAACCAGTAGTTTAAATCCAAATTGAGGCATGTGCTTGATTTTTAAAAATTACGTGTGCAACCACCATTTCCCATGGATATTCTTGGGAGCAGGTAGATGCACAGCAGTTTTGGAAATATATCCATGCACCACTCTGATATTTCAAAGTACCACCAGTCATTTAAATGCTTATGAAATGTTTATTTTGTGGATTTAGGGTAGGGGTGGGCAAATACCAGCCAGCAGGTCGGATTCAGTCTTCCAGGGTTAGTGCCTGGCAGGCTCCCACACAGACGTATTTATCTGTACTTCTGCAGGTATGGGGAAATCACAGCTCCTGTTGGCAGCTGGGACCTGCAATTGCATTTTAAATGTAGTAAGAGCCAGTATGGACAGAGGCACAGCAGTGCTGGACTGGCCTGGAGCAGCCTCTGTCTGTGGCGAGCCTGGGCCCACCACAGGCAGAGACTGCTTTGCGGCAGCCTCCCTTACTCCCTCCTTCCACTGCTGCCTTTGATAGCAGTAGCAGCAGGCGGGGGGAGCAGGCAGTACTCGGGAGACAGTGCTGGGGGAAACTGGCTTTTAAGCTGGCACCAGCACCAGCTAGTTTCCCTGCCTCTGATACTGAAGCGGGGGGAAGTGAGTAGTTGAGTTACAAACTTGAATTTTTGAGTGATTGAAACCTAGATCTAAATTTTTTGTAACATGTTTTAGTCATCTGATAATGAATCAATACACTAGGACATTTAAGAAGCGGGAAGCACACACAGTATAAGTAAAGAACACATTTGCTGTTTTTATTGGTGCCTTGTAGGGCAATAATACTGAAAAAAGGGGAATGCAAAAAAACCCAGCATGGTGGCAACCCACATTGTATTTTTTTTAAAGAGTACATCAACTCTTGTTTTTTTTTTATTTATTGTGGCATGAATGATAACATAAAACCAAAACATGAAAATATACAACTTATATTACACTATGTGTTATGAACAAAATATAAATCTATAACTCTATGTTATATTTACATAATTATTTCTTTTATTAAATTTCAAGTGAGATGGTAGGTTGCACATACTTTGTTTTAAGCTCCAGGCATTTGATTGTCTCTATTTTCTTTTCTATTTTTCTTTTCACTTGTAAAATCCAAAATGTTAGAAGGAGTAGGAAGAGCTTTAGAGCCAATGGAGCTATATAAATACTGTTTCAGCAAACCAGTGACAAAAAACACTGGGGAGTAGAGAAATCAGTCAGTAGAAAAAACAAACTTGACATGTTCTTCAATCTGGGAAACTGACAAGTTAAGATAAAGTTGAAGAAAATGTAAATATAAACCAAACTAAACATCCATCCCATGCCCTGTGAGTTGAGGATACACTTAGAATCCTATCTTCAAGGAAATGCATGTAATTCATTAGATGTGGATCCATCAAGTTGTGTGGTCAGACAAAAATATTTCATATTTGATAAACCATGCCCTTAAAGATACAATATATTATGAAGTTGCCATTAATTCTAGCAGTTGAATTTTTGCTAAGTGTGGGTCTACGTTTCCACTGTGTGTAATTATTTTTGATGCTATAAACGTGATGTCAGAGTCTTCTTCGGCGACAATAACAGCTCATCTCTTTGGATTAAAAAAGAAAAAGCTTTGAAAATGTGCTGTAAAAAGGTTAAGGACAATTTACTTAAAAAAATGATTTAATTAAAGAGTCTACTGCAGAAACCAAATCTTTGAAATAATGTTTCTGCAGAAAAAATTTCTTCCATATGCATTTGTAATAAGAGGATTTGGTTACAAAACTAATTAAATTCTATAATAGTAGCTAGTGTTCTTTTCTGGGGGCCTGATTAATATAGCGGAACGGTTAAATAAAGATGTTAAATGCACTTAAAAATCCTATTTTACTTAATATAAGGCATGAATTAATTCAGAGGAATTGTGTATTATTTCATTGAGCTTACCAGTCAGTCCCTCCATTTTTTTCTCTTTTGACCCTCTTTCCCCCACTTCCGAGAAGTTTGTGTCACATTGGAGTAAGATGCTTCCCTGATTTAAGAGGAAACAAAATGTGTGGCCAAAAGTTCTAATAAGATGATGATGATCATCATCGTCCAGATTTCCAGGAAAGAAGCGAGCTAGGCCCACATAGAGGCTAGGCTTTTTGTGCTCTTTTAGGTTAATACTATCCTAATCTCTTCTAACCTGGTTTTTCTCAGTGCCATAAGGGCACAAAACCCAGGAAAAGAAAGAAACAACACAAGAACTTCCTTTATAGACACCTCTTTTTTTTTTTTAAAAATCAATAAGATAGGGCCTCTCTTTTTCAAACATGGGTGTTTTAATACTACAGGTAGGACATTTGGGTACTTGGATTCAGAAAAGTATTTAAGCACATGCTTAAATGCTTTGCTGCCCTGGATCAGTTTGAGCATGGAAATGCAAGGTCTTTGACAAGCTATGCAGATTTGAAAATATGACCCAAGCCCCAGCATAGTCTCTCAGGTATACGCTGGTTTGCAATACATTTAGCTTTGACTGCAATTCAGAACAAATGCTAAAAAAGAAAAGACAACACAGAAGATGAAGCATAGACCCCTCTCCCACACCTCCCCGAGAAGAAACTGATTATCCTTTAGAGGGAACAGGGCTCAGTCCTGAAGCCCTTATTCACCCACAAGTGCTCCTAATTCATATGATTAGGCCCATTGGCTTAAACATGGCTGCTCTCATGAGTGAGACCTGGAGTATCAAGCTCATAGTTTTTTGAGGTGAAATCCTAGTCCCATTGACTTCAATGAGGCCAGAATTTTACCATGTAGATTTAAGATTTGCTCCAACCATGCCTGCCTTGGTGGCACCTACCTGGAGCTAAAACAAAGTATTCTTGTAGCCCAAAGTCACATAATTGAACCAGGTGGAAACATGGTGGAAATCAAGCATCCAGCAAATGTGAAGTGAATCCACAAGAATCAGAAAGAATTTGTTCACAAAGACAGGGAACAAATTAAAAAAAAAAAGCAAATATCTGTTTTCACATTGTACATAATAATGATATAAAAACAATTGTCTATTTTTTTCTTCTTATCCAAACAGAGTGCTTAAAAAATTGGCTCTAGATGACTGGTGTAATTAAATAACTAAAATGAGTGATGAGAGAGCAGAAGTTAATTAAGATTGAAAACAACACTTCCATTAATTCACTCCATCATAATAAACATCAGAAGTTGACATGACTGGGGCCAAAATTAAAATGGAGAAATAAGAATGGGGTGAGCACAAGAAGAAGTGAGTTTTTTATATGTCTCTATAAAAAAGCAGGATTGGGCAGCAGTTTTAAATATCTTAACAGCTTCATTTGCTGCACTGCCAAATCAGAACAGAATAAAATAAGGTAGAAAAAAGGGAAATAAATTATACATAATTTACTAATCTGGGAACAGCTGACCATTATTATTATTATTATAATTACCATTACAACACTAGCAAGAGGAGGCAGTTCAAATGAAAGAAAAGAAAAAAAAAACAGTCATCAAATACAAACAAAACCAAAAAACCCTCTGACATGGAGGATGTGATCAGCTACTCCAAGCGTAACCCCAGAGCAAGTCTTCTGAAAGTGAGAAAATTTGAAAAGAATTTTTGATGCAGAGGTGGAACTCAAATAGGGAAAAAATAAAGAAGGGAAGGAACAAAAAAAATGGCATGGGGAGGATGAAGTTATCACACGTCCAAACCGCTCATTGGAGTAGTGTCCTAAATCTTAAATGGCATTTCTTTGTTTGTTGTTTGCTTTGCACAAGATCTTCAGAGGCAGCTTTACACTTGAAGTGGTAGGTCTTCAGGCAAAGTAAGGCCATGATCCTGCAGTTGGATCTGGGAGGACTGACTGCTCCAGTCTAAAATTTAACTGGCTTCAGGGTGTGTGTTTTCAAATTCAGGGAACTGAATCAAGTAATGAGCACTGTGGGCTGAACCCTGCAAATGCTAGTGCATATAGTCCTTGCTCACATGAGGAGTCTGAGTGATGCTGATGATGAGCATCTTCCTATGAGTAAGGACAAGGAATGTGAGCAAGGATCTGTAGGATGGCGTTTTGTGCTCACAAACTATGCCTCAATGGAAGGAAGTCTTATGCTTCAGAGAAAAGCCAACAGCAGCTCTACCCTAGGAAGTGCAATCAGAGGTATCCTTTTTGTTTTTGTATTAGGTAACACACTGCCTGCTGTCTTACTGCATGAAACTGGGTGTGCTCTTAGAGATGGGTAAGAGTCAGGCACCAAAAAGAGGCTATGTATCTCAGAGTTTACTTCCTTCTCTGAAACCAAGCAGAATGCTATATTTGTGCAACTCCACAGCATCTAACCCTGGACAGAATTTAGCCTATTGTATTTTCAGTCTCAAATGTGCATGCCCATGTGTAACTAGGACAGGTGAGATGACTGAGGCAAAGAGATCTAGAACAACATTACAAATATCTGTTGTTATGCTTGCAGGAATTTATTTTCCTGGTGTCCAACCCTCTTGGAACCTCAAAAACTCAGGATCTTGTGCACTATAAAAGTCAAATTCTGCTGCCCATTCTGGATGGGGGAAATGCTTCTTTGTTGTTTTCTCCTTTCGCTAATATCCCACTGATGCCTATGAGTGTTCCAAGTAGGTAGAGAGAGCAGAATCTCAGCCAAGATCTGTCTTATGGCTTAGAGACCAGCAGCTGTCCATTAAAACTGGACATTGGATTAATCCATTCTGGAGGTTAGTACTTCCAGTTTTCCTGCCCTGCGTTAAACAAGAGTATGGATCTGGTCATGTTTTAGGTTGCCATTTGAAGTGCAAATTTAAAAGCAAAGGCTCCTTACAAATCGACTTGTTTGGAGGATGTGGGATTTCATCCTGAACATGGTTTTTGCTCACAATGGTCCAATATTATTTTTATTAGTACCATAAACACGCGCACACAAAAATCCAAGGTCATAAAATATTTTTCTCTAAATTTTCTTGTGTCTCTCTCTCTCTCTCTCTCTCACTTTCACCTGAGAACGGCACCTACAGTTTCCTTTAAAAAACAAAAGAAAAGAAAACAAAGTCTAATCTCACCAGCTGCTGGTATATCAGGTTCTTCAAGGGATTGTCTAAGACATAACACTGTCCTAACTTAAGACAGAACAGGAAACAAAAGAGACCAACCGAAAAATAAAATTGAAATAGTTCAGCGCTTTAGTACAAATTTGGCACTTGCTCACAGACTCAGTGTGGTGTGCAATTGATGAAGAGAAGTCCTCTCTAGAAAGAAAATACTTGCTTGTTGGGATTTACAGAAACAGACTCCCCACTCCCTTTCCCACTATACACACACGCATATGCCTCCAACCCTAAGTATTCAAAGGAGAATGGAAAAGGAGGAGGAGGCGGCGGCAGAGGGGTAAAAGGAATTTTATCTTTTTTTTTTTTTCCTGTCAGGTGCATTACCAAAAAAAAAAAATTTACTTCTCTTTAAACTGTAGCACAAAACAACAAAACACATTCACAAGCCACTTGTTGGCACTGTGTACCTGAGTGAGAATTTCTAGAACATTGTAGAACAAACAGCCATAAAGTTTATTTGGAAAAAAAAATAATAAAAGGTCGACGGGTAAGACTTCAGTGCTTGGGTATAGCAGCTGAATTACTGGCATTATTTTACCCATAGCTTATTTCATTCTTTTGTTGTTGTTGTTGTTGTCATTGTCGTTTTCTTTCTCCTGGGCCTTTCTTTTTTTAAAATGCAGGCTGATGTCTATTAGTCAGCTGATGTCCCAACTAGTTAAGACTAACAGTTAAAGTAACAGTCAGTGTATGAGAAAGTTAATGTGCTTGGCCACTGGTAAGGATAAACCAGGTGGGGCGCTTTTTTTTTTCCTTGAAGTCCTGTAAGGTCGCACTATATTTGGACCCTTATCAGTTGGCTTGCCCTACAATGTGATTTTCACTGTCACTGCCATAGTCCACATCAGGGTCATCCTCTTCCTCGTCGTACTCGTCGTAGATTTCTCCATTGATGTCATTGGCCTGTATCTCCTCTTTGATATGAGGCTCCTCACCTTTGATGCCGTAAGTGCTCTGTATGACCTGCATGCCGGGCTCTGGGCTGCTGGACACGCTCGAGTGCTCTGATGGCAGATGTGGGGAGGGCATTCCTGCCATGGCGATGGCTCCTGGGTAGACTACACCGGCGGTAGCGATAGGAATCTGTGCTTGTTGCCTGTTGTTGAAAAATAAAAAGAGCATTTAAATTACAAGGAGGAGCAAAGAGTGCTAGCAGCCTATCATTTTTGAGCTCGGTGGAGTGGGTCTGCCAAGCTTTGAATCAGTAATTTGGCTCTGACACTTGAGCCTACAACTAATATTAGGCCTAAGACCCCCCCCAAACTTTGACCTGTATTGGACCACTGGTGGCAGGATGTTTGTCATCAGCTGTGTGCTTGTAGACAGCCCATTCACCCAGTAAAAAACCTTGTCTCTTAGCACACACCTCTAATCTAGAGATAATTAAAAAAAATCTTTCCCACCAATATCAAGAGTTGCAGAGTGCAAGTAGGGCTTACAAACAAACAGCAAGGCTTTGGTGGCAGGAGAGATGGAGTGGGAAGTCCCTTAATGAGTCTATTGGTGACATGGGGAAAAGAAACAGGCTGTAGGCTAGGAATGTGGAGTTTATTTAAAAACCTGATGGCTTGTAGGGAGGGGCACAAGGAACCTTCTGGGACTTATATGGGTAGTTCCCAGGATCTATGTAACCTTGGAGGTGGCACATGTAATGACCATAGGGAGATGGGTGAGGAGAAGAGGGATCTTTTAGTGATAGGTATGGACAGCTCCCTGGAACGTTGAGGGATTATCTACCATCCCAGAAAGAATCTGTTTTTATTTTAAAACAACATAGGTTTAAGTCTGGCTTTTATTAGTGAAAGAGAGTGACATGTGTAAGTTCTATAAAAATCCTCTGCGGGACCTTTAAGCCTTGGAAACTAGGGATGTTAAGAGTTGGGTATTTAATTGAGTAGTGGATAGAATTTTTATTGACTACTCAGCTGATAGGCAGCCCAGCTTAGTCCCAACTCATGCCAAGTGCAGGACCAAACCCCGCAGTGGCTCTGCAATTTAAAAGGCAGTAGGAGCCAGACAGCCTGCCCCCCTGGCTCTTATTGCATTTTAAATTGCAGAGCTGCAGTGGGGTTTGGTCCTGGACTAGTGAGAGTCAGGACTGAGCCAGGCTGCCTGCCTAGTTGGCAGCAGCCCCTGCCTTCCCCTCCACAGGCTATGATAAGGCTCTGTGTGTGTGTGTGTGTGTGTGTGTCCGTCCGGGTCTGGGTCCGTGTCCAGGGGGGGAGGAAGGAGACCAGGCGGCACCATGGAGATGGTGCTGCGGGAAATGGCGTTTAAGCTGGCTTGCACCAGTTCCTGCTTCCCCCCCCCCCCCTTGCTGCCTCTATCACAGAGGCAGGAAGGGGGGAGGGAATGTGAGTAGTTGACTAGTCAACTACTCCCTTCATCCCTATTGAAAACATGTACAAGGTAATAAAAGAAGAATTATTTCAGGCTATATCAAAATTCCTTTCCCTTGTAGCTATGTTGTACCAATGTTTATTTCCCTGAGAAGCTCCAAGGTCCCAACAAGCCTAGAGGTTTAAAATTCATGCCCCTTTTGTCTCCTTGCTTCATGAAGTGATTCCATTGCAGTAATACCCGTCAGTACATGCTGCATATTGTAATGTCATCAGTGGTGTGTCCATCTGTACTGAAAAGCCTTGCCACAGGAGACAGGGTGAAATCTCTTGAGCTGAACATTTTTAATTAAGAATGAAACCCTCCCCTATCCCTGAGCCTGACTGTGTGCTGACTGGCCAGTAAGCTGTGCTCAGCACAGAGATCCTGAAAGATTAAGCAGTCCCAAGCATCTGAATGCTTATTTGGAAAGATTTGCCACATTTGTAACATGCTTGCTTTTTGCTGTCCTAGGGAAGCTTGCTTATTTACAATCATCACATCCTAATTTTTGAAATAATATAGTTACCTCAAATAAATAAGGGCTTAGCCTTTGAATAAGGAGACCGTACAATTCAGACTTTCTAGCTGTAGAAATGCTAACTTTGGCTTTCATTATTCAGTATTTTTGAATGGCTTTCAATAGGTAACAGTAGGAACACACTGAAACTTAACAAATGTTTGGCCTATGAAACATTTTAATGCAAAGTTCTTCTGTAATGTCGCTTACTTTTCTTAATGCATCATGGCTATACAGAGCTTTTTGATGGAAGGTACTATAGAAGTGGGAGATAATATTCTTCCATTAAGGACTGAAATTGGCCTCCTCATCTATAAAAGGGGGCTAAAACTGCTTACTTTCTTGAAAACCTGTCTTGCCCTATAAAGTCCCAAGAAGCAATTACAGCAGCAATGGGCAACACAGACTAGCGTGTGGGCTGCACGATTGTCATAACCAGGATGGTTTCCAGGAATAGGGTAGTTTTGCTCACTGTGCTTGCGTACCTGGACTTTGTAGGATGTGCCAACTAAACAGCACTTTGTGAGAGCTGTGTGCTTCCTCTGCACACAACATTGATTGACTGACTGGATGCAGTTAGCACGCACCTCACTTCCTGTGCCGTTGCTTTTCGTGTGTGTTACTTTAGTAATACCGGTAGGAAAAAACTATTCAGATGGAAACCAGCAAAATCTGCAAACCTGCGTGTGGGCAACAGTAAACAAAATCTCCTGTGGGCAACACAGCCAGATGGCTGTATGCACATAAGTTGTCTACTGAATTATAGTGACACTTATGATAGACTTTTGAAAACTTGGCCACTTATTTTGGTGCCCAAATTGTTTAAAAATCTGCCACTGATTCACTGCAAGTCATTTACAACCAAAGCCAGGCATAAAACCTGACTCCCAAGATCTAATACTGATTGAAGTCAATGGAAGATTTTGCATTAATTCCAGTAGAAACTAGATTTCACCAGTGCGCCTCCCACTCACTGCTCTAAATTCTAGACAAGCTATCTCCAAAATGGCTTGTTTTCAGATAGGGCACTTCTCAGACTCACTGGAAAGTTTAATTTTGTAACATTTTTAATAATACTTGTTTTTAAAATTGTAAAGCCATGCATGTCAGTGAGATAAGTAGTATTTGGGGGGGGTCCCTGTTGCCACCCATTCTCAGAGAACCCCTCCCCCCTTATTCTAATCTCTCGATGCTGGATGTTGGCTGACTTCCCTATGTTTGTTTCAGTGCTTACCAGTGGGATCACTGAACCTGCCAACACCACAGGGTTAAGCAGCTCAGATTTCTCTGTTGAGCTGCTTATAACAACAATATACACTGTAGCTGTTCAAAACACTGTCTAAGGACACTTAACAGTAACTGGGCAGCTATTTCCCCCTTCATAGATATTCAGTCCCGTTAACTAGAGACAGGTGACCTCATTCTGGTACAACAGGATGAGAAAGGAATTTTTTTTTTAAAGGGAACAAGAGACCATACTCCAGCTTTTCTAAGGTTAGTTGATCAATTTTAAACAAACAAAGAGTTTTTTGTGTGTGTAGCTCTGTGTTTCCTGAACCAGATGCAGAGGAAATATCCTAAGAACATATGTCCTTGCAATACTTCTGGCCTATCAGTAGCCAAAACCAAAAAGTAGTTGCAAAAAAAGAGCCTTCTGGGCAGTTTTCTAGATCAAAAAGCAGAGAACTAACTGTGGACAAATATACAAGCCTTCGGATGTCTCTCTGATGCCTATATCCTCACTGACCTTACTAGCAAGGCTCAAACATCCTCAGCCAGCTCATGCTAGTCACATGTGATGAGATTACTGCAGTCCAAGGACATTTGCGGTGCCAGAGAGTCTTTTGCTCGGTGGTAAGCCGAATACTAGTAAGGGATTCATATCCCAAGAGGACCAGTTCAATCTGCCACGGGCTGTTTTCAAAAGTACTGCTGAGCAGTCTTTTAGCTGACACCTCCTTGCCCAACTCCTTGAATGTGAGTTAGTGTTTCTGGCTTTAGGAGCTATAAACATTGTGAACAGAGTAATTCAGATTCTGTAAACACCATAATGAATAACCATTGGCACATATTTGGTACATCTCATCTGACAACTTGGTCAAGTATCAGCTCTATATTATAGATGGGGAAACTGAAGCAGTTGGCCATACAGACATGACCTGAACTCAGGAGACCTCTTCATGGCTCTGCCATTTTAACTTTGGCCAATGCCTTCATATTATTTTAGTGTGATACCAGGGTATACCAGGCCTTTAGGACCCTGTGCTGGAATTCTTGAGGTCCTGCCAAACCCCATTCCAGTGAATGTGGGTGCTCCAGGCCTGCCTGGAAAGTGGAAAAACTCCACGAGTAAAGAAGCCTAGGAGAGACCTTCGCTCAAGCAGGGAAAGAGAGAAAACCCTGAGGCAAGGGTGAAGAGAAAGGGGTTACATGTCAGGTGGCCCAGGGTTAGAGGAAACAACAGATGATTGCTATTTTCTCTGGGTCCTAACTTAGGGACCATACAGTGGGACAGCCTAGGTGCCCTTCTTTCCTCCACAACCACTGGAGAGGATAAGACTCTACATTCCAAGCCCCTTGCATTAAAAGCCCAAGAAAACAGGCCCACTGATAGGCTGAAGAGCTGGAATAGGGCCAACCACTTGTGGAACTTAACTTTATGAATTACCCCCAGAAAGGGACTAAAGGAGTTACCTGGCTAGACAGCTGGGATACACAGAACTGCTGAGAACAAAGAGTCTCCACTGAGAAAGCTCAGGGCCACTGCTCTATACCAGGCTAGGGACAGACTTAAAGCTTACCCAGATGGGACTGAGAATTGAGTCTAGAGATAGAGCTGCAGGTATTAATCAGGGCACCATGATAAGTCCTGCTGGACTTCTGGTACCCCCAAAGGCATTTTTGTTCACATTGTGTGTGTGACCTGGCTGGCGGGCTGGGCCGCTGAAGACCCACTTGATGAGGGTTAGCAGCTGACAGGTGTGCCAAAAATAGAGAAAGAGTGAGTGCAAGTTCACATCCAGCTGACAAGGCACTCACAAGTGAGAGTCCCCCTTTGCACTTAACAACATATTATTTACCTTGTGATTATATATGAAATTTACAGCTCTGAAACAAGGACAACCCCAGAGAAAAACAATTTCTACTGAAATAAAAAATGACAGGCCCATACCCAACATTAAAATATTGCCTCATCTCTTGTCGCCTGTTGCGCATGATTGCCTTGTATTCACCGATCCGCAGTTTTTTGCCATCCACAAGACAGGTGCGCTTTGGCCTGGGCTTGTATTTATAGTCTGGGTATTTCTCCAGATGTTGCTTGCTGAGTCGGGCCTGCTCCTCATAGTATGGCTGCTTCTCTAGGTTTGTCATAGCTTTCCAGCGAGATCCTATCACAGAAGAAATGAGAAATGAGAACCCTGCCCATTTTCCAGTCAGAGGAGGACTATTAAGCAGGTCATTAAGAACAAAATACCATGGTCTGGGCTGTAAAACGGTGTTTTAAAAAAAAACTAGCTATGACACTACTTTTGTATTTGGCTAGTAAACCTCCAGGGTACACCCATGTGATGCCGGTAACTTTGCATGTGCCATTCTTTCTTTTCTGAGTCAAAAATTTATAGACACCACTGCTACACATTGTCTTTCAGAATGAGACATAACTCCAAGGTCCTATTAAAGATACCTGAAACTTTTTGTAAAAGTAGATTTCAAGTCGCAATAGCAAAAGTTGGGCAAAGTTCCAATAAGCTCTTCAGATTCTAGTCTGCCTGTGTTTCTCTGTAATTTCATTTGTGCATGGTATTCATCATTTCCTGTTGTAAAGGGTGTAGTGCAACTGTATGCTATGAACTAGCTGCTGCATTCCACTCTGGGCTGGATTAAAATGCAGGCATCCTAAGGTCTTGGTTTCTAGGGTCAGGTTTATATCAAAATCTAAGCTTTCATTTTTTAAAAAAAGTATTTTTCTAACTTTTATGGTTGTAATGAAAAGCTTGAAAACATGAACTGAACCCACCCAATGTGCTGAATGCTGCCTGAGTCTTCAGAGAGACTAAAACAATAGCTCTGAGATATCCATGGTAGTGGGTTTTGGAGCTCTTAACCAGTGGGGTGTTGTGTGTAACAGGTTAACCAGGCCCACTGCTTTCTTCACCTGATACATACAAATACCAGTAGCTTTCAGAGCACTCCCTTGCTTCTGCCTTTGCCTCTATGGGGCCAGAATGGACACTTTCTTCTCTGCCATCCCACCTCACCACAGGAGTAGCAGCAAGGCAAAGGCATGGCCCTATCTGGAAAGGAAATACCCTGCCATCACTGTACCATTGGGGTCAGGACTGTGGTGGGGAGCAGGGGGAGGCTGTGGCACAGGGACTCGCATGTTGTGATGTGGCTAGGGCCCTTCACTGCTCTAGTTCAAGCTTCATATAATTGATTCTGAGATGGGGAAGACGGGAGTAGTTATTGTAAAGTACCAAGCTAATGTCCAGTTCTTTGGGGTAAAAGGACCTATTTAAGTATAAGGAAGAGGCTTTCAACCAGTCTACTGTACCCCTTTCAGGAGTCTGATTTATCTTTTGTACCCCCAAGTTACACTATTTTTTAAATAATAGTGTGCTGTAACACCTAAAACTGTTCTTTATGTCTGATTGTGTACCTATAAGTAAAATATATTCCAGTTTCTCATTTTTACTATGTATTTAAGTTGTAAAATTAGGCAAATATCTAGCTGAATTGATGTATCTGAAGACCTCCGTGTACCCCTGCCGGTACATGCACCCCGATTGAGAACTGCTGTTAAAAGGAACCCGGCGGAGCAAAAGAGTAGTTCCCATGTGACAAATTTGCTGTTGGGGACAGAGCAATACAATGTTTTGATCATTGTATAAATTTTTTTTTTCCATTATTCACCCAACTTTAACTTTTGCTCTGCTCTGCTGTGTATACTAATGACCTTTCCAATGAAGCAGGAATAAGTAGTTTATGAATTTCATGAGACCTTTTAAAATAAAGTAAAAAAATTAAAACAAAAACAAATAGATAATACCTGAAAAAAATCTGCAAGATACCCTAAATAAATTATAGAGTTTATGGAATAATTTTCAAAGGATGATTGCCTCAGGACATGATCCATTTTAAGCAATGCTGATGGACCAAACTGTGAAATATTTTCCAACCATTTTTTCCTTCTCGGGCATATGTTTCCAGTAGGAAAATAGACTAAGTCTGCATAATTTCTTAACATAATGGGTTCAGAATGTCATATTTGACTTACAGTACTTTCCTTCTTTGTTACTCATTCTGTACTTAGTTTTGGAAGCACAGTGAGCTAAGAACATTATGAGTAATAGCATGAGCTGTCTTTTAAATATAAAAAAGCACAGTTCTCTCTTGCTTAGGAAGAAAACAGTTTGAGTCCTTCAGGGAAGTGCCCTTGGGAAGACAGAGCCAAGTGGTTGAGACCTGTTTTCTTGATACTCACTTGGCTTTGTTGAAGTTTTATTCCAAAGTCTAGTATGGGTTTCTGTAATGAAAGACTACCAGTAATAGGGCAGGTACAAAATACTGATCCTACCTCGCAGCTAGTAGTAACTGACTTAAGGAAAAAGGAGGAGTCCTTTGGCATCTTAGGGCTCATCTAGACTACAGGGAACAGTCGAAAGAAGACGATATGCAAATTCCCATGGAATTTGCATATCTTCTGATCGCACTTTCGAAGCGAACCGCCCCCTTTGTCGAAAAGCCGCTCTTCCTTAAAAAAGGAGGCGGGTGGTTCGCTGAAAAAAGATGCATCTTAAAAGTGCGACTGGAAGTCCCACAGAATTTGCATATCTTTGTAAGCAGGGGCTGAACTACTGCTTACTATCAGCCAGCTAAAAGGAGAGAGCTGCCCTGGGGGTGGGTGTGCTCACTCCAATTGTTTAGCTCTGCAAGATAATTGACTGTTGATATGTAAATACAGCTCATGCCAGAATGGGGAAGGAATCTGAGGTGTGGTTATGTAAATCCAATTCAGCCAGGGCTGATGGCAGATCAGTTGTTAGAATAGAATGTGATGTACTGTAACTAATTTGGGCTGTTGTGGGGTCACAAATCATGCTACCCCTAAATGTGGGAACTGTAAAACATGACACTAGTGCTTCCAGGAGCGACACCATCATTGTAAGAGGTCTCAGATGAACAAGCCTCCCCTTTCCAGAATTGAGTGAACTGAGTTGGGGGGAAAGGGCTTGAGCCAGCCTGCTTCATGCCTGCCAGGTGTGAGCTGTAAGACTGGATCAACCTGCTTCTTTCCCCCTTGTTTTAAGGACAGACCTAAAGCAGACTCCATTAGGAGCTGGAATCTTTTGCCAGCCTAGGTTGTGGCTAAAGAGTTGAAATCACTAAGAGCTGAAGGCACTGGTTTGGCCGGGAGCCAGATCCATTGCAGCCAGTGGAGCGGCTGGAGGGAACGACCGGCAGCAGGCAGCCAGCGGACCACAGGAACAGCACAAAAGTGGCATTGCCTCAGGCTCAGTGAGTGAAGTCCTCAGGGTGATGTGTCACAGCTCTGTCCCAGTGCAGACCCTATGTGGGGTGTTTGAAGAGAGGTATGGAACCCTTACATTGTTGGACTCGTGAGCATGAGAGGCAAAAGACATTGCTCAATCCATTTGAGCTGGGACGGTTACGAACTCTGTTTGTAGCATTTTCCCAAGTTAATGCCATGTGACTTCCCGCTCTCTCTCTCTTTCATTAAAAGTTTCTTTTCTACACTCAGATTCTGTGCTTGCGAGTGGGGAAGCATTGCCTCTCAAAGGTGCCCAGGGGTGCGTGAATTTTCCAGACTACTGGGTGGGGGCTCGAGCCAGTTCTGTGAGGGATGAATTAAGAGAGACACCTAGATATTGAACCCGGCCCTGGCTGCTGCTGGCACTACCCAGTAGAAGGATTACATCTTCTTTCGACCGTTCCCTGTAGTCTAGATGAGCCCTTAAAGAATAACAAATTTATTTCGGCATAAGCTTTTGTTGGATGGAAGCCAAAAATGTTTTTACTTTGACTCCACACTGAAGGGAGCAATGAAAACTCATTCCTTAGTACGATTAGTCATGTACCCTTTTACCCCAAATATATAAAGGAGTAGGGAAAGCAGTTTGCTAGTCTCCTGAAACGTCATTTCCTAGTAGTTGTAACCAGGAAAGAGATTGTAAAAATCACACTGGAGTTCAATATAGTGGGCCCAGTAAGGACCCACTGAATTGAATGCTGAGGTTGCCCCGGTCGGCGCTGGTTCTCCTACTCCTTGTAAGGAGTAAGGGAAGCCAATGGGAGCATTTGCTCTTGTCGACCTCCTGCTGTGGAAATTGGCACCAAGCTTGTTGACTCCAGCTATATTATTTATGTAGCTGGAGGTGCGTACCTTAAGCCGACCTTCTGGGTCTAGTATAGATCTGGCCTGAGATTCAATAGCTACTTTTCCCATGGACTACCAGCTCCTGATCAGATTTATTACTGTGTCTGCTAAACTAAGAACAGCCAGAACCTGGTCCACCATGCAGATGACTCAGGGGAAACCTGGGTGAGAATGCAGATGGGGCCTAAAATTGTAGGTACTACACATTTGACAGTTAGGACTAGATCCTGAAAATAGGATTCCAGGCTGCCAAGATAATGTAGATCCTTTTTCAGGATCTATTCCTTTTTCAGAATTCTGGGCTTTTATAAAGTCTGAAGAAGTCTCAAAGTAATAAGGCTAAAAAAATCTAGAACCTGGGCCTAAACCCCATTTTAGCACCGACTGCTTTAAAAATAATAGCTTTGAACAGTTTTCATTTGTACATAATAAAGCTGAAAATGTAAAAAGGGTTTTTGCTTAAAGTATGTTAAGTTATCAGAGAAGTCTGAAATAGCCTGTGGTGCCTTCTCTTTCCCAATATTTGTGTGAGTTTAGCAGGAAACATGCATGTGACAGACAACTGAAGGGGTTAGGAAGGATACATACTAATCTCACCTACAGATTGGCATTGACACGTGTAATTAATGGTGATCATTTATACTTCTGTATACCACATAGCCTATAGTTACAAGTCTTTATCAATTTATTCCCAGACTGTAGGGTGGTGTTTTTCTATGATCTTTCTGTTAAGTCTTATGCATGTGCTTATATTCATTTAAATACATACACACCATTACAGCAAACACAGTATAGAAAGCTATCTTCTTAAAATCAGCCTTGTAAAATTGCCATGAAAATTGTTCTGTCCACATACAGAATTTATATAAACCCTCTTTTACTGTTTTGACTGATGCCAGTAACTCCAGTTCTCCAACTGGATCTGGCAGAGCAGACCTCTGTCCATACAGTTAAGCACATGCATACGTTTTTGTAGGCCCAGGGTCATAAATTCCAACATTTTCATCAATATCTCAATTGGTAATATTTATACATAAATGTCATTCATTATTTCCCCTCTTGTAAGCTGCAATCTCAATCACGCAAAAAATCCTGGCATCTTCCCTTCTCTTCCTAGCAAATATTTAATAGCTGCCTCCTGCAGTGATACCTCTTATTCCTATGACACTGTTTTTACAAAATATACTAAAGATCATTTACTAGTGTGGTTTGAAGTATCATAAATAATTAAAATTAAACTATGCTTGTCAAAATAAATAAAAAGCAGATTTTGTGACAAAGTATTCTTTATTTTCTGTTTATCTTACTTATTAATATGCAAAATTTGGCAAGCTGCCGTGGGTCTCACCAGGAACTGTTCATATTCTAACGTGTATCTGTCTAAAACATAGATAAAGACTGAGACCCAGTTCCTGATGCCCGTGTGAGAGACTCATGAAGGAGTGTGGGTATATGCAGATTCAGGGGTCTGCCTGCACAAGTCCCATACAATGATCAAGGCTACAGTCATAGAAATCTACAGTAAAGTTAGATAAGTCAACTTTTTGCTTGAACAGAATATTTTCATGATAGCTTTGCAAGGCTGATTTTATTTTATATGCTTATATAAATACCCATGCACATTATTGCCAATCCCAAGCAAACCGCAAAATTCAAGCACAGATCACAATACAGGATCAGAATCTACATACATATATTATATATACACACATATATGTGGTACTGCCTGCTCTGCCTGTAATTTATAGTTAAGAAACTTAAAATCAGCCCGAGGCAGACACCCAGGATCTAAAATTTCAGCACAAATGTTTAGTTTTTTTGATTGATATAGAGCAGCGGTTTTCAACCCTTTTTTTTTTTTTTTTTTTTTTTTTTTTAATTCCAGACCCTTACAAAATTCCAAATAAAGGTGCTTACAGATATGCAGACCTCAAATTGAAAACCATTGATATAGATACCTGCATTTGTGGAGTAGAGATTCGGGATGTAATTTCCTATTTTACCTCTTAGATCTACAATATACATATATATAAAATATATAAGGAATAATTTATTAAGAACTCTGTTAAAGGGGATCCAGCAAAATAGTATTTAACAATTTAATGAAAAACCTAATTATTCTATCTACAACTTCAAATGGCAGTGAACAGATGGACAATTGTATGCACAGATGAATTTAGTGACAAATCCATGTATCTAATTTTTATGCCCAAAACATAATACCATAGAGAATTCTAGTGTAGCAAAGGGCACTCCTCTCATTTCACTATAAAAATGACCCCCGCTCAGTGGCAACCCTATCTAAGCCTCTCTCAGTAACTCCAGTGTGTAGCAGTGCTGCTTAAAACATATATAATAATTGTGACCTTTTCACAAAGAAACACAAACACCTGGTTGATCTGTAGGTTTCTAGTTGTTCACCCTTCACCAGAGAGCTCCCTGCTGACTTCAAAAGGATTGGCCTTTTGCAACTGCGGAAAGACCTGTGTAACGTTTCTGTCAAGGAAAAGGATATCAGGGCATCCCTCTTTATTGCAAGGGAGGAAAGTTAAAAAAAATTACATGTGATGCTGCAAAGAAAAAGAAACCACATCTCTAACTGCCTCCAAACATAGTTTTTTCCTCTATCTGGCAGCAAAACAGACAACATAGCTGACTCCAAACTCTATCCTGTCACCTCTACAGGATCTGTAATGAATTTGCACATTTTACTCCAACTACTGTACATCTAATCAGAAAAAGATGTCCCCATATCCCCCTGATCTAGTGCCAAACAGTAAAAGGTGATTCCTTATGTTAACAATTTCAGCAGAATGGCTTATTAAAACCAGATTTTAGGGTATTATAAAATGCTTAGAAGCCCTTTAAAATGTCAACCAGAATCCCCAGAGACTGTGTAAAATGTCAACCTAGCTCAAGCGCCTGTTTTAAGCAGAATGAATTAGCAGCGTGCTGTCGGAAGTTGTTATCCAAAACAATCAGTTAAGAGGGAAAACATCAAGCTCTCTTTGTACTTTATATATGAAAAAGGCCATTCAGAATGATCTTTGTAGATTTTTGAAGCTGATTAAAAGGCAGGTTTAATCAGGCCTACTCTAAATTCAGAGACAGACCAAAATTGGTTACTGCCTCTGTACCATAGTCTAAGCACATCTCATACCTGTAACCAGTATACATTTATCTTACTATCAATTTAGCTGCCTTGTCCTATTCCTCTAACTCACCCTTGAGTAAAAGGATGTCAGGAATTGATTAGATTAATGTTGTATCAGAACCAATATGTCTCTCTCTCAAATCAATTTAATTTTGTCTTTTAAGTCCACCCTGCTGCTACCTCTGACCAGTTGAACCTTAGCCAGTCACCAGTCCTCTAACTAGTCAAACCTTTTAACATTGGCTATAATGGTAATTACATTTCTCGTGCTGTTTCAAAAACCAAATAGACCTTACTCAGCCCTTACCAACAATCACTGAGCAAATTGAAGATGTTATGCTTTTAACTGATACAGAGTTGCACTGTATTATACATTTTTTTATTTCTTTTAGAAACATATGAGAGTAATTCATTGGCCTCTGTGAGGTTGGTCCACAATAGAAGTTAGGCTCCTAAATCACAGAATCAAGCTCATTGGAATTCCTAAAATCCCTGCTCAGCTGTCACCAACCTACAATTGTTCAGTAATTTATCCTGTAAAAGTTACCTCAGTGCTGTGCTTCTGCCTCTAAGCATGCATACTGTAGCCCCTTGACAGGCAGAGGAATGTGTCTGTGTTCCCCTGATTCATAGGCATCCAGTTGTCTAATTCATCTGCAGGACCCAACCTGATAAATGGCCTCTGACCTCACATATCAGATTAGGCACCTCTAGGCAAGGTCCTCGCTTTGTTGTCATTTTATTTAAGCTTTCCTATATCCCCCTTATTAGGTACTCACCTGGGACTTGGGTGGAGGGGAGATTTGAACTGGACATCACCCAAGAGGCAAAAGGGATTGGAGCTGCTGGTGCCCTAACCACTGGGTCGTGGGGTACTCTGATGTGGGGGGCTCTCACGTTCAGCAACTGCACTGTGCACATGTAATTTTAAAAAGTTACTGGAGTAGGGAGACTGGCTCCTGGGTCTCCGTCCTCCCCTGCAAGTACGAGTGAGTGTGTGTGTGTGCACAAGCAGGAGACTTACTCTCTCTCGCTTTCATTATGTAGATTGCAACAGCTTCAAGAGGAGAAACCGAGAAAGCCCAAGCTCTGGTTGGCCATAGCTTAGCGCATGCACCTAAAAGGTGGTAGATGCCCAGTTTGAATCCCAGCTCTGCCTAAAGGGGAGAAGCGATTTGAACTAGCGTCTTCCACACTGCAGATGGGTACCCTAGCCACTGGGCTAAAAATTATGAGGGGAGCTCATCCAATTCTGCCACCACCACCACCACAACACAGGCAATCCCCTGAGGCCCACATTTAGGTACTTCTCTGAGAAAAGGAAGGGTCTTAGCTTAGCACACACACACACACACACACACACACCCACCCCGTGGCTTCACATCTCCCATTGGCTACTTTATGCAAGTAGTTGCTTAGCCTGCTGACTTCTGTGATGCTCATTCAATGTAAGATGGGCACCTTAGAATGTGAAAGCCCTTGAAGAAACATTAGTTCTGATGGTTCTTCTCTGATTGTGAATCTTCTCAACATATATTACATGTCTCTCTAATGCATGGTCCATTTACCAAGGTATGACAGCATATAATAAGGCCAATTGGTCAAAAGAACTGGCAGCATTCTATGGCCATATTTTAGGGTACCAAAAATGTAACAAACTCATTCCTCGAGCCACTGAATAATCTGGGGATAACTATTTATTTTTTGGTTAATTCTTGGGTAGGCCAGTGTCTTCCTGCCAAAAACCACTACCACAACTGGCAAGCTTGGGACCCAGGGCTGTTCAGCTCCTGGCTGATGCATACTGTCAGGCAGTATGGTAAATCTTGTATTGCTGCTATCAGCAGAGGATCTATGAACTATCAGTCAGGAACTACAATTTATTTAAAATATTTAGCCAAAACCAAGGAATTCTGCTATGGAAAGTGCCGTAATCTACTAATTTCCTTACCCAGTATCTTGCTAATGTTGGAGTTGTGCATGTCAGGGAAGGCTTGAAGGATCTTCCTTCGCTCATCTTTAGCCCACACCATGAAGGCATTCATTGGACGCTTGATATGGGGTTCATTACTTCCACGCCCTCTGGATTCCCGATAAATTCTAGATTCTGACACACCTGCACTTCCTAAAAGGGGGGGAGAAAAACATATGTTTATGGAATGTGCCCAGCGACACAGGTAACTAATAAAAATATAATACACCTGAATGATTTAAGTCGAAGACATGGTGACTGTAGCTTGAACATACCTAATTTTGCCAAGTCTTAGGATATGGTATAAATCGGATCTATTATCCTTTAAAAATATAATTGTAATCTATGATTGTAGATATGATTCACAACAACGTTCATTTTTTCAGACAAAGAATGTAAAGATCATTTAACTTTCTTTTACTGCTAATAACCTAAAACAAAAGAATATAGGTTTGTTTGTTTTTTTTCCAATTTACAATATGTTGAATGTATTTACATTACCTGTTTCCTTCCTCCTTTGTGATGAAAAGGTGTTAATATATGGCAACATCAGGTGGGGCTTTTTTAAGTGATTCTCTAACTAGCAAATGAACATTTGCACAGCTGCCTTTGTTATTGTGGAGGTGTAAGCACAAGCAGAGATAGAAAAAAAGAGCATTAAGCTTGCTTCATCAAATCCAAACAAGCTCCCACAGACCTAGCATATGTATCATCTATAGATGATCAGCTCTACGAGATCACACAGAGACCATGAATTAGTTATCCCACATTCATTTATTTCTTTTTCTTCCTCTTTACAGTCATAATTGTCAAGACCGGACCAAGAACATAAATGGAGTGTACGACAGAGAAAGACAAAATTGCTCTTGGACCTAAAACATTATAATATAAATAATTTATCCTTCCTTGTTTAGTGGCCACTTCTCACTTATCCTACTCTTTATTTCCCCTCCCCCAAAAGAAATTTGTGTTCTGCACATACATAACTAGAAATAAGGATAAATAATTCCTACTGACCGTCAGAATCACCACTCATGTTGAAATCCATCATAGCATGGCTAAACTTCCCATCTTCATTCTGTTTTACTGCCAGCTGTTGAGTCAGGCTCTCCAGTGTTGTTTTGTCCTGTACGGGGAAGATGACTAGACTTGGATCAGAAATTCTAAATTACATATGAACTTTGCAGTTGGAAGAATTGGGAGGGATGGGAATAAAAAACTTTTAAATACTTTGCCCACTAAACTTTTAAACACGCACGAATCATACCAGTCCCAGAAAAAAAACATTTAAGAATATAAAATTTGGCTGATTAGGTAGTGATGGATAGACCTCATAAGTTATAAAATGGAATAGTAAAGTTTGGTTCAATTAAGCACCCATTCATTTGGATGCTTAATGATGTATATTTGACCTCTCAATACCCCTGAGTCATCATAATTGGATTGGAATTTGAGAAGTTGCAGGCAAGCTGCAGCTCCATTTCTCCTCCCTGCCTAAACTCAGAATACAGAGATATTTCTCTTAGTAATAAAAACTACTATTTGTGGAAGCAATCTATCTACACTTAGCAAAGATTGACACTGCGGCTATTGATGCAGTGGGGGTTGATTTAGTGGGTCTAGTGAAGATCTGATAAATCAACTGCAGAGCACTCGCCGATCGACTTCAGTATTTCACTGGAATGAAAAGAATAAGGTAAATTGATGGGAGAGTCTCTTCCGTTGATGCAGCATGGTGTAGACACCGCTGTATGTTGACCTAAGCTACATTGTCTCCAGTTACATTATTCATGTTATTGGGGACACTCTCCCATCACTCCATCGGTAGAATAAACAAGGCCTAAATTTATAGTTTTTCATGTCCCAGGAAAACCTCAGTTTTGAGTCAGTCTGAGATTTGGGCAGTGGTAGGTGTTCTCAGATTGTTGTGACACACTGGGCAGAACATTCTAGATAAGACAGGAAAAAGGGGGTCCTTGGGTTGGAACAAGATAGCATATGGTGCCAATTAGATATTATACCCTGACAGATATCTTTAACAACATTGCCAGCACTATATCCCAAGGCAGATAATTTCAAGATCCTAAACATCCCCTCCATCTTCTGAATTGCTTAAATCTACTAATGCAAAGAAGTTCCATTTTTTCATCTATCTTCTGTTTCTACTGTTCTGCATATATATGCTATTTTCCTGGCAATAGTATCTGCAAAAATATTTTTTTCTTGGAAAACAATACTATGTTTTCAAAACGTAGACAGTTTTCTTTTTTTCAAAGCTAACACATTTGATACCATGCCATTTTAAGTGACTCTGAAAAAAATCCTTTTGAGCTTTCTCTTGAAAGAAAATTTACTACTCTGTTGATGTATGTTCCATTCTTGGTGACTGTCAGTTTTCAACAAAACCCAGCATCAGGTCATCTGGGACTCTAGAATGATCATATGTAACCTAAAAATTTGTCATACTATAGAAGAAAGCTGGAAAGAAGAAAAGAAACCCTTATATTGCGAGGTGATTCATAAATTTAAATCTTGGTTGAACCCTAGATCAAACTCATGTGGCTTGCATTTGACAAGGCTTTTCTTAATATTACATAAACCACACTCTGCTTTGAACACCCCAAAGCTTTAAGGCTCATCTCTAAATTTTGTGTTAACTACTTGCTCCTCCCTGGTGTCTTCCATCTTGGCTCACCTCTGCACTTCTGGATTCTGGCTGCAACTGGATACATTACTGCCAAAACACTGCAAGACAGACTGTTCTTGTGGTATTTCCAGTCCAACAAGAGACAGCAGGGCCAGACTACCACAAGTGAGAAAGTGTTTGTCTGAATCTGATGTGACTGGAAATGTCACAGTTTGGAGAGGTTTCAAATAATCACCCAACCTTTTCAGGTGTGTAACAGAACCAAACTACTTACCCTTAACAAACTCCATCTCCACCACAATATGGGAGTATTCAGAGGGAAAGTCAGTAATGCGTTTACTTTCTTTTCCCTCCAGTGAGTCTCAGATTGATAAAGCAAGTCAATGGTTTTCTCAAGAAACAATTTACCATCAACTTTCCTAGACCATAATGAGATACTCCAAATCTATTAAAGGCAGAAGCCTTTTTTTTAAAAAAAGTCACTGTCGGCCTAACGTATCAAAAACTTTCACTGTGTTTTGATACTTGGATATATGGTGGGATTTTAAAAAAAAAATTCTTTAAAAAAATAAAACAAAAAAAAAGTTCTTAGAGCTGTATTCACTACATCAAGAAAAGTAAGGGACAGCTTCATGCAGAACCACATTCCACCAACATGATATGATTCCACCTGAAAGTCACAGAATATTCTGCCATGCCAGCTATAAAGTATACAGCGGGTATGGCATTATCAGTGTTTGACTGAACAAGTCCATCTTGCAAGCACTTGGCATTTTGAGGTTGTCACATTAGATGAAGTGTGTGAAAAAAAGAATGGTCAGTGGAGGGTAGGAGGGAAGAACAGAAGAATGCTAAGTTCCTGAGAGGCACTGTTCAGCCACATGGCTTCGAGCTGACTCATCAGAAGGCTCAACAGTGCAAGTGATCCGAGGGAAGTCCAGACTACATTTCAGTATCAAGGTAATCCCTAACCTCCTGCTACTAACAACATGAAGTGTAATAAGATAATTCCATTAGTAACTATAAAGTGGAAGTTGAGCTAATTCTCACAGAATGTCACTCAGAAATAGATGATAGCAAAACAGCAAGCTGCATTTTTGTCATGCCCCTTTGTGCCATGACTTACGTTAACCATCAATCACTCCAAGAGCAGGGAAAGAGAGAGAATGGTACATGGGGGGCTGAGGAAGGGAGTGAGGGCACATGTTATTTATCTTTAATTTGCAATACGGCTGAGCAGCTTGTAAGTCAAAAAGGGTACAGCTGTTACACTTCAGTGACAACAAGCAGCTACCAAGCATGGAGACAAATATGGTTATTTCAAACAAAGATCCAGAAACACCCAGTGTGGGAACAATGGCCATCCAAATAAAGAGGAAAATAATGAATTAATATATTAAAGAACTGAGAGAGGCTGAATCCTGCAGTCTTTACACAGGCAAAATACCTACTTGAGCATGATAGTAAATGGGGAATGCAAGTCACCATACAGGATTAATAATAATATGTGCTTCCTGAATAGCACATTTCACATGGAGACTCTGAAAATACTTTTGAAATTCTCATTAAAATTCAATGGCCTATGTGAAGTAAGCATATTTTACCCAAGCAGCAGACGAGTAAACAGTGGTAGAGTTGAAGACAGAAATTTCCTCTTTCTGCCTCCCAAGGTCATGCAGTAAAAGTATCAGTGTTCTGTGCCACAAAAATAAAATCCTGGGCAAGGGGAGTCATATGCTAATAAGTGCGCATCACTTACGATTCCCAGTAGGGATGTGAACAGGTAACCTTACCAGGTGATGCTTATCAGTAATCAATTAATTGATGCCCAGGAGCAGCCTGGCCAGGCCCACCACACCACAGGTTGGCGCAAAGCCAGCAGCTGGTAGCCTTATAGCCTGAGGGTGCTCTAGCCAGGCAAAGGCCACAGCCTGCAGGATTGCACTTAAAGAGTTACTACGTTTAACCAGTTGTTAGCAGGATTTTAGATCGCTAATTTTCACTCATGCAGTCTAGCCATGAAACAAGCTTCTGCAGTTCCTGTCCATCATTTTGTGTTGCACATGTGCTTGTTATAAGCATTTTTTATGTCAGGTTGGATCAGTAGAAAAGAGCTTCAGACATGAAAAGCACAGATAGCCACAGTGATCCCTTATTGTTTTACTGAAGGGGGTTACGCTAAGTGGGTAGCTATATTTCATTAGCTGGAACCCTCTCTTCCCACCTTACACTGAAATATCCTTTAAGGAAGGGAAGTTGAAAATACTTAATTGACTACATACAAGCAACAACACAACATGAGCTCTTCTCCCCCCACAAATTAACTGCAACATGCTGATAATGCCAATCCACCCTCATATCATAAAATCCATTTAGTGACTCCAAATAGGGATACACAGTGGTTTCAAGTTCACACATAAAAAGGATCCATTAATCATAGTTATCGTAATTTGGTAGCCAGTTACGAGTACTTACACAACTACTGCGGTGATAGAGAGCAGTGGGAGTTTTAAGTACATAATAAATGATATGAAGGCTGCCAGGTGCTACAAATGATGGGCTCAGTGGCACGGGGATGAGCACGGTTGTTACTTTCCACTAAAGGTCAGAAAGAAATGCTACATTCAGTGCACTTTGTTACTTGAAGTATTTTGTGGGGGTAGGAAACAGAATATCAGTCTATTGTGTATCCTTCAATAGTCTTAGTACTGGGGGTGGAGGAGAAGAATCATTCAGGGGATCATGAGAATGAAACTCGCCCCCCCTTCCCCAAATTGAACTAGGCCCTGAACTCACTTTAGCAATTATATCAAGCACCAGCCATGATATAAGACAGTGGTTTTCAACCTATGGCCCTCAGACCACTCGGAGGTCCACAGATTATGTCTCAGGTTTCCATAGAAGTCTGCACCTCCATTTGAAATTTTTTTAGGAGTCTGCAAATGAAAAAAGTTTGAAAAGCAACGAGTGAATGTCATTTATCAATGGTTATGTTGCAACCCAGAACTGGAAACACTGGATCTGCTGTTGGAATTGTAGGTCTGGGCCAGACCTATCAACAAGGACTATTTGAAAATGACTCAGATTTAAAATGAGTTTCCAAGCCACATGAAAATACACAGTAAGCAAACCCCCTCCCCCTCTCCCCCCCCACAAACACACACAACCATGCCCTGGCTTGACGTTGGACTAGGGGCTTGACCAGCCCCTAGTGAATCTTTCTTTATCTAGTTTTATTAGTCACAAGATTGAGGAAAAACTAGCCTTATGGTCATTCTATTAGATAGAATCACAGATGTTACAAATGGAAAAATATCTGTGATAGAAACATAGCCTGACTGTGGCAGCAGTAAAACCCCATTGCTTGGGTCATTTAAAAGCATAATAGACAAAGCAGTAGAAAATGTATACTGTAAGGCGAAATCCTGCAAATGGCCCCACTCAAGAAGACCAAAGAACTATAAAAGTGACAGACAAAATCAGAGAAATACACATGAGAAAAATACTTACAAATTGGCTTAACTGCTTCTACAGAGTATAGCCAGTCAGGAAGAGTTAATAGCCACAATCAGATAGATAAGAAGTTTTTTTTGAGGCAATATAGCCAAAGAAAGTAATCTGTAGGAGAGTTATACTAATTCAATGGCAGGGCTCCAAGCAATGCTCTAATTATAATTTTAAAAAGAAAGAAAAGAATATGTACGCGCGCACACACACACACAGAGTATTTGTTCCGGAGCAAATAAAATGACTAAGCACCACAAGTCAGACTCCATTACGTGGTCAGCTGAAAAAGTTACTTGGCTCTCTGTCATGATAGCTGTCATAACTCAACAAAACACTGATCTAAAAATGACAAGAACTTGATTGCAGTCTCTCTCTCCATACAAGAAGGAATCAAAACGTCTGCTGAACAAACTGTAGCAATAAGAGTTCTAGCAAAGGTCATCAGAGATGTGAATCAAAAACCTCAGAAGATTTGGGTACAGAGGACCCTCTAATATGTTCCCCTACCTCCTGCTGGGCTTCAGTAAGAAGGCTGAACACGCATCTGAGATTATGTGCATGCTTGCCCTACTGAATTACAATGTAATTCAAGAATGGAATGTGAATGCTGGGCCCATGGTGACAGAGCCCCACTACTGAAACATTAATTTGATTGGAGTACTTGGCAAACGCAAAGGGCATGTCTACACCAGAAAATTATTTTGAAATAGTTATTTTGGGAGTTGTTATTTCGAAAATAACGTATTGTGAAATAGCATATCTGCACCGCAGGGAAGCCTTGAAATTAGTATGAGGTGGGCTCCCCTCATGTGGATGTGCTACCTCGACTGAAAGCCCCAGGAAGCACTACGGAGTAATGAATTACTTTGAATGGCTCTGGGGAGTAGTTATTTCGAAATAGTGGTAGTGTGGAAGCTTATGTTGAAATAAGTGTTATTCCTCATTGAAAGCAGGAGTAATTATTTTGAAATCACTCCTTAGTGTACACCTGGGCTTAGAGTACATTGAACTCTGTTTAATCTTGAATTAGTTGTGTTTTGCCTCAAGCCTATTTCTCAAATCGCGTAACATTTTACTGAAGGTGTCTGCCCTTCAGTATTCTGTTCCCCTTCTGCTATGCCCATTTTCCTGGACAAAAAGTTTTTTCTTATTCTATGTCCAACAGAAGAAATGGATGTTTTGCATGCCCTAATACTTTGTTAGGTGCTCCTCTGTTAGTAAATGTTGCCATCCAGAAGATGGCAACCATACTGGCTCCATATTGGCCTTCAGTTACATGCTTTCTTTCCTTAGTGCAGTGACCAACAACAAGATGACCAAAATCATCTGGGTTGTTTTTGTGTGTGTTTCTCTTTGTTTGAACGGACATGAGAGGTTTGTTTTCAAATCAGCCTTTGCTTTAAAGACTCTGAGATAGGGCCCCGGCACCTTGAAGCATGTTGTATGGTGGTGAGCATTCAAAAGATCCCATGTGCACTAACTGAGTGCTATATGTAAGCACGTATTCATCATTGTGGTTATTAAGTAGAGGTTGAACCTCTGTAGTCCGACCCCTCAGGACATGACTGGTGCCAAACAAGAGAATTTTCTGAATCACAGGAGGCTGATATTGTCTTGCAGAATTACTAACACTTCCACTGCTTCCTGGGTTCTTAGTCCGAACTAAATCACAACACAGAACACTGTCTTCTAATTTACCCCTGAGCGCCAGGCATGGTGGCTGTAAACAAACTTTATGGAGTTACAGGAAACTTGCCCATACCCATAATAAGTGGACATCTGGCTAACTAAAATCATGCTGGACCACAGATGTTGCTGGACCAGAGAGTGTCGGATCTGATGAGTATAGATGGAACCCTTTCTAATCTGTCACCATTCCATGCAAGAGTGCCCTGCAATACAAATTCATTTCAGTTTGGCTACAGAAACAACATTCTCTGATTGGATAACTACATTGGAGATCTTTGGACTCTCAATATATTTCTTCTAGCCCATAAAAAGAATAAGGTGGCTTCTCAGAGGACAACGATCTCATTACCGGACGGGAAGCA
>CM057845.1:106645339-106664105 GCA_030068395.1 Apalone spinifera | reverse complement strand
GCCTAATCTACATCTCTCTGTCGACAGAGAGGTGTAGTCTAGACACAGCCTATGGGTCCTATGCAAGCCCTTTCAAGTCAATGGAAAAGCTTTCACTGGCTTCAGTGTGCTTTTGGATCTGTCCCCTTTGGGGAACTCCAGGTCCAATTTTAGCTTTAGGAAAAACAACACCTGATTTAAATAAAAAACACAACTGAGAAAAATCAAAAATCCCATTTTATAGCAGCTTCTCCCTTCAGTCAAATGAGCTCGTTTTCTATTTCTCAAAGAGCAGCATCTGGTAGCTCAGGATCCACTTCCTCCCTTCAGCTCCACAGCCCACTGCAGTTCCTTAAGAGTTAACTTTGCTGGCCCCATCTATCAGACAACCAGTGAGGCATCAGGAAAGAATGATGGATGTAAAATTATTACAGGGCTGCCACCCGATACACTTAGTGCCATTTGTAACTAACACTGGAACTGACACACTTTTTTCATTATTAAACATCCACATTAAGTCAACATTGGTCACTGTCATTTCATGTTTGGCACTTTGTTAAAGGGAAGAGAGAAGTGTTGTGTGCATGGAGGGGGAAGGGAGTGTAGTGGGAAGGATGAGAGGAGATGAGGTGGGCGGAAATGGGAGGAAAGGCATCTTCGACCTACTGTTCTAAAAGCATGAGTAATAAAAACAGCTTCTGCTTACAATGCTGGAATAAATATTGTTACAAATAGCTCTTTAGTTACAACCCAGCAGACAAGTACATGTCAGAGCCTTTTAGAAGAGAAATGTACTCTCTGCAATAAGTGAGGGAACTGGTATCATAGGTTAAGAAACACTATGCAATGTGTGCACGTGTGTTTTTTGTAGCGTACTCAGTTTTGAGTGTGCTATGTCTATGCGCTGCCTGTGCGCAGGGCAGTCAGAAATTAGTAAATCTATTTGCTGGAGCATACCTGAATGCATATGAATGTGCCATTTGAGGACCTGTTTCCATGCATGTGTGTGTTTGTGTGTGTGTGTGTGTGTTTTTACAGATATTTGAGTATGTACATGTGTATTTACTTGTGTATAGGTCTGAGTGTATATATAAATGTTTGGCTACATTTTTTGTGGGGGGATGGAGCATATGCATCTGTTCTATGCAAATATGTGTTGTGTATTTGTGTTGTGTGTTTGTATGAAGGCACACGCACGCCAGAACCTGTGGTTGTGTTCCTTCAATGTGTAGCAGGCTGTGCAGTTTTTTTGCTGTACAAATAGACCATAGTCCACTTTTTGATGCTGTTCCCTGCAGTGTTTGATCTGGATGAAAATCTGCACTCTTTGAGCTACATGTTTAAAAGGTAATATTGTTTTTGTAGAGTAAGTGTCAAGCTACAATTAACTAGATCGCAATTACAAATAAAACTATATTGCTGGGTTTCTAAGAAACCAGAAAACATACACACTCTTTTCTAATTTATATTTTTAAAGTTCTTTTCTTTGGGTATGCAGTAAAATATCTTGAAGCATTTCAATTAAAATACATTTCAGTAAAATCTACATTCATTATGTAGATTTTACTAAAACCCTTTGAACTGAAGTACCCATAAAGTATTAGGTGCCCACAAATCAAAATATCCAAAAGTCCTAGTCACTTTTGAATATCTTTCCCTGCTTATGCCTCCTTTTGCACAATGCCTTTGCAATCCCACATAATTTCTTTCTGTCTCACTCCTGCCTTACAACCGAAAACACTGCCTATCTGTAGAGCCCATTCTAGTTAGCAACATGAAAACTAGCCAGTGTGCCACATGAATACATGTGGAAAACAGTCTCTGATGCGTTAAACTACACATTCATAAAGGTGATTTCCTGCCCTTGCACCTTCCAGCCACCCTCACAGACAGATTCTTAATAGTACTCATACCTAGGGGCAATTCAAAAATGCAGACCCTGACACTGTTTGGCTGGGATTACTATTAGGGTATGTCTACTCTGCTGGGGGGGGAGGGGTTTCGAAAAAAGGTATGCAAATTGCGGTTTGCCATTTGCATACCTCTTTCCGATTCTTTTTTGGGAGAGACTTTTCTGATATTTGGCCTGTGTACACTGGATCAATTGTCAGAAAAACCTCCTTTTTCGGAAGAGCCCTTATTCCTCATAAAATGAGGAATATAGGGCTTCTGAAAGAGTGCATCTGCTCTCCTGGAAAAAATTCCATAGTGTAGATATAGCCTTAGTGTGAAAAGAGACTCAACCTGCCCCAGAATTAGCTCTATAATTTTACCAACACTAGCAAAAAAGGGACTCACACTCTGGACCCTGCCATGGCATTGTGTGCCTGCCCATAAAGATTAGTAACATTCCAGCGAGAATGCAGTGATTCAGTATCATCTTGCTCTCCAACATATGCCAGACACAGCTATGTTTCCCATTCGTACCTGTTCTGCAGGCAGCGAAGGACACAAGCAGGAAACCCAAAGACCTTTGGCAATTTGGTGTGTTCGCCCCTTAAATCACTGGGCTGGCCCTTAAACTTGTTGATGTAAACACTTAGGGCATCTTAGCAGCATGACCATTCTTTTGAAATACATTCAAAATAAGAGGTTCTTATTCCGGCTTCCTGTAAACCTTACTGCACAAGGATTAAGAAAGATGCCGGAATAGCGATTTATTTCTAAATTAGCGCTGTGTAGACAGTGCCAAATTTTGAAATAAGCTATTCTGAAATATGCTCAAATTGTATAGCTTATATTGAGTATGTGCTACTGTATAGACATTCCCTTAGAGACCAATCTGTAATGTTCTCAGTTTCTCTTTCTCCACTGACTTCCCTTTTCATGAAAGAAGAAGAGAGAAGGGGAAGAAAAATCTTGGAAATACTGTCAATTTCCCTTAAATTGTATCCCCCCCCCTTTTTTAAATCATATGCTTAGGGGAGGTCTTGATAAAAACTTTAAACAAAAATTTAGATGCGAATACCCTCCAACATTGGAGAAGTTCAGATCCTGAATTGGATCAGAACTTCTCAGCTGGCTATAATTAGTTGAGAAAACCCAGAATTTATGGAAAGTTTAGCTAGGTTTCCCAACCCTACTCAAGAATGAAAGCCTGATAAAGTTTGGCAGCTATTGTACAAAAAAGCTATTTCCACTTTAGAAAAGAAAAACTGAACTCACCACCCCGTAAACGCAATACCTTCCCTCTTGCACACCCTAAAAGAATCTCTTCCCCCAATAAGCCACACAGGGAACATGAACTAGAGAGCAAAATAAACCCCAGAGCTTGCGGTAAGGGTGAGAAGTGAAAACAGAAGGGATGAGGAGGAGCATAACAATAGGAAAGTAACAGAATAAAGCGAATGCAGATGGTTCCACTCCTGTTACTTAATCAAAAGGCTGTGCAAAGTCACTAGAGCCAGCATAAAGTCATGTGTTAGAACAACAGCTGATCTGTGTATTAAAGAAGATTAACTTGCAGTGCCATGGTGGAGGGCCTGGGATTATTTTATGTACTTCCATTGCTGTACAAGCCGTCAGCACAATTACTGCCCTCCGATGTGAATGACTGATCTGTAACCACAGCTAAACAGCATGCTGCTTAGGGGCCTGGGTGCTTCATGAAGATGAATTTCCATACCATCAAAGTGCTTTTAATGGGCTCCCTGATCCAACCACAAGGCCTGCTTTGCAAGTATATAGGACTCAGGATGAAGGCTTCCTGTCCAAAAGGATTTGGTCGGTTGTCACTTGACAATTCCCAGCCAGCACAGGGGAGGAGAGGGGGGAGATAGGTAGAGTTGTCTCTGCTTTGGAGGATTAAAAAAAAAAAAGGGTACAGATGCTTTCTGAATGCAACCAACTGCTGTATCCACAGCTGAATTCAATGCGCTTAACAAATAACGGCAATTTAGCTATGCTTGCGAGGAATAGCTTGAGTCACTTTGCATTAGCATCTGGCTGAGTGTTAAAGTCATTTCTACATGGGGAGCACAGAAAAGGAATTTCTGCTCCAAGCATCCTTTCAAGAATGCTTAAATATTTGAATATAAATTCCTTTGTGCTTGTGATCACTTCGCCTTATAGCTGACACTCCACTTTCCCCCCTTTCCTTCCGCTTCTCTTCTATGTGAAATGCTATAAACATGCTCTCACCTCACCCCCCCTCCTCCATACCAAATGCCCTTATTCTTCTAAAGGAGGTTTTATATACTGCCAGACACCTATTACACTGACCTCTTTTTTTTTTTCTCCCCCTTCCTCTCCGGAGTGTGCATGAAATTGGAGCCATTTCTACATCATTTACACCCATGCTAGGCTGGTGAAAAAGTACAGTAGTGACAGACTCACATGTACATTTAACATTCATTATCCGGTCTGCTGGCTTCTCACAGCTTATTGATCAAACTCCACCTAAAAAACCAGGGAAACTGGAAAGCTATCCAAATTAGCAATCTGCTCATTCTGGACAATATTGTTTGACTCACAAGCTTCCCAGGATGACTGGACTTTCAAGTTATTGCTAAGTAGCTGATCATTTTTAGTCTATTTGTCTGCCTATTTGAATGAGTCATATGGGAATCACCAAATTCAATAATATTTTATCTTGATTATTTGGTGGAATTATAGTAGTTTTGCCTGGAGAACTATTTGGGGAGAAAAATGTGGAAAATATATGATAATGCCACAGATTTGTGAAGCATCCAACAACTTTTGCATATTTCTGTCTTAGACAGTTTAACTGTCTTGGCTCAAGGTAATTATGGAAGGGAGCAGTGGATCTAGGCACCTAAGGGTGGGGCAGCAGAGAGTAGTCACAAGCGTTTCCTGAAAAAAACAGGAAGTGATGAAACCTGTGACTCTTGTAACCCTACGACAGTGCTAGATACAATGTATACAACCATTACTTGAGATGAAAATATTACTTAAATGACAATTTTGCTTCTTACACCTGAGCAGGCCAGTTCAACATTAGAATAATGCAGGGGCCATCAAGTCTTATCATTTCTAAATTCCACTAAAAGTATTTGGTGCAGTTTGTATTGTCAATTCTCTGTTTTTTCAATTTTGCTAAGTCATCTAACATGACTTGACAGTGCTATGTTGCAATGGTCACGAAACATCATATATGACAACCTCGTAAGGCTAAATACCCAGAAGCTGAGCTTGAGTATCAGCAAAGCTTATGTTCTTAAAGAAGCTTGCATATTTTCAAATCCAGCTCATCTCACAAAAAAACATGTAAGCATTTCCATAAAGTAAGACTTTCACTCAGACCCAGATATATCAAAGATCACCTAGTCATAATACATATTGACAGCCTGGAACAGAGAATTAGTGGTCTCCAAAGTTTTCATGAGGACTTTAAGTAGGTTTTATTCTCTAGTCTCTCCATGCCTGTGTGTGGCTGGGATTTCTTGTTTTCTGTTACAGAAACAGATGTTCTAAAAGGAAGAAGGGAGACAGAGCAAGAAAAAGAGGAAAAGAAAGGAGTGGGAGAAGAAGTGTCTGTGTGAACATGGCAAGAATATGATCTATCAGTGACTATCAGAAAAGGGAGTCTCAGGAACTGACCTTTTCTGTCCTGCAGTTATTGAGACCCAGACTATTCACAACAGCCACCTTCCCATCAAGCACCTGTTGTTCCCTCCGAAGTTGCTCCTTCATCTGGCGGGCCTCCTGGATTGCCTTGGTAACAGCATCGTGGTCATTTAAATAACCTGACGACGTGATAGAAGAAAGAATATCTTAAAAAGAAAGGAAGAAAGAAAGGAAAGTTATGAGAAAACATTTTCACTTTTGTCAGTGAAACTCATCAGTGCTTTCTTGGGCACTTAATTAAATGAGAAGGAGACAGAGACAATGAGCAGACCCATAAACCTGTCTGTGCTTGGAAATTATGCTGTTCTTATGATAGAATCACCTGGGTATAAACCATAAGAAACATTAGTACCGATAGCATCATTCTGACACTTGAGTCCATTAGTTTTAATGTTTACCCAACATTATAGAGATTGGCCCTGTGGACTATATTCAGCAGGATGTAACTTGATAAGGGACGTGGGAGGCCTTGATCATGCAAGCAATCCAAAACTATTAAAAATAGACCGTTTTTTCCCTTCCCTTTCTTAAAACTTGTGAATACATTAAAATAAACCACAGGTGGCGATGGTTTGCTAGAGATACAAAGCACATAATGGCTGGGAAAAGAAACTTCCGCTGCTGAATGCTCCCCACCACCACCTGTCATTCAGAAATGTGTAAGAAACCACAGCTACATGGACCTATGTTCCCACTCTATTCATGTTGCTGATAGTAGGTCAAATGTCTACACTATTTGGCTGTGAATTCACTGCCTAGGGTTTAGCACAAGTAGGGACTGAATTATTTCATTTTAAAATGTTACAATCATCACCAGTGCTGCTAATGCTATTTAATTTTAAATGTGATACTTTGTCATTTTTTTCCTTTCGTGTACTGTAGATTATACTTATTATGATCTGCATGTGATTTGTAGGATGGAATACTGATGGAAGACTTCAAGCTCCAGTCTGTTTTTCAAACAGTATAGGAGAAGCTAGTTCTATCATTCCTCCCCACCTCCACCCCCCTACACTCTCTCTCTCCCCTTTCTGTCTTTTAATTAGGGCATAAAAATGGCATAAAATGAATCTGTAATATGAAATTGCCCAGAAAAGGGACTTCTGTTTGTGACATGAGGCTAAATCTAACCAGATCCATTGGTGAATTGTGACAGATGGAGGGACTGTGAGACAGAAGGCAAGCACTAATCACACACAAAATGACCGGCTTGCCTCAACATGTTCCATGGATTCCAGCAAACTTTACACCCTAATCCATTTTTAGAACAAAAAACATCTGGGCCATAAATCCTCTAATCTGCCAAAACACGCTATTAAATCCCATGATTTGTTGAAAAACACTAAGATTAAAGAAAGGAAATATAAAATGGCTAACTGCCGTGTTAGGAAAGTGTTATTAATACTCTTTCTTTTGTCTCAATTATGAATGTTCTGTTCCTAAAGAGCCTTGTCTAATCATGTCAGATTACACATCCTTGTTGTATTGCTAGACTCTTCTATCTGATCCACTGATTGCCAAAAAACGTAGAACATTGTCTTGCTGCTTAAAACATTTCAGTGGAAGAAGCTGATGTCAGATTAGTTCACTGCTGCAATGCTGTTCTCCCCCTCGTCCCTTAAATTATAACCAAATGAACCTGGCATTCTGGGCTCCTTTGAAAGATATTTATTGAATTGCTCCCTCACACCCGAACTTTACAGAAACTTTTGCTTTCAATTCTCCAGTTAGATATCTGAAAACACTGGGAGTTTTACATAACATTAATTTGATCCACATAACTTATTTTTACCAAATGACCTAGCTCAGTGTTTTCAGAGTAATGACAGCTATTTCAGTGCTAGGAAGGATGTAATCTGCACCTCCTATATTGCATCATACTAGGGTGCGGGGGGAGGGGGAAGTGGGATTGGTCCCTCTCTTAACAAGTTGCTTGGTTCCTTCCCCACCTCACATCTGTTATTGACCAAGTTTGCATTTGGTCAAAATAAATTAAAGTGCAAACAAAAAAACCCCAGTGACATTTAAAAATAGCAGTGCTTTGGAGCATGGGAGGTATAATAGTTATAATCTGTATTATAGCTGAATTTGCCTCAGAACTGGAATTCATGTCCTTTCCTAGACCATTTGATTTTTTTCCTGAGTACCACTATCTTTGAGAAAGTTTGGCATGTGACAGTGAATAAAAGCAAGCACTTCTTAGATTTTTTCAATAGCTGCCAATATGCTCATATGCTGAGAAAAGATTAATATAGAGGGAAACCAAATGGAAATTCTTTTTGTTTAGGATACACGGTGAATTATTGACAGAGACACACTAAATGCACTTTGTCAAACCAGTATCTAGATGTTGGAGACAATCCCTGTAACTGTGGGGAGGGAGAAGGGTGACTTGTTTTTGTTTTTAACAGGTAGGCATTTTTCTGCTTCAGAAAAGAAATGCCTGGAGAAATATTTGGGAAAAAATTGTGGAAAATATACGATAAAACAATGGATTGTAAGCATCCAACAACTTTTGCATATTTCTGTCTTGGACAGTTTAACTGTCTTGGCTCAAGGTAAATGTGGAAGAGAGCAGAAAGGGAGCAGTGGATCTAGGCACCAAAGGATAGGGCAGCAGGCATTGTCCTGTTTTTTTTTCAGGAGTCATGAAACCTGTGACTCTTATAACCCCCACGACAAAACAACAGTGCTAGATACAATATATACAACCATTACCTAATAGGAAAATATTACTTAGTTGACAATTTTGCTTATTACAGTTTAACAAGCCAGTTAAAAATTAGAATAATACAGTGGTTGTATATGAAGCCATGACATATGTGATTCCTCTAGTTCAGTGATGGGCAATATATGCTGGGACCCTCCGGCACAGAGCAACTCATGCCGCTTTAAGTGCCTGGCTGTTCTCTATGGCACTTTGCTCCCAGGGGGGAGAGGGGAGGCTTTGTGCACTGTCCTTGCCCCTGCCCCCAGCAAAATCTCTCTGCTCACATTGGCCAGTTTCCAGCTAACAGTAGCTGAGAGGTTTTGCTGGGGTGTGGAGACAGCACATGAAGCCTTGCCCTCCCCCCTGCAATCGCCACCCCCGCCCCCGCAGCCCAGAGCAGAGAGGCACATGAAGAGAGCAGCCAACCGTTTTGAGCAGCCTGGGGTTGCAGCAGGTGAGCAGCCTACCTCAAGGTCCCGCAGGGTTGCTGGCTGGGAACTCCCTACATAAGTATCTCCCAGGCAAAGCCTGCCTCTGGCACCCCACCCCCTCCTGTACCCCAACTCCCTGCCCTTGGACACCACCCTCTCCAGCCCCAGGTCACCACTCAAACCCTCTGTACCCCCTTTTCCCTCTGCCCCCAGGTCACAACTCCCTCCCAGACCCTGCACACACACCCTCCTCCTCCCCCCCTGTGCTCTTCCCTAGGCCAGAATCCTCTCCTGCACCTATTCCTCTTCCGAGACACTGCATTCCAAGCCCCTACCTAGATCACAATCCCCTCCTTCACCCAAACTCCCAAACCAAAGGACCACACACCATATGTACCACTTCATATCAGAAATAATGTAGAGCATGCAGCTGAAGAAGATGCATGTTCCCATTGGCCACATACAACTGAACAATATTGAGAGCACAGTAAAAACAGTCTAGAGGGTGGATTTTGAAAGATGACTGCAAAGTGAATTTAGTGGTGGGGAAAGGTGCCAGACTATTTGAATTTCAGGACAGTGAGCTTAAGCCCACCTAGATCAGAAGGCCCACCCTCTTATGGGCAGCCCTGGGGATCAAAGTCCTCTTTTTATATCCAGAGACAGCATGGTCAATGGCCTTGCAAGGTTCCCAACCAGTGTGCCCACTTTTGCTGGGGGTTTGACTAAGATCAACAACTCATTTTGTTAAGGTCAGCAAAGACACTATACTTTTGCTTTTGCATACTACAACTGTGGTTGGCTGTGAACTAGTTACCTAGCAGTAAAAGTCTCCACAAACCATTACCAAGCCTCTGAATCATCTAGTCCTCCATAAAAGACAGATTTTTGATAGGAGCAGCCTGTGTCTGTCCAGGTCTCGGGCCGCATTTAATGACAGCTTATCTTATGCAGTACACACAATGATACTGTTCAGCTAGCAACCTCAAAAAGTCACTTTCTGTATTTGTAGCTAGGAGATATAAAGCAGTGAACTCTATGTCATTAACAATAACTTAAGTATGTTATCTTTTGCTCCGCCGTTTTCCATGGTTTATTAATGGTATAACACATTAATTCTTCTTACAAGAGTGACCTTTAAAGCTCCATTCATCCTCGCAGCTTTTATCCAATTACATTATCACTCATTACAGGTACAGTGTTTCAAAATCTGCATTTGGTTAAAAGGAGAAACGTAAATTGTAGGGATCTCAAATCTATGCAAAATTCCAGGGTGGAGGAGAAGGAGTACAAGAGATGGTCTACCACTGAGATGCAGGTCAGATTATTACCCCTATGCTTCAAGCAGCTGTTCACTCTCTTCAAGAAAAAGGGTTTAAAGTGAAAAAAATGAAAACTCAGCCCACAGTGCACAGAGAGCAGCAGGGCCAAACAGATTAAAGATGCAAATACATTACTAACCTAGCAAGTTAAATAGTGTAGTTCTAATAAGAATAATGCATAATAAGTTATGAATGAACAATGGGGTATTTATGAAACATTTATGAGGTTTTATAGAATGTCATACCAGATAAAGTAATTTCCTTTTTAGCCTGGCCATAAAAATATGTTCTCTATTTGGTTCATGTAATCATATTTCCCATCAGTCTGAGAAGGGTACTGTAAAATCCACACTTATGCCCAAAGTTTAAAATCCATATAAGTGTGGGTCTTACTGGTGGATGCACAGCAGGTATATGATCCACAGTGCATTTGGGTGGAGTACACGTCCATTCGCAGGGAAACAGAATGGATGTCTCAAACAGCTTCAGCGCATTGCAATGGAAAAATCATAGGATCAGCCTATGATCCATTCAGTCCGGTATCCAAAATTACCCAGCACTGTTTCAGAGGAAGGTGCAAGAAACCCTACAATAAACAACTGTAGAATATTCTGCCCCCCTTCTACATGAAGGTCTAAATTAATCCCCGATAATGATTAATTTATACCTTGAAATCACAATTCAACTTACAGTAGAATCGTAAGAGTTACGAACACCATGGGAATGGAGGTTGTTTATAACTCTGAACAAAACATGATGGTTCTTTGAAAAGTTTACAATGGAACACTGTCAGAGTAATGAACACAACTTAATGCAACTTTGAAATAATACTGTGCAGAAGAAAATTGCTGCTTTCAATTTATGTTTTAATAATTTATGTTACACTACAGTACTGTGTTAATTTGCTCTCCCTTTGGTCTATGAAGTGATTGTGTACTTCTGGTTCCAAATGAGGTGGGCAGTTGATTGGTCAGTTCATAACTCTGGTGTTCATAACTCAGACGATCTACTGTATATTGGATCACTTTGTACAGTGAGCTGGAAAAGTTTAGAATGAAAATGGGTGCGTCTGCATGTTATTTACACGTGTAAATATACACATACGGACATGACATGCATGTGCGTGCACACTGACCCACCCTTTTCATATAAAGCATTTGTGAAATATAAAGTGTGAATAATACCAGAACCATTTATTACTTAAATGGTCGCTAGGAAGGCAGATTTGGAGGGAGGGAGGAGTAACAGATATTACAGAACAACACTAAAAGCAGCTAGCCCAACTGTTTTCAAGATGCAATGGAAAGTATGTTTTGAAATATACCTGGTGACTTTTTAGTTAGATATTAATACTATTCCTAATAGATTAAGCTAAAATAATAACCCATGAAGCTTTTCAGTGGACTATTCATTAAACCTATAATTTTCTAAAGAATATGCAGACATATAACTCCTACAGATTTTTCAAGTTTATTCATGAATTGCGTATGCTTTTAAATGACACTGGCAAATGTCTGAATCACTGTAATGCAGTGGGAACCACAAAAATATCATAACTTATTATTTGTGATCATACAGAAGTCATATGAGGATCTTTGAATGAAACAGCCACTGGAACTGGGGGATCTGATAAAATTTAATTTTCACCAATTCAATAATGTGGTGAGAGTTAAGATCCTGATCATGCACTTCTGAGATCATGCAGAGCTTTTCCACTGACTTCAATGAATGCAAGATCAGGCCCCACCATCGATTTATCGTATACCATTGTGTGGCATTGGCTGGCAAATGAGGATTTTCATGCTCACTCCATGCTACATCAACAAAACCAAAAGAAAACAAACTTACCTATTGTGTTAACTCTGGCTGAAGTACTAGTTAATGTTGCTGGCACAGAGGATTTGAGTGAACTGGCCCCACTGTTTATTCTCAGAGCTGGCATATGAGGAGAGGTGGGTGATGTTGGAGATTTTCCCTCAGATGTCTTGGGTTTAGCTGAGAGGTTCAGTGGCTGGGCCACTTCATCCTATAACAAGTACAAGATAAAGCATGTGATAAAGATACTGCTGCTGCCATAGTTGTACCCAAACACAGACAATCACTTTAATTCATGTGAAATCACAAATTAGTGTTGCTAAAAATACATGAGACAACATTTCCTATGACACTGTCATGATATGTCAGCTGGGAATCAAAATATGAATTGGAGAATTATCTCCCTGGAATTAGAGAACATTCTTTATTTGCGCAACATGCATAAGAATTTTCCCCACATTTGAATCTACACGATACATAGTTACACGATGCAAATGAGAGGACATTTACAATATTTTGGGGGCAAAAAATAAAAATTAACCACAGCTTATTGTCTAAAATTCAACGCTAACCCAAATTTACTTGTCGTTCTAGAATTTGGGTAAATGTGTGTGAGTGTATGTTGATTTTATATTTCTATTTTTGTTTTCCTCTGATTGTCCTGGTTTTCACAAGTACCAAAGTACCACAAACAATCTATTTGGATATTTTTAGTCAGAACTAAAAAATCTACTTTTGTGCTAGGCTTGCATACTTTAGAATAACATTTTTGGATGTTTATAAGAAAGTTTAGAGGCTCACTAGTACTTACCATGATTTGTACACACTGAAACCATGGGCCAAGTTCATAAAGAGAGTACAACTACCATGGAAATCTACAGGAGTTATACTTCCTTTGTCCAGGAATGAATCTGGCATATATATAATGGTATGATAGGATAGCAGCAGGCACACAAATATGCAGAGAAGTATAAGCTTATATATATGACGCTAAATTCAGTCCTGGACAAAGCAAGTATAACTCCTATTGATTTTTACTGGTAGTTGTACTCTCTTTATGAAACTGGTCCATGTTTAACTATTAGAGAACCTCTAAACTTTATTATGCCAGATTCTTATGCCACTTTCCGCGCAAGTGTGTGTCATAGAAAGAGTAGAGTGCTATAAATAATGCTGAACAAAACATTAAAAATAAAAAGTCACATAGTCATATGATTCAGTTTAACTCTAACAAAATGCAAAGGAAGGGTCAGAGAAGCCTCTTTCGGTCCCTAAAGTGGAGATAAATATTAAACATTTTAAAAGCTACGTTTTAATATTCAGAAATGTACTTATGTTTTTGGACCGGAGGATGGTGGGTTTGATTCCCGCCCCCTCCACCTGCCCTGGCACCCTCTTGTAGGTAGGTACTTTGTGTGCCTGCTACTATCATATCATGCCAAAGCAGAATATGTTAAAGGATAGGCTTCTTAATTCACAAGTTGTAGAGCGTTTAGTTCTGGAAGGAAATCTTTTAGTAATGAAAGTAATATTCAATACCGTGATCACAATGTTGCATAGGCCCTATTACAGATATAGTAGGGATGATTCGGATCTTTCTTCATAAATTTTACATTTGAGAAAGTCCATTTCTCATACAAAATTACTCCCGACTGATAGCAGTGAGCAATCAGAATCAGGGCCAAAATGTAGGATAGGCAAATGTAGATCAAACTCCACTAGAATTTTTCCCTGTTACTGATGGAGTATCTGCAGCTACTGCAATAATAATTCTGATCCAAAGAATGCAGGATGCTGCAGAGTAAGCAAGGAATTTTCCATTGGGCCATACTGCATACGGAAATATGCTTTATAAATAAGAATGTCTTCATCATCATGCAACCTACTTGTAATTCTGCAAAGCACTGTTATGCCACCTTTCAATTATCTCAAATAGGCAAGCTTCTGAGTTAAGTGTCTTTATTATTTTTGAATGTATTTGATTACTATTATACTTTTGTAATCATCATAGTTAAAATGAATTAAAGCAGAATATACAAAATGATCAGGGAAATAAAGGACAAAAATGTCGTTTTTAAAGCGACAGTTAAGTTTTCCTAGATATTCCCTGTGAAGAATAATGACGACTTAACTCACTGCCTTTCCATGACATTTAGCTCCTTAGAGGAAATTTTACCCTGTTCAATTGATATTTTTTGACATGTATAAATTTACAATGTTAAGAACCCATTCCACTTAAGACTAAGAAATACAAATCCAGTCCTAATGCTTGACCCAACAAACCATCTGTGTTGATGAAATGTGCCAGACTAATATCCCTGGAGACCAAAGTCCTCTATTTAGCACACATCACAAGGAGCAATGCAAACTTCCCCACTAACTTTTATCAGCTCGCTTCCAGATAGGTCAGTTTCCATGTACATTCAATTCTTGACCTCTATGATAAATGCCAAAAAAAGGATAGATTAGTTCCAGATATGGTGGTGACCTCTGAAGAAATGTATGTCCACGGGAAACCTGACTGAGGCCACCACCTCATTTCACATAGTCGCCACCACACAGTATCAAATGAGAAGGACTTTCGCTGACCATATAGACTTAGACTGGATTCAAACCTACATTTTAGAGGTGAGGGCTCCATAGTCTCCCCAACGGAGCCTACAGTCTCTGCAGGCTCCTGGGTAAAGTGAGGGGGACCCGATCTGCACTCCTGAAAGGGATGAGGCCTCAGGCGGAAGGGGCAGAATGGGGGCAGCCGTCCCTCAGCACCGCTAGGAGCATGGTGCTGACCTCCCTGCCCCATCTTCAGAGCTGTGCAGAGTTGTGCTCCTGCAGCAATTAAAAGGGCGTAAGGCTCTGGATGCCACCGCTGCCCTAGTAGTGGTGGTGGCTCGGAGCCTTGGGACCCTTTGAATCACTGGATCCGCTACTCCCCTCCCCAGTCCACCCCACCCGTTGGTGCATCTGAGCCTCCCCCTTTATATCTTTCATCTTTGGGCTATGCAGTCCCACTGAGCTTCACTTCCTTTCCTTCTTTGTGTTTCTTTTTTTTTTGTTTTCCCTGCCTCCCTGATTCCTAGCCACCCCTTTTTATTTCTGGTGTGAAGTGCAAAGCTTTTTGCTAGCTCTATAAGCAATTTTATTTTTTGTGTCTCATTTAACGCACATTGGATGTGGAGGTGGTGGTCTTTTCTGTCTGAGTTACAGCTCCCGCCATGGAGTTGTCTGTGCTGTAACTATTCATGGTGCTAGGAATGCTCTTCTTCATTCAAGTCAGCATAGCTTTCTCTGGAGCCAAGAAGTGTAAGGCCTTGTGGAAATAATAGAAGATGACAGTTCCTGAGCTGATAAATGTCATTCCAAATTTCCCCTTCATTCACTTTCATTGCGTGTTCAGGCTAATGGTAAATTAATTGGAGGGCAGAAAAGCTTAGTTCTGATACAGGAGAACGAGTGGATTATTTTGAGCTATTATACGTATTTACAGCATGATGTTACTTTACCATTCAGAGTTTGTAATATTTTACCTATCTTATTTCAAAAGGCCTTATCGAGCCCATATGCAGACTGAAATGCTATTACAAATCTGATTTGAGACACTTAAAAGTCTGAATCAGATCCTTAGGATCTGGTAAAAAATGTTTTGGGATTTGGTAATAGAATATAATGGTTTTGAACATGAAGATCAAAAATAGAACCCTCCCTCAACATTCAATGGGACACACTGTCCTTCCTTACTTGCAGACCTGCATTTCTTTTCGCAAGCCAAGAGAGCCTACTCTCAACTCCCCCAGTTTAAACTGGAAAGAGCTGCATTTACTTCTTTATTGATTTACACCTGGGTAACTGAGAGGAGAATTTGGCATTTCGCCTTATTATTTTTAACAAACACAGTTGCAGCTAGTATGTCGCCATCATAAAGAATTAGGAGGCCCGATTTTCATTTATACCGAGGGATCTTTACACCACTCTGTCAGTGTAAATGGCCCTCCTATAAATCAAAATCAGACCCAATATGACCAATCCTGGTAGACAGTGCCTTTGGGGTGGGGGGCGGGACAGAGATTATTTTTAGGCGGATGAAAGAGTCTAGCATGACTCCTGATACTGACTTTTATTAGAGGAAATCCAAAATCTAATATTGATTGTTCCCTGCACAGGCCCCTACCCCCCACCCATGCAGAGATATTCTAAGACACAACTGATAAGAACAGGCCAATTTTTTTTTTTCAAGAGTTAAAGTCAAACATTTATTTATTTATTCAGCCCAAACGATTAATGCTTCAAACAGAAGACATTAAGACCTAAAAGTTTTGTAGCAATATAAACACAGATGTGATGAAAGTGAAGTATGATCTCGATTAAAGGTTATGAAATGTTTCCTTTAAAAAGTGACATATTTAGCTAACAAAACAAAACAAAAAATTAAGAAATAAATGTGGAGAGCAAAGCAGAAGCAAAAACATATCACTAAGGCTGCTGAAAGAAACTATGTTCAGCAGAACCAATGCATTGTAATGGAGATTTCAGTCCCATATGCCATGGTAATAGCAGCAGCGTATTCTTTCAAACAACCTTAGTGGTTTGCTTTCCTTGGTTGAAAGATCATCATAAACCACACCAAAGATGAACCCAAAACCTCATTAACTTTTGGGACTATGGGGAGGTCAGATCCTAGATCTGATCCAAGTTTTTACAGCTGGATTCTACTAGGGATGTTAGATATCAGGTAACTGAATAGTTGAGTAACCGCATGAAATCTTAGTGGTTACATGACTAGTTGACAGTCCCCAGGGGCAGGGCCAGCAGCCAGTGAGCTGCTGGCCCCACTCCTGGGGACCCTCTGCTACCCTGCACTGCTGCCTCTGGTCTGCAAGGGGAGACAGTTTAAAAAACAGCAGTATGGAGTGGCAGCAGCCCCTGTCCATGGGGGTCCAAGCTCCCTGCAGACAGAGACTGCTCCGTGGGATACGCAGCAGCCTCTGTCCACAGGGAGCTCGGACCCCTCCCCCCAGACAGGGGCAGCTTCATGGCAGCCCCACGTATTCCCAGTTTATAGATGTTTGTATTGCTCTTTGTAAATGCAAAGTGCTAATTACATTTTAAATGTTATTTACACAGGTGGGAAAAACGAGCCAGACAGAGGCTAAGTGATTTGCCCTAGGTCATGCTGTAATTCGATGGCAGAGTCTGGAGCAAACCCTAGGAATCCTGATGCCCAAGTCATTAATATTGTCCCACGAAATAGCTGACTGAAATGATGTTTTCTCTAATGTCTCTAGGGACCAGATCCTGTGATCTCTACCTAATCCTTACTCAGGCAAAAACCCCATAAAGCCAATGGCATTTGTGTCTGCAGGGGGATTTTAGCAGGGACTGCAATGCAATGTTTTCTGAGTCTCTCCGTATTAATAAAAACCATGCCATGTTGTATGATTGGAACTGAAGGAAAGAGGACTGACCTGGTTGTGTGCACCAGTCGGGGGGGAGGGAGGCAGATCAGGTACTTTCATTGGGATTTTAATAATCAGCTTCATTTCACATATTATATAGATTCGTTTATTATTAAAATACAGTTACTGAAACACTGTGTTGCAGTATAATCCCAAGCACTGCGTCCCACAACAGCACAAACTGAAGGTCCAGGTTGCACAGTTTATTACAAAATCATGAACTCCACTGTGCATTATCTAACTGGCAATACAAATGTGCTTAAATGACCTGGCATAAGCACAGCCTAGCATTTTCTACTAAAGAGGCTTTTCATGACCTTTGGGAACACATTTACCACATACTGCTGCCTATCTGAATGACCTTGATGGTACAAATTACAGCCAAATGAATTAGAAACAAGAAGCCAGAGAGGGGGTTTCTCAAAGAATGCATCCCCCACCTCTCGAGAAACAAAGGCATGGCCCCACTTTCCCCACCCGCTTTCTCCTTCATGGAGATCTTCGTTTCAACAAAAATGCAAAATATGGAGCATTTATTGGTGTGTCTGGGCAGAAGACAATGTTGCTATTGTTGCACTTTGAACAATACACCCAGTCACTCACTGGCTTAGCCATCCAGTCATGAACTTATCCAGAAATGTTTAACCAGTAAATATATCAATACCAGGGGGGCAACTGCACACACACAAATAAAAATCTCCAACATCATTATCCCCCCCCACCCTCCCACCACTCCCAAGAGTACAGCTGTGCCCACACAGAATAACACCAGCAGTTCTTTTTCTTTTTCCATAGTCAGTCATGAAATTATCGGTGGTGATAATAAGAAGCCGAGAGATAAAGGCAGTTGTGAAACATGCTGGATAAATGAATCATAGCACTGATATTATCCTCACTGATTAAATAATTGTATTAAATTAAGCAGGAATGTTCAAATGACAGGATGGCTGAATTAGATAATGTTCATCTCCAGCTGTACCTCCTCCTGCCACATTTCCAAGTTTGGATTAAGAATAATGCATCCGTTCCTCTAGAAGTGGAAATGTACGTGTCTTCCTCCCTGTCTTGTTGCCTCTCTATGTAGACAGAGACAAATCTTTGGGTCATAACAGGATGACAAGAACAGCAGATTCTTAAAAATCATAGAAGTGGAGAAGTATTCTTTGGATGCACTAAAATTACTCTGTCTTATTGTACATCTGAGTAACATTTGCAGTTCAGAAAGTCTGAAGACTGGACACTGACCAGAGTTGATCTGGAAGCTGAGGGAAAGGCACTGAAAAGCAGATTCAAGGGATATATTGGAACTAGCCAATTAGCCCGCCATAAGATAGGATTTTCAAGCTTGCCGCCCGGACCCACCTGACCGCTGCTGCTGCTGGGCCCAGCTGACCGCCGCTCCTGGCGGTCCCGGGCGGGGGAGCAAGTGGAGGCACGCGGCCCTTTGGGGTCCTCGCTCCCGACGCATGG
>CM057845.1:106627380-106645239 GCA_030068395.1 Apalone spinifera | reverse complement strand
AAAGGGGGGGGAAGGCACAGCTGGGGGGAGGGCTGTAGGGGAGGATGGAGGGTGGAGGAAGGGGAGAGGGGAAAGCGCTGGTGGGTGGGAGGGAGTGTCTGGACGGCTGTGGCGCTGACGTGCATGGCCGTGTACGTCAGCGTTACGGACGCACAGACACTGGGACACTATATATATAATAAGGCTGTCCTCTATTTCTCTGGCATTGCACAGCATAGACATTTGCTAGTAAAGATATGGTAGCTACAGGTAAATCTCAGTCTGGATTCTAATTTTCACCTCAAACAGTTGCGGGTTGTGGCTTTAGCTGACCCATAAATCTAGTGTAAAAGCCAAGGTTTTTTTTACTGTATTTTGCTCTTTGCTTACTGCATAGCTCCCAGAGCTAGACATTGTATGGGATTGGCCTGAATTACCCAACCAGAGCGGGTGGTTCCAGTCGCTGCTGGTATTCCCCAAATGCTCTTCTTACTTTGGGATTACAAATCCCACTCTTGTTATACTCACAACTACTGCTTTTAGGATAGCAGTTATCCAAGAAGGTAATGTACACAAAGTGGGGGATGTACTTTTTCCTGACATGCTCATGCATAGGTTCCATATCTGTTAATGGAGAAGCATCAGTAAGGAGAGCACATGCTTGTGCAAGATTCTGACCTGGCATCAGGAGTAGTCTTGGAGGGGAGCTTCGTCACAAAGTCCTGTGGATGTTCTAAGTACCAAACTAGCTGAAATCACATAACTCATCTTGAGTGCACAGGACACTGGAATTACACATTCTGCTAAATTCTTTTAGCTCCTCTTTTCCAGGAATACCTTTGGGATTCTGGTGGCTCCCAGGGAGGTTTATTCTTTGGGCTGTCATCCCCTCACAATATTTTCCCTTTCAATGCTCATCCTTTTTCTGGGTCACAACAGACCTGTCTCTAAAGAATATACCTTGGAACTTCCATTAATTTGAAATTGGTTTATTCCCTGAAACACGAGTTTTATATCTCTTCCAAAACACTTAAGTTATTTTAAAATCCTAACAAGAACAATTATGGATCCAGGATCTGGGAATCCTGACTTTCAGTGTTCTGTTCTTACTAACATATGCTCCCGATCGCTGTAAAGCATGTTTATAAAAAGGAGATAGTCTTTATACTGGATTTGGTTTCCTGCCTAAATTGAACTCAATGGCTACAACCTCCCTCTGGCTAATAATGTTCAGGAACTGCTAAGTAAAATCAATAGTGATGAACTAAGAAACGAGAAACCTCAAAAGGAAGAAAAGGACCTGGAAAGAAATAAAACAGGAACCCACAAAGCCAAACAGAATTATAAACTGGTACATTTTAAATGAACAACAAGAAAACAGAAGTCACATCGATCAAAATCTGCCACCTCCTCTCCTCGCTGTAGATGACACGTACGCTAGGAGCACACTACCACCTCAACCCTACACCTACAAAAGGAATTAATTTCAAAAAGACGGCAGACCAAAGCACACCATATCAAAACAAATTAGCAACAAGCCATTCATCCTGCTGTGGTCATATAAGAGAGACAAAAATGCTGCATGGAATCCAGAATTCAGAAAAAACAGCTGTTGAAAACTTTAAAAGAAAAAAGTCAAGAAGACCTTTAAAGAAAAAAATTTCAAACAGCCTGGACAACTCACAGTGGACTAAAAAATTCCTTTTCAAAAACTACCTATGTTCTCTCTGACTTATCTCTATAAAGGCTAGATAGATTTTACATCAACATACAGACAGTTACATATGCAGTACACTGAGTATGCTGGCCACAGATACAGATAGGGCGTATGGATGTAAAACTGTATGAGAAGACTAAATATGTTCTCCTACTGTAGGAATGAACTCGCTGACAATTTAATTGTCAAATATTTAATAGTTTTAGAAGACAAACTGAACACAAACCTCAGATATTAAAAAATAAAATCAAGTGACCTGTGTTACTATCACCCTCTACAAATAAAACTGAAGTGATTTTATTTCTCCTCATTTATGCTGCTTATTTAGTTTTTGCCTTTAACTCCATTTGGGTAACCCTAACCCAACCATAGATCTAATCAGGTTCAGGTTTCTGTAACACATGCATTTCCACATTTTTGGGAGGTATAGAGGAGATATTTAGTACTTCAGGGGAATGTTTCAAACCAACCCAAGTTCTATTTTTAGTTTACTTTTTAAAAAAATGAAATCACTTTGATGTCTCTTTTTTTGTGCCTTCATCCCTTTTCCTACACTTTGGGCACGACTAATTTGGAATATTCCTGTAACAAGGAGCAACATTTCCCCATCTTCCTACTCTGCTATCAGGTATTAGAACCATATAGGAGACATGGTTTAATTTCTGGTGACTCACTGGGACACAGACTGCTTCTTAGCACTTAGTCGCTAAGGTGCTACAGGACTACTTGTTTTTTTGAGTTCCCTTATTAGAGTAACAAAAAAGATATAGTATCATGAGTGATTTCAGATGAATGACTCATATGAAAAAGTGGATTGTGCCCACGAAAGTTCATGATGCTATATATATTTTTGTTAGTCTCTTAGGGTACATCTACGCAGCAGGGCTAAAGTCGAATTAAGCTACGCAACTTCAGCTACATCAATTGTGTAGCTTAAGTTGAAATAGCTTAATTTGGCTTTCGGGGCTGCCTAAACAGCTGGAAGAACACACTTCCTTCGAGTTCCTTTACTCCTAGTGAAATGAGGGTTACCATGAGTCAGAGTCAGAAGTACTCCAGCTCGACATTATTTCAAAATAAAGGCTTGTAATGTAGACATGCACTATGTTATTTCAGAATAATGCCAGTTACTCCAAAATAATGCTCCTGTGTAGACATAGTCTAAGGTTCTATGGGACCACTTGTTTTTTTTAAGTTACAGACTAACCCAACTACCCCTCCGAGGCTTTGTCTAGATTACATTCCTCTTTCGACAGAGGGAAGTAAATTAGGCACTTTGAAATTGCAAATTAAACTGGGATTTTAATTTCCCGCATTTAATTGGCATAATCACATAACGGCGCTCTTTCGAAAAAGCACTATTTCGAAAGTAAAACTGTGGTCTAGACGCGGTTCTTTCGAAATAGTGCTTTTTCAAAAGAGCACCATTATGTGATTATGCAAATGAAGCACGGGAAATTAAAATCCCAGCTTCATTTGCAATTTCGAAGTGCCTAATTTACATCCCTCTGTCAAAAGAGGGATGTAATCTAGACGTACCCTGAGACTCTAATAAGGGAAGCAGCCCTCTGGCAGAGGGACCCAGGGCTTCAGAAAGAAATCTGATGGAAGAGAAAGAATGATTTTATGGTAAAGACACTGGATGGGGACTTGGAAGAGCTGGATTCATTTCCTCATTATCCACACACTTCCAGTGTGATCCTGGATTAGTCACTTAGGCCATGAATCTTCATTATCTTACAGACTGTGAAGTCATTTACATCAGTGCAAAGTGAGTATAAAATGTTACCAAATCAAAAGGGTGGGACTTTTTATTTCTGTAAATGACTGCAGAATGATCGCAGAGCGATCGGAAAATCAGGCCTTTAATCTCTGTACCTTAGTTCTTGAGTTGTAAAATGGCCTTGTTGCTTTTAGCCTATGGATCTGAATCTCACTTACACTAAGACTACCTAACAACACTGCAAGTGTAAAAGAAGTCTAATGTGTATAAATCACAAAACCACAAATGTAGTAGGATTGGGATTTTACCAATTTACCAACTTAAGTTTAAAGTATACGCTAATTAATAAAAACACATTCATATCAAATAACCCTAACAATATAGACCTTTCAAAAATGGAAAAAACTGCAAATCTTTTTTATGCAGTATGGCTAGTGACCGGATAAAATACAACAGACAATAGTAAGAAGTGCTGTGCCAAATTCATCCTCAGTGAGATGCCAAGAACTACTCACTTCTGATTTTCCACCAGGGAAAATGAAATCACTAACTGCTGGATTCTTTAATAAGAACCATGGTCTGACCCTTGAGGTGCTGAGCTCTTGCGGTTTCCGGTGATGTTTATGCTCAGAACCTCTCAGGATCAGGCCCTTTGAAACTAAAACTAGCAACTATATATCAGCATATTTGCTACACTGTAGGAACTCATTACAATTCACTCCAGGAGTTGAGAGAATTACAAAGATGAATTTGAAATCAAATCATAAGAAGTACAAGAACTTTGCTAGGTCAAGTTATGAAGATTTTTGCATTCCATCACTCCATTAACTCTATCAACTACGTGTGCATCCACACACAAAATACTACCCACACTATTCCTTGAGCTGAAGCCATCAGTTAAAAGTATGTTTTTGAAAGGCTGAAGGAAGGCAACTGCTTTAAAAAATATCCTTCAAACAGCCCCAACATCACACTGTGAAGCTGGCCTATTCTTTTCAGACATACAACAAATGTCTATTTAAGAACACATCCAAACACATTCCCATCACTCATCCAGAACACATTCACCTCCCAGAAGCTAATAACGTAAGATATGGAAAGAAGGATAAGAGAGACCTTTAGTCCACCTACTGGCTTGACCAAAGGCAATGAATCCAGCCCTAGCTTATTTCAAGTAAGTTCAATTGTGTCAAAGGTTACCCACAAGCTATTTCTTGATGGTTTATAGCTGATGTCTACAGATCTTCTTTTATTTTAATGATTCTTTGTCTTCACAGCAGTATCCAGGAGGAAAGTAAATGCCTTTAAAATAATTCCAGGGGGTTGACTTACTATTTATGTGGGGGCCTTCTATGGGATACTTTTATACAACACCCTAAAGAAAAACAATGTTTCTCCCCCCACTCACTATATTTAAGATGCTATGTTTTGTGGGCACAAAAAGTATTCTGGGCACAAATACTTGAGATTTGACTCAAATCACGTGTGCCACTAAATAATTATCAGAGAGGCAGCCGTGTTAGTCTGAATCCGCAAAAGTGGCAAGGAGTCCCGTGGCACCTTATAGACTAACCGAAGTGTTGGAGCATAAGCTTTCATGCTTATGTCCCAGGCATCTGATGAAGTGGGACTTTGCCCACGAACGCTTATGCTCCAACACTTCGGTTAGTCTATAAGGTGCCACAGGAATCCTTGCTGCTTTTACTAAATAATTATGATCAAAATAAGATATTTGGATATATTTAAGCATCAGGTGATTTTGTCATTTCATCATTTGCTCTTGTACAAGCCCACAACAGTTTACAAACAGATTTTTACAAACTATGTGCTGTGACTACAATCATTTCATCCAACACTGACATGCAGTCACCTGAGGCTGAATCACCACATTGTCTAACAGAGCACAGAATGAGGAAGTGATGCATATTGCACCTGATTGAAAGTAATGAGCTAATTTTAATAGAACACCTGCTCTAAGCACAATTTTGAAATGATTCATGTGCTTGAGAGCCATTTATTTCTTAAAAATGAGCCTAGAAGTCTAGGCATCTATTATCATCCCCTAAATATTTGCCTTATTTCTCACACAGGACTGGCTCGTATAGGACATTTTATCCTCATAGCCCAGGCAGAGCCACCTGTCCCCCTGTCCAATATCCCCCTCGGATCCAGAACTCTGAAGAGGGGAGTGCACACTCTACAATCCTGGCACTAGGATCTAGGTGGTATCTCCCATTCCCCGCCCCATGTGGGCTTGGGAGAAAGCTGCAACGAGGAAGTCTGCCAGAGACTCCAGCCAACAGGGGCAGGAGCCAAAGCAGAGACTTTTGGTCCTTTGGGATGCATCTAGACTACAGGGTTTTGTCGACAAAAGTTGGCTTTTGTCGACAAAACTATACCTGTGTCTACACTACTGCCGCGTTCTGCCGACAGAATGTGGCAGTTTTGTAGACTGCAGTAAACCTCATTCTAGGCAGAATAACGCCTTTTTTTGATAGTATTCTGTTGAAAAAAGGCGCTATTGCATGCAAATTGCTTTCTCGAAAGAGAACGTCTAGACTCTCTTTCAAAAAAGCGGCTTGCTTTGTCGACAGTACTGGTTGTAGTCTAGATCAGTGGTCCCCAATGCGGTGCCCACAGGTGCCATAGCACCCGCCGGGGAATTTGTGTGTGCCCACCTAGTGACCAGGGCCAGCCCAAGCCATTCTTCCGCCCCGGACGCCTGATGCATGCACTGCCCCCACCCCGGGCATGCGGCGCATGCGCGGACCCCACCCCTGGTTGCCCGGCAGCCCCCAAAAGGTTGGGGACCACTGGTCTAGATGCTCTTTTTTGACAGAGGCTTTGTTGACAGTATCTGTCGACAAAGCCTCTGTCGAAAATAGGCGTGCAGTCTAGACGTACCTTTGGAGAGCTTGCTATAGTTTGGACTGGGCTTTCTATGCCCTGTGCTGAATTGACTTTTCACTCCATGTACCCCGCCTTCCCCAACAGTCTCTTCACCTCACTCTTCTCACTCTCTTTTCCACATCTCTGTCCCCTTTGCCTTCCCTATAGCTTATCCTCCCTAATTAAACGCATCATATATACATACTACATACATAAAATATTGTGGAATGAACATGATGTTTGCTATCATCCCATCATTTACTCTGCCTGTTTTCTTCCATTCCTCTCCATCAGGCTTGTCGGGTTAGATTGCAAACTCTTCAGGGCAGGGACTGTCTTTTTGTTCTGTGTTTGTAGCTGGGGCTCCTAGGGGCTGTGGTAATCCAAATAAATAACAATAACCATAGTGTATGAGGGACTTTAGCCTGGCCTCCCAGGCTTTAGCACAATAATAAGATGGGCAAAGGGTCATATGACAACATTTTGACCTTGAATACCACAAATCTAATGGCACCTGACAAGATGATGTAGACCCCTCGTCCAGCTAAATGTGAGTGGATGTCAGATTTCCCTGACCCATATTCGATTTGTGCCTTTTGTGAAGAGTAGATTACAAGCTCAGTCCAAAACAGTGCCTTGATGTTAAATAAGAAAATGGAGATTAGTTAAATCGTCACTGAGTAAGTTGCTGACTTTTTATTTTAAACAGACATCAATAGCCGGATCATGCAAGCCTTATTCATCTGACTAATCTCATGAAATAGGAGTATGCAGATGAGGAAGAGTTTGAAAGCCCTGATCACTTGGGTAGCAATGGCAGCTGGTCATAATATAACAACATAAAACACAACTTCATGGGCAGGATGATAGAGGCAACACTAGACATGTGTGAGGAATCTTTCCATAGTTGGCCCTTCATTTTCTTCTGGGTGGGTGGAAGTGTGTGTGGTCTGAGAACTTTGGAGCAGTTGAGTTGGGGCAAGAGGATGAGGAGAAGGCCAGAGGCAAAGCCAAAGGGATTATTCCTCAATCCCAGACTTGGCAGAGAGTGAACGCAGCCTGTATTGGATGAGAAAGATTTATGTTTTCACTAAGACTGCCCATGCCAACATTATCGGCAGCCATAAACTACTGTTAACTAAGGATGTAAATGACTAGTCCCTCCCCCATTCCTCTTGCTGCCTCTATCAGAGACAGCAAGTGGGGGGAGCAGGAGCCAGTGCTGGGGCAAGCCGGCACCAATGCTGGGGGAAGCCATCACCAAAGCCAGTTCCCCCTAGCACAGTCTCCGCAGGGGACCTGGAATGCAGGGAGTTAGTGGGGACCGGGTGCAAGCCAGGAATCAGCTGATTTTTGCCTCACACTCAATGCCAGACAGTGTGCTTCTGCCTTTTAAATTTTTGGCTCACGCCATTCCCAGACAGTGCACGTCTGCCGACTCTTAATACATTTGAAAGGCAGAGGTGCAGTGGGTTTAGCTCCTGAGGTCGGGAGCTAACGCCGCTGTGGCTTCCCCGCTTATTGACTGATTGACTAGTCGATGGAAATTCCATTGACTAGTCGATTAAACTAAATTTAACATCCCTATTCTTTACCTCATCCTTAGTTGTGTTAACACTAACCTGGGATGACTAGCGCTCTGAGAACATTATCCATAAAAGGGGAGATATTAATTGGACCTTGAAATGACTAAAATACTCAGCAGTTTCACGATAAAACACATTTTCTCCATCTCATACCTTGAATTAAAATTGTTTTAGTGGCAGTATCACCACATTATTTCCTTTTCTTTTATATTTCTTCATATTTGTCTGTGAAGCATTCAGGGCAGTGGGGGAAAGCACTCTTCAAACACAACTTTAATAAGCTTTTTGTGCCAGTTTTCCTATGGCTATGTCATGTTGGGTTCTGTCTGTCACTATGTAACTCCTGTTGTGTCACGTTAGCTTGAAATCATATAACAGAATGTGACTGATTCATGACGTGGTATGTCATTCTCTGGCATGTCAGCTAAAAGGCTGTACAAATCCATGCCTTACCTATCTATGCACACATAGCTCAAAGTATTTGGAGGTTTTTAGCTGGCACATCCACTTGTTTACACATTGATTCAAAAAGTTGAAAAATACTAAAAATTTACAAACCATTTACGGTTTGTTACTGAAAGAACTTTTCTAGATAATCCCAGTAACTGCATATCCTAATACCCAGTATTCTTACACATAGACAAGGTATTCTCTCCACACACTCCCAGTGCTGTGAAATATCTGCCCATCGTTAATAGATATATTTTTTCTATTCATCAGTCATAATGCTAGTCCGTTCTGCTCTTGAAATGCAGCAGAAATGCAAAGATTAAAAACCAAAACAGCCTATGAGAACCCAATGTATTAAACAGCTGTGTATTGCACAACTTGCACATAAATACACGACTGTGAACAAAAAATTATAGGTGCCTTTAAATATGGAGGAGGTGCCTCAGAACCCTTTGTTAAAATCTCACTACAGACAAAATGACAGCTCTTGTCGATCTCTCGGTCTCTGATTGGTGTTACCCCCCAAGACTGCATACTGTTCAATCATTCTTGCCAGCGTTATTGAGAGTCACAAATATGTTTTTGGAGGGCAAAGTTTATGCATTTGCAGTTTTGCCAGCACCAAACATTCAAATGTCATGAGTCAGAGCTCCCCAGAATCATGAGTTTGGCTTAACATCAAATCATGAAATGTTATTAAAACTATATATTTTAGGTTCTTTTTTGCCTTCTGGTTTTTGAGCTTTTGGTTTACACTTGGGTCTTTTTTCAAGCTTTTCTCTGCATTTCAATCATGAGGGCTTGACACTAATTTTTTTTTAAGAAAGAGGAGATTCTCTCATATTCACGTGACTCCAGGAGTTGAAGTTTTAAACAAGGTCAGAGGAATCACAAGATTCATGATAAAATTGTGAGATTTGGCCATAAAGGCTTTGGTCATCCAGGCTTGGTATGATACTCGGAAGGTTGATACTATTCTCCATTTTAACAAGATCTGCACACTGTCTCTTTTTCAGTCTCTCTCACAAACATACCTCATTCTTTCACTATTATTGATAAATGAAAAAAATGAAATATATGGGCCTATTGAGTGGAGGGTTTGCTACCTGAAGCAGAAGGGCATCTGGTTTCTTTCCTGCAGAAACTTTTAAGATTCAGCTTCCCCTGCACCATGTCAGCCTGTCTCCTGAATCATGAGAAGGGTTAAATGGCTGGAATACTATTGCTTTATCCGTGGAGTAGTACATGCTGCTAAAATGAAAAAGATGTCCTACAACAAAGAATATATTAGCTTGGTGTCTATACAAAATAAGCCTCTGCAATAAAGGATCAATGATCCCTTCTTGATAGAATTTTCAAATGAAGAACCAAGCCAAATGTAGATGCAGGATATCCTAGTATTGTATTGGAGCAGGGTATTTTTACGATCTATATTTAAGTTTCAATTTAGTATGCAGCCCTTTAGCTCTGCACATCCTGTTGGTGGCTGAAAGACTCTCTCAGCAACTGCAGTGAAGAAGAGAATGACTATGCTCACCCTGAGTACCTTTTATGCTCTCGCTCTCTTCAACATGAACTTCATCCCTCCTCACTCTTTTTTCCTCCTCACCAAATAAAACAAGGCCTCCCATATTGGTTGCCTAGTTCTTTCCCTCAGTCAAAACAACCCATCAACTCTATAGCTTGCCGGTAACACCAACCCCAAGAATTCAAGAATCATGGGTCAGTCCACAGCATACCATACATTTGGGATTATTTTTATCTGCCTTCTGGTTTCAGTGTCTTTTTGGCTAAATGCAGGTCACGTGTTCCAATTTTTTCTCTGGCACCATGAGGATTAAAACTCACTTTTAAAAAACTGAAAGTTGAAATTCCCAAATGGTCACATGACTCCATGAGTTGGGATTTAAAAGAAAACACCAAATATTGCAAAATTCCTGATCAAATCTTGAAGCCTGGCAACACTTTGCCCTATGACCTATGAAAGAGACGACCATCCACCATCTCCTTCCTTATGCTTCTTGCTCACTTCTTCCTTGCTGTTAGCTGCGTCTTCCAATATGTTGTCACTTAGTGCTTTATTGTTGCATGCAGTGTAGTTGTAAGCATGTTGGATATTAGAGACACAAGATGGGTGAGGTAGTATCTTTTATTGGCCCAACTACTGTTGATGGAAGAGAGCAAGGTCCCGAAGAGGAGCTCTGTGTAAGCTCTGGTCTCTCTCACCAATGGAAGTTGGTCCAATAAAAAATATTATCCCCTTTTCTGCTCTCTGACAGTTGTTCTCTGCTCTTTGTCTGCTGTCTAACTCCTCCACTCATTCTATTAGTTTCCAGTGGAAGGTTGCAGAGCCTGGAATTGGTCACTAACCAAGAATGCAGGGTGAGGAGAGGAAAGGTCTTCTCAGGAGTGGAAAGCAAGGCAAACCAAGACTAACCTCTGCCAAGCTCCTCTTCCCTTCCTCCCTCCCTCCCCCATACATTCATCACTCAGCCACAGGGGGTCAGTACTCTTGTCATAATGCTTCCACACAAAAAAACCCAGAGATACTGATCTGAAAAAAAACCCACTGGATCCCAATGACACTGAACTCTGGGGAACTCTGAATCGATATTTGAACTTTGTGGCTGGCCCATATTTCTATAATGGGGAGAACTAAAACTTCTGATCCAAACATGGTCTTGAACTTGGGCATATTTGGACCTGAAGACGTGGCTTAGGCCAATCTCCAGTAAAAACATAATGAGTCTGATTCACTTCTTCTATATTCCAGTTTAATGCTGGTGTAACCTTACTTATTTGAGTGGAAATCAATTTAAACTGCTGTAACATAGTGGTGAGTCAGGCCTGGTATTTTTACAGCTCAGAGTGTCTTTGGTGCAGGAATGTGCTGATGTCCCAAATGCCAGTACAGATGTTTGCAATAATTTCCTACCCTATTAAAGAAGAGTTTTGGGGAGTTCTTTATCAGCTCCTGCACGGAGTAGAAGCAGGAACAATGACACGGTTTCAATCAATGCTGTCTGGTTAATACTGTGGGAAGATTTTCCACAAGGACAGAAACCCAGAAGAAACTCTTTCTATATAGGAAAAGAGGCAAAATGTGATGGGGCTTTCCTAGTTTGCACAAGCTAAGGAAAGCACTGATTGATATAATAGGTCATGCAGATAGAACTACCCATATCATCCCCACTTTGCTTCACATCTGTGTCATCAGATGCCTAATTCTGGAACCATATGTTTTAGAAAAGCAGGGCCTCACTTTAATTTTTGTCTTTTTTTAGCCATGGCAGATTTCAAAGGGCTTCTGTGTGTCTATGCACGTGTGTGTGTGTGTTGTGTGTGTTTTGTTTTTGCTTGCATTATTAAAAGTGCTGACAGAGCCGGCTGTGCTTGAGAGTCAGGCTTCTGCCAAAGAGACATCATGATATTGGGAAACAGCGCTGGGAAGAGAGAAGCTGAAAGGGAATCGTAGGAGTCCCTCCATCTATTTAGTTTATTTTTGGTGGGTCGGGAGGGAAGGAGAAGGCACTGCATTTGTTGTTGTGATGATCTTATAAAAACAAAAAGGTTGTTCTGCACAATAAAAAGTGTTTAAAAAACAAGTTCTATTCAGACATATAATTTCACTGTGCTTAAAAAACTGCAGTTAAAAACATCTCAGGCTTTGTCTACACTGGCAACTGATCGACAAAACGTTTGTTGTTTGTGGGTGCTTAAACCCTGCCTCCTTGGTGACAAACATTTTGCCATGGCAAGCTCAAGTGCAAATACTGCTTTGTCGGCAGCAGCACTCTTCTGCCAAAAAAGCAAAAACCACTTGTAAGGGCTAGAAGTATCTTGTCAGTAAGAGTGCCAACAAACAGCATTCACGCATGCTGACTTTTAGCAACAGGGTTGTGTCGACACAGCCTTGTAACTAAAAACTGTGTAGTGTAGATGTGGCCTTCGTTTCTGTGCCTCACTGTTGTGTTTATTATATGAGATGTACCTTAATCTTAATTTAAATTTAAGTTAACTTAACTCAATTTTTTTTGAAAATGAAAGGAAAATGTACATGCTTCATTTAAATCATTGCTCTGGGGTGGGGCTAGGGATGAGGGGTTCAGTATGCAGGCTGCCCTGGGGAGAGAGGACTACCCCAATACTGTCTCACAGAAGCAGCTTGGGGCCAGATCAGAAGCACCTTTCCATGGCTGCTGCAGCTCCAGTAGGCACAGCTGGGGGAAGGGCAGGCCCAGGTTCATTCACCCTCTGTGCTTCCTGGTCAGAGTGAAGAATGGAGCAAAATGTGCACTTTCCCCATACTCCCTGATGAAGGGGAACAGCCAGTGCTGTTCCCGTACAAATTGGGGGAGGGGGCTCCAGCCCCCCAAAGGGTATCTGGAGGATGAGAGGTTTGGGGCTGGGTCAGTCGCAGGCAGGGGCGGGTATGCCCCCAACCAGCCCTTTTCACCTGCTTGGTGGTTCTGTCTTATTTCTGTATGGTTTCTGAGAAGCAATCCCTTTCCAGGCACCTCCCATTTTCCTGGCACTACCAAACTCTCGCCTTGCTTTAAGGTAGGGTAAGAGAAAGCTGCATACCGAATTTGGTGGTCCTAGCTCTTGCCATTTAGGAAGAGTTCTTGAACAGACAAACACATAGGCTACGTCTACACTACAAGGTTTTTGCACAAAAACCTGTGGAGCATCCACACCTCAAATGAGCTCTTGCGCAATTAAATGGACAGTTAAACGGCACAACAGAGGGCTTTTTCTGCCGTAGGTAAACCTCCTTTTCTGAGGCATAACTGCTTTTAGTGCTACAGCTATTGTGCAAAAAGGCAAGTGTGGACGCCCCAGAGGGGTTTCTTGCACAAGAAACCCCTATGGGAATAAGCACAAGTGCTCTAATGGCCATTCTGTGAACGGCCATCAGAGCTTTCTTGTGCAAGAGCGTCCATGCAGCGTGGACACTCTCTTGCGTAAAAGCCATGGCTTTTGTGATGTGGACGTGCTCTCGCGCAAGAATTTTTTGTGCAAAAACTCTTGCGCAAAAGGCTTCTTGTGCAAGAAGCATGTAATGTAGACGTAGCCGTAGATGTAAACTCTACGTAAACTCTCTCAAATACATAGTAGATAGGGAAAAGGAAGAGAGAGACAAATACTATTAGTCACCTATAGTTCTTTCCAAATATTTCTTCTAAGCAACATGTGACAGTAAAAGAAAAGGTTTCCAGTTAAATGGACAGACTGGCTACATTTTATCCATTCAGGAATGGACATAAATACCACTACAGTAAGTATCAAAGCTAGGAAGCAAGTGTCACTCACTAGCTCTGTATATATCACTTAATACACTACATTAGTTCATATTATAGATTAACTGTTTTACAGCCTTATTATAGCACTGTTGGGTTGTGGGGAATGGGAGGCCTGAACAATTATCCTTATGAATATGGCTTAAGTTCATTCTTGTTTAATTGTAGCGTGGATAGAGCTAAACGCTATTGCTCATTTTTTAGATAAATGGTTAGCTGAAGTTAATAGGCAGCAGGTTTAAAACAAACAAAAGGAAGTTTTTCTTCACTCAGCACACAGTCAACCTGTGGAACTCCTTGCCGGAGGATACGGTAAAGGCTAGAACTTTAACAGGGTTCAAAAAAGAGCTAGATAGATTCATTGTGGTTAGGTCCATCAATGGCTATTAGCCAGGATGGGTAGGAATAGTATCCCTAGCCTCTGTTTCTCTGGAAGTGGTTGACAGGGGAGGGATCACGTGAGGATTACTTGTGATCCCTCCCTCTGGGGCATCTGGTATTGGTCACTGTCGGCAGACGGGATACTGGGCTAGATGGACCTTCGGTCTGACACAGTATGGCTGTTCTTATGTTCTTAAGTCTGGGATTCTGGGGGATGTTCCAGCTGGAGATAGAAACTGATGATGGAATCTTGTATTTTCTTTTATGTAATCTTGTTTATTTATAAGGTATATATAAGGTCCTACTTCTCCAACTACAGAAGGAAAGACAAACAAAAGAGTAGTTTTTTAGTTTATAGTCACAAGCCTCGTTAGTTAACATCGTTAGTTAACAGACCCAAAAAATTCCTTCTAACATTTTCCAGATTTATATATTACTCCGATAGGTCTGCTCTTTGACTTTCTTCTTTTTGCCACGGTCTCTCTCAGTTTCTATTCTTTCTCTAACACACACACACTACTACTACTGCTAAAGCACTAATCACTCTCCCTACCCACTCTAAAACTCTTACACAGGTTCATTTAAACCTTTTGTCTTAAGTGGGAGGGATTGTGATTTATTTATCCTGACTGTTATGTAAACTGAAGCGCGAGGTCACACCCAATCTCAGAGAGATCTGTGACCCATGCAGTCAGTATCGCTCAGAATATCTTTATTCTATACCAGTGCCAGAAATTTCACTGGATTCATTTACAGGAATTTCCAAACTACAGATTGGACCTCTCTAGTCTGGCAATTTCTGGTTGGGTTATTTTCATAGTCTGGCATGGCCCAACCTGGCTTTGTGTAAAATGGAGCAAGAATGGTCCTAATCTAATTTACACTTCTGGCACAAGGTCTCATCTCTAGAGCTCTGCAAATCCGTGGCTATCTGCTTTACATATGCAGGTACCCTCATCTGCAGATGTGAATGCAGGTATCTGCAGATCATTTTTGCAAGTAAGGATGCAGATACAATTTTCGTATCCACACAGGGTTCTATTCGTTTCCTTTATGGCCCCTCCCACTTCCTCGCTCTCATTAGACAGGGGGTGAGGATGTGCCTGGTGCAGGTGACTGTGAAACTAGCTTTGTGTCAACAGATATTTTGCCTACATTGAAGAACTCCAAATAGGTTAAGGCCAATCTGCACTGCATGAGAGAACCTGGCCCTCAGTTTTTTGAAAGTTGATTGTGTTTCTGGTTACAGGCACAAAGGCAGATTTCCAATCCATTCTTTACTGTGGCGATCAGAGACCCAGACAATGCGAAAATAAAACACCACCTTCTCTTAAGAATTCACACTGCCGTAACATCACTGCCAGGACTATTTGAAAAGAACAAAAAGCATGGATTTGGGGACACTGTATTCTGTTACCAGTAATGGGAGACACAACTCTGACTCAGGTTAGGGCGGGAGGGGTCATAACAAGGTTAAAAGAAAAGCATCCAGGAATTCTCTCTTGTCACATTTCACACTGAATTGATCTTGGTTTTGCAGATGCTGCAGACAATACATGATACTTTGGTGAATATCAAGAGACATTTAGTTGCATTTACAAGCTAGACTGAGCATAGACACTGAATCAAAGGGTGTTCGGGGCTGGAGCACCCATGGGGAAAAAGTACAGAGGGTGCTCAGCACCCGCCAGGTGTGTCCCATGGATCAGTCCCTCCTTCTTCCCTTGAGTGCCACCTCCCCCCAGTGATCAGCTGTTCAGAGCAGGGGCGGCCTGTGAGCCTAGGCAGACTTGGCGGTTGCCTAGTGCACTGCCAGCCCGGGGCGCCCGATGATGACGTCACGGGGTGCCTGGGCGCCCGATGATTATGTTATGGCCATTGGCGGCCGTACAGGTGGGGGCACCGATCGCGCCTTCCACCTGGGGCGCCAGCTGCCACAGTCGGCCTCGGGCCGCTCCTGTGCAGGAGGTGCTAAGATGGGAGAGAACAAAGAGCAGGAACAGGAAGAAGCAGCGCAGGATCGCCTGCTCAGAGTAGAGGGTGGAACAGAGCAGGAAGAGGCAGGGTGAGTATGGGGCCTTGTCCCAAGGCGTAGGATGGGGTGGGGGCTGGACTTAAGGCAGAGCAGGGATTGAGCATCCCTGTGAAACCAGAAAGTTGGCACCTCTTATTCACCCACGAACCAATATAATTTGAACAAATATAAATAAAGGGCTGGGAATTTGCAAGAAAAGATGCTGAATGTTGCATGTATTTGTGCAAAGTAAAAAAAAAAAAAAAAAAGCTGATCAAGCAAGCAGTTGCAGGGGAACCTGAGGACACACGAATGATGTGTTAGTTTTGTGGCTGCCAGATTACTTCCTTCCTAATCCATGCACATTTTAACAGTCAAAGGGCCTAGATCCAAAACCCACTGAGGTCAATGGGAGATCATACCTGTAGCTCAGAGCCTAATTACCATGAAGAAAAGATCTCTCCAGACATACACATTCTCTACCATGTTACATACATTAGGCAGCAGGGGTATTGAGATTAACTGTTACTCTGTAGTGGATGATACTGCCCTTCACTGAACCTTACTTGTGCCTATCTTTACCCTCCTACATCTGCCATAACCACCTTGAACATCTGACTGTGAAGCATGAAAGTACTTGCAGAATTAAGGCCAAAATGTGCTTAAAACAGTATCTATAAATCCAGCACAATTTGGCAAATGTAAGAGATAGTTGCCTTTCACAGGGGCTGTGGAGGAGGCCTTGGTAAATTTGAACGGTGTGATTAGCATGCCGGCTGTCACAAAAACTGCTAAAGGAGAAGCTGTGTTAAAATCCATTTCCGCAAGATACACACATTTTCTTTTGGATGTATTCCACCAGCCCTGTTTCTTAAATCATTTTTTCTGGCAGACAGATTCCATTCTGGAAAAATGCATGACACCAGCTCAGTTTCCTGCCTGAAAACTCAACAGAACGCGCAGCAAGACATAATGGTGTATGTCCTCCGTGGTTTCCTAAAAGTCACACCACAAGAATGTGAGAAGTGAATTTGAACATTTGGGGACACAACTGTCGAAAGGCAAGTGTGATACAGAAGATGGCAGGTTAGTCTGAACACTCCAATGTTCAAACACTGGTGGGGGTCACTGATAAAAGGCTTGCCAGCATAGGGGTTGCCAACATCTTAGAGGGGTTTCAGTGATGTCTTCATGTCTTACTAGATTTAAAGGATGAACCTTGGCAAACTCCCCCGATGTTTCTCAGCACATCTCCAGACAGCAGTTGTTCCATCTGCTACTGAAGCCGACTTTGAAGAATCCTTGCAAAGTGTAGTACAGGAACTTTATATTTTTCTAGTCAAAGAGGGGAAAAATGCATGTGCTTTCAAAAGTGACCCAGATGTTTGCCACCACCCTGAAAAACTAGCACGTGGTGAGGCTGCCTCTTTTTCTGTGATCACCAGAGCATGTTTCCAAAGCTGTGCCAGTGTAAACTGTGGGCTGCAAGAGGAGATTCAGTAAACAAAACCTCCTGAATAGTTGTCTGAGGCACTAACTATTCATGTATGGAGACTTTACGTACTGCATCTTAACGAGTTTCCTGCCCCCGAAAGACCACCATGATTCACCTTTATGAACCAGGTTTGTCTGGAAAAATTGGACTGTGAAACCTAGATAGGTCTTCATTAGTAACAGCTGAAAGAATGAGTCAAGACAAAGCAAACAGTGCTGTTGTAAGGGTTGGTACAAACAAGCTTTGTAAAACCAAAGGAAGACTCATGCAGACAAGGGCTGTGTCTAGACTGGCAAGTTTTTCCGCAAAATCATCTGCTTTTGCG
>CM057845.1:106585379-106610502 GCA_030068395.1 Apalone spinifera | reverse complement strand
TTGTCATTTTGTTGCCCACTCACTCAGTTTGGTGAGATCTTCTTGGAGTCCCTCGTTCTACTAGTCCCAATCATTCTACTAGTCCTCGATTCAGACAGTATTTACACAGATGCCTAACTCAGCAAGTCTTCTGCTGACTTTAATGGGGCTATTCAGATGCTTAAAATTAGGGACAGGCTGACCTGGGGCCCTAATAACTACAGGATCAAACAGGAGGAGATGCTGGATTGTGAGGGAGAAAGCCCTTATTTCATATTGAAATCTGAGGATAGCTAAAGAAACAGGAAAATACTGAGGGCATTTCTATTTGGATGTTTGCTTTATTATCTGAAAGTCCCACTTTTAGGAAACAGATAAGTGGAAACACAATTGGGTAATTTGCAAAATTATTTTTTGTTCTTCAAAAATGGGTGTGGCCTGTAAAACTCAGAGATAGCTTGTAAAACACTAAAGAGGTTGGAACCTCTGTGAAGCTCTGGCAATCATCTCAGGAAACAGTGAAAGAGGCAGATTTCTGGTTCATCCTATTACTTCCATATTTGCACTGATGTAATGGGAAGAGTGACACTTTTTATATCCCATTAGAACATGTGCGGAAGTTCACTGCTTAGGGACTTTATTCCCTCAGAAATGATCTCTGCAAAACTTTGAAATCCCTTAGGCCTCAATTTCTGACTTTATATAATGAAACCGCAAACACTATGATCAGATGAAACTACATGGTCTGACTTCAGCCCACACATAAAATCTGACAAACTCACTCCATGTATCTTTTGGCACACAGTTTACTGTTAGCTTTCAAGTAAAGCAGGCACAATTAGATGGGTTGAAATGAAATGGAATTAAATTCTTAACTCTTCACTTCCTCTATTTCTAGAGGAGGCTGCTGTTCTCCACTTCAGGGCAAAGGGAGTTTCTCAGAAACAAAGGAATTCATTGGTTTAACCCTTTTCATTCACCTGACAGCAGCGCACAGGCCAGAGTCTGCTCCTAGATGCAGTAAGTAGCTTATTCATTCTGATCAGCATTCTACATCCTAGCAGTAGGAAGTGACCCTCTGAACTCTCCAGTCTCACCCAGAACTTTCACTGAACATCAGGAGCTGCTCCATACTGGAGCTTAATGAAAAATTTTTTTGTTTGTCTCACTAGCTGTTCCAAAATCAAATTGACCACATTTCAGAGTTCTTGATGAATCAAAAATGTTTTTTAAAAGTTTGTTTAGGGTCAGAGGAAATATTTAGCTTGAAAGAAAACATTTTGCTCACCCCATCCTGGTATTTTTAACCTCAGTTAATAAATATATATCTATATCTATATCTATATCTAGATATACACACACACATATATACATAATACATAAATACAAACAACTAAGGAAACAAAGAGCCTAATTTCACATCACAGCCAATGGCAGTGTCCCTGCCTTTATGCTCAAATAGCCCAATGATTAGCGCACTCAGCTGGAAGATGTGACACTGATGCTTGTAGGTGAATGCCCAGACCCCCAGACAATGGGGTATTCTGGGATTGGATCGCCTGTTGAAGCTGCTTTGTTTTAATAAATACAAAGCACTTGGACCCAAGTATTTCCCTTCCTTTGTGGGCACCCTAACTAGCAGTCAATACATTTTCTCAAGTTTACAATTTCTCATTTTACAGTCAATACAGACATTTTCTCTCTCTCTTCCCAGCCCGATGATTACGAGTATTTTATACAAAGTGGAATCACTTCAATGGAACAATCTGAAAGAGACCCCCACACCAGAAATCCCAATTGTGTGTTTTGTGACTGGTTCTCAAGGTCCCTTGTGAATCTAGCCTCAACATTTTGAAACTATTTGGCAAATTCATGTTGGCTTGAAATTGTATTGTTTGGCAAAAAAGTGTTCAATCAAAAATTGTTACCTAGTGCTATTTCAAACAGGAGATAAGCGAGGGTTAAAATCATATGTGCAAGGTATTATCTGTTACTGAGTTTGTTTAAATTAAATAGACATAATTCCAGTAAAATACTCCAGCTAGCCAGCCTAGAAAGTGTCACGTTTCTCAACTAGTACACTTCAGCCCTGACTACATCAAGAAGTAAGAGAGCAATTCTTTCCACACGATTATTCTCTCTTCTTTGATGTGACTGCCAGCAAAGATGTGAAATAAGATATTGGTCCAGATCAGCATTAGCTCTACTGAAGTGATAGAGTTGAACTGTTTTCCTCCCATTGAAGATCTGGTCTTCAGTGATAAGGGCACTTATTCAAAAGAAACTTGACGGAGAGCTAGAGACAAAGGAACCAACAGCCATCCCGGACCTCTGGGCAAAGTGAGGGAGGCTACCTCTCTGCTCCCAGAAGGGGCGGGGCCTTGGGCAGAGCAGGTGAGGCCAGGGCCAATATGCATGCCACAGCCGCCATCCCACAGCCCTCAGCGTCGCCTGGAGCACGGCACGCCCCCACCCATCCCTTCTAGTCATCCTGAGCACTCCACACAGCTCTCCAGTGATGATGGAAAGATCCTGGGGCTCCAGGTGCTGCTGCTGCCACAATAGCAGTGGCCAGGAGCCCAGGGCCCTTTAGAATTGCTGGGTCCCAGGGCAGTTTCCTTCTTTGCCCCACCTCCCCATTGGTGGGCCTGGCTAGAGATAATGGGATCTGTAATCCATTACTATACCTGAGCCATCTAGCCCTATTTATTTAAAGTGGAATTTTGTAGTTGTTTTGAGATGTTGAGCAAAATCTTCCAAATTCCCTAGGAGACTTAGGAGCTCTCATATGCCTGAGCAATTTAGCTGCTTTTGGAAAGGTGACCCTATGTATCTATCCTTAGTATGGTGCTTTTCTGCATTAGTGTGGATGTGTTTATCCAAAATCACTGTAAACTGAAATAACTGTGCATGCTCACAAGAGAGTTTTCAACTGTTAATAGTACAGGTAGTCATAAAAAGAGCCCAATCCACGTTTTAAATTAATCTCCTGCAAATTTGGATTTAGAAGAAAGACAGCGGCAATTTCTGTTTATTACCCAGAATCTGTAAAAAAAATGTCCTTACTTCTCTGACTTAAAAGCAGCCAAAATTGATTTAAAAGCAAATACTTGTCTGTAAAGGAGAAGAGGTGGGTGAACAGAAGGGTTTGCAATGGAAAAGCTGAGAAATTCTTAACTAGAGTCTCACTGACATGAGCAACTATCATGAAGTAATAATAATAATATGAGGCAGAAACCTTTGCTCATTATGTTATCCCTAATTCAGTCTCATTTCACTTTAATACTTGGGCTTGATGAGGGGGTTAACAAGGGAGGTGGTGTTCGAATGGGCAGGAATGAGGAATGCTGCTAAAATAGGAGCTATTTTAACAGTTTTGTGTTTAAGATAATCTGAGGCCATGTAATTTTTGGTAGGTAAAATATGTACATATTCTGAGAATGACACTGCCTGTGGTATAACACCGATAACATCTAGCCATGGTACTACTGCACAGTGCATCTTCAGGGAACCAGTGTTTTGCCAGGTCTTCTCACTGTGTATTAGAGCATAACATACCAGGAAGTCTAATGCTTCAGCTTCTTGTATTGAAAAGGTTTCCTCAAAAATCTGGACATTTACTATGACCAATGGAGGAAATCTCACTGATAGCCTCTTACCCTTCCCCTTTTCTGATCTTCACATGCCGCACAGCAATCCATTTCAATTTGTTTCAGCATCTGCCTCCCCATATGATGTACAACCTATTTGACTGATCCTTTTTATGCTGCTTCAAGAGTGGCTGTTTGTTACAGTAAAATGATGAACACCACTCATTGTTTCCTCAGTTCAACAACTAGTCATATATGGTACCTATGTATCTATATTTATAAATACTGTACATGTAATATTTCAATCCAGAGCATGGAAAGTCTCTTGTGGACCCTCCTATCTACTAACACTACATGTAAGCATTTCTGCCAATTATTGTTTTTTCCATGACACAAGCAACAACATTGCCTAGTATTTGTGATTCCAATATGAGAAGCATGAATAATGTTGGAAACAACACAATTCTCTGTTACATAGAAAGACACTCTTCTCTGCCAAAGTCAGCAACTGTGAAACTTCTCTTAACTTTTCCAGCTGATATCTTGGCATCATGCAGAGCTTTTTGGAAGATATGACAATTTCCTGCAACATCCTTGGAGATCTTACCGAATTAAGTATAAGTATCTTTGTAGTCCGCTATATTAATATGCAAGGGCCTGGATGATCAAAAGAGTATATTGAACAATGTGGCAGACAATAAAGATCTTCGGACAAGATGAGTGGAGAGGATTCCTGGGAAATATGTAAGGGGAGATGAATGCAAATTTTTCATGTCTGGTTATGTAAAATCCTTTTGAATTTACACTCTGAGCACAGGCTAATTGTCTGCTGATTATTTGTTCCCAAAGGCTGGAAATCAAATGTTCACCCCATGGTAACTTATAACTGTGGGCAATTGTGTTGTTTATAGTCTCTAGAGAGAGTGAACACAAAGCACTGTTGGCTGGTCACTATAGGCAGTCTGACTTGCTGGGGATATCACAGTGTAAGTAGGGAACTGTGCAGTCTGGAAAAAACTTGGTTGGGAGGTTTTCAGGTTAAATAAATGACATGGAAGGTGATTTTTTTACTTTTTCCAAATCCATTAGAATGAATAATGATGCATAAAGATTCATGTTTCCAGTAAGCGAGGAAAAGTAGTACATAACTCCTAATAACAGGAATATGGGTTGCATGACATATCACCTTGGTCTTGACATTAACGACCATATTATAAAGAAGACTCTGAGCCCAAGTAAAAAGACGGGGAACAATGAAAATTGGCTCAAATCTACCTATCCATGAAACTGCAGAGGTAGAAGCGAAGGTGGAATTTAGGCTGCTGTATTTGCATGGAGTTTTATCTCTAGCTGTGTGTGAAACACTTCTGGAAATAAATACTACATTAAAAATTAAGATTTGAGTTAATACACAGAAGGACATTTTTCCTCAGAGGGTAAATCTTACTTGGAATCATGTTCTATTGGTATAATCCCCTTCACTAAAATTTGTGCCAGGGCTTAGGAAAACTAAACAGAACAATTGTCTGGACATGGACACAGACACCAAGGGGCCAGATTTTTAGAGGTATTTGGACACCTCAAAAAAAAAATCAGAAAGCTGCCTAGTGGGATTTTCATAAGTACCGGAGGCTTGGTTTAGGCTAGACCAGGCAGGTCAATTTCAGGTACTCAAGTCCAGCTATGCAAAATGTGTAGCTGGAGTCAAGTTATCTTAATTTGACTCATGGCAGCATCCACAGAGCAGGAGGCCAATAGCAGCTACCCTCGGCACTTGATTTACGGATCTACATTAGATCTGCTAAATCGAATGCTAGAAGATCAACCTCTGGAGGATCGATCTTCTCCCTAGTGTAGACATGCCTTAAGTAATTTAGGGAGTGAAAGGGAGTTAGGCCCCTAACTAACTTAGGCACTTCTGAAAATGCCATTAGACACCCAGTTGCATTTAGAGCAGTGTTTCTCAAAGTGATCTGCGAAACCACTTTGAGAAACATGCTAACTGGCTGTGCTGGTTTGTTTACTTACCAGTGCTGTGGCCAGGGTCCAGTTCACTGTTTGTAGCCAAGGCAGACCACAAGAAGCAGCGTGGGCCAAGCCACCACTTCCCGCAGCTCCCCTTGGCTGCAAATGGTGAACCAGAGCCAATAGGAGCCGCGAGGCTCTGTGGCCGTAGCGTTGGTAAGTAAACCAACTGATGTGGCCAGTTAGCATATTTCTCAAAGTGGTTTTGTGGATCACTTTGAGAAACACTGATCCAGAGGCACCTAAAGAGTTGTAATTAGCTGATTAAGAAGGATGATTTTTGCTCAGTCTCATATCAAATTACTTTAAAAAAAATTTAACACAAGAGTTTCCATAATGGGTGGATCATTGGTTCATCATGGCCAGTGTCCTGCCTCTGGCAGTAGCCTATTACCAATGCTTCAGAAGGAAGAACACCACATACAGAATTTTGTGCTAAGTAGTGCATCTTGTACATGGAGAAATTCCTTATTCCAGTAGTGAGCAGCATATACTCTGCTTTGCACTTTCTCTGGGCTTCAAGAAAGGGATCATAATCCGTTAGGACCAGGAGGTCATATCCCACAATTGCCATGGTGGACTTAACATTGTCCTTAAAGACTGCAGTTTTTCATGTATCCCATGCTCCAACAAGCCCCAGAAGGCCAGACTCTCATTCTCACAAGAAGTTCCATTAACGTGAGCATTACACCCAGGAATGAGGGTCTGCAAAAGTGTGTCCCTTTGCAGAATCAGGGCTTATGATGGCATTATGCAGCCATCTTCCAAGGCCTGTTCCTGCAGTCTTTAATCAAGCAAGAAACCAATAAGACAGTTTGTCTCTATGACAAACTCTTAGGGTGTGTCTAGACTACAGGGTTTTTCCGAAAAAAGTTGCCTTTTTTCAAAAAAACTTCCCCTGCATCTAGACTGCTGCCGTGTTTTTTCAAAAGTAAATCGAAAGAACGCAGCAGTTTTTTCCACAGCGGAAAACCTCATTTTACGAGGAAGAATGCCTTTTTTTGAAAATGCTCTTTCGAAAAAAGACGCTATGTAATGCAAACTGTGCTTTCTCAAAAGTACTGGTTGTAGTCTAGATGCTCTTTTTTGAAAGAGGCTTTTTCGAAAGTATCTTTCGAGAAAGCCTCTTTCAAAAGAGGCTTGCAGTCTAGACATAGCCTTATTGAGTTCAGTGAGCTTCGTGTAAGATCCTGAAAGAACACTTGCAGGGACTCTCTCATCATGTTTAAAATATTTTAAACTTTCTCTGTTGTTTATAATTACCCCACTATTATTTGAACTTGAAATCTGTTCCTTCTTCCTGCTCCATAAAAAATGCTGGGATGTTATTATAGGGTTGCTTTTGGTTGGTGTGCTGTTGGCACTGATTTCTCTGTCAAATGTTTGACCAACCTCAGACAAGAAAGCATTGCATAAACTCCAAAGTGTTCTTATTAACAACAGTGACAGCAAAAAGGGTTTGAAGTATTTAGCTGTAGTAAAAGATACATTAAAAGGATACACAGCCTTTGCAAACAAATATGAAAGAGGAATAAAAAGAGTCACGCTGCTTAGCCCCCTGAACTTCAAACGCATTGCCCTACAGCAGAAGCAAGCAACCTCAAACAGAGATTCTTACTGGCCTGCAGGAAATCTAAGAAGTTGCCAGTCACACTATCATCTCCATTTCCCCTGCCTGCTTCTCTTCCATATTCTGATGACTGTTTATGAGCCCAGCTGTCATTCTTTGCACCAGGGAAAGATAGATGGGACACACCAACCGCAACCTAAGTGACCTTTGGATGTGACAAGATTTTTAGGTCAGTCCTGCTAAATAGAAGTCTGGGTGTATCGAGGCTCGCCTCAGGGTGAGATTTCCAGTGAATTTATTATCTCCCAGTGCCCTTTGGACTGCTTCCCACCATCAAACACCATGGCAGCACTCGGAACAGGAAGAAATACATTAACTGGAATCTGATCGTTTTAAAAGGTTACAGCTGCCCAAATATAATTTAATTTCATACTTGCCCTTTGAGGGTTTGGTGTATATTTTCATTTTATGACTGCAAATGATAAAGCTCTTAAGATTCCAGGCAATAAAAAGGGAAGGGGAGGGGAAAGTATTTTAAGGGTTAGAAGTCTATTCAGTTCATACTCCATAAGTAAAGTGACAAATTTGCCCCCCCCCCTTAAAAAAAAAAAAATCCAGCATTTCTCTCTCTTTTTGTCTCCATCCCTAGGTCTTTCATTTGATTATGAAAAACAGTAAGTTCCACTGGAATCAGATCTGTAACACAGGCCACCGAGAGATGGAGATGACCTTTGGCTTGCAAGCACTCAGTGATGCAGTACCCATAAAGGCTCTGATTTAGGAATGTGTCCCTACTCAGCACAGCACTTAAGCACCGTCTAACTTGAAACCAATGGGTCTTAGGTAGTTGCTTAAAAGTTAGCCATCTGTGTATGTGCTTTCCAAAATTAGAGTCTGAAACTGTTTTGGCTTTGAAATGCTCTTTCAGGAATTCTGACAGGTGTGGGATGAGGGGGCAAAGAGGCCACTGCACCGGGCCCGATGATTCAAAAAGGTCCACATCTCTCAGCTGCTTCCACTGCTGCTGCTACTGTGGAAATAGCCAGCGCCCTGGGCCCTTTAAATCACGGCAAAGGGACTATCCTCTTTCCTGTCCACTTCCATTCATATGAAAGAGTGTAACATTGCTTTCTGATTGTTTGAATAACTTAAAGAATATGGGCTAATGTAATAATTTGTATGGTAGATTAATAGCTTCACAGAGTTTTTCCGAGATTAACTTCATAATATTCCAGAGACATTTTTTCAAATGCTATTCACTTTTTTTCTATTTGAAATTTTTGATCTTAAAATTATTGGTAAAAAAAAAAAAATCTTGCTCAAAAGCGAAGGGTCATTTAAGTGGCTATTTGCTGACAGCCTCACTCTCTGTGACACAGGAGCTTGCATGACTCTGAGATGGCTCTTCAGGTTTTCTCGTGTATGTTAGGTAAAATGTTGAGAACCCTTGATTTCCAGTGACTTCTAAGAAGTTGCCAGTCACACTACCTAAAGCAACATGAAGGCACTTCCTAAAGCAACTTTCAGGGCTAAAAAGTATTGCAGCAAGTAATACCACACATTTTTCTCAGACACTAGTATGTACCATAATTTGCTACCTAAGTTTAACATATTGAAAGTTACTTCAACTATTGTTCTATCTTCCTTTTGTATAGAACAGTTCAGATTTTAAAAAGAAAACTAACAAGCTATTATGCTGGCCTCTGTGGCTGATCTTGCTTGTAGAATATAATCCAAGCACAACTCTAGAATCCAAAGAAATTAGGTATTTTACAGTTTTGAACAGTGCCCAATGTTAGCCTGGGTCTGTAGCTGATGCTAAAAATATTCTGACTTGAAATAGTTAGGCTGAAAGGAACCTAGGTACAACCGAGACTAACACAGGATGTGATTCAGATTCAAAGAAAGTTTAATGGACTTTGCTATAGTTATTAATGGGTGTACTCAGTATCACAGGCTTATCTCCTTGATTATACATTTGTACCCTTTATTTCCTTACAGATTTAAAGTTATCTTGAACGTCAGAGACAAAAGAATTGCAGTGAAAAAACAGAAGTAATACAACATCTTTCTAGATAGATGCCGTAAATTTTTAATGAATATATTATACAATACTATAAATGAAATAGCTATAGTTGGGCATCACAAGTATAGCAAGACTCCAGATGAAAATGTCTTCCTATTGTAATATTTGGGATGCATAAAATGTTCTGAATTAATTTGCAGAGCTAAAGTGCAAATTTACAGTGTCTGTGGGTCAGCTTTTCTTATTTCGCCAGACAAACCTTGAAAAGTGTGTCTGTCAGCGACTTTCAGGTTTCCTGTGTGTTTTCTCTCATGTGGTTTTGGGGATGCACCATAAATATACACTTTTGGCAAAGCTCAGTTTGAAGACAATGAATCTGATGGATATCCCCAAAAATGTGCTAATCTGACTCAAATTCTCATGTTTTGTGGGAAGCCTATAAATCTCCAGCTTCTAGTTTCACAACAAATCCTCCCTCAACCAGCCAAACTCCACTCAGTGTGGTTTCACATTTCACCCTCCCCCCCCACGCCTCCATCTTCACCAACAGTGTGCTCATGATTACATAATTTTTTGCATGATTATATAACCTTCTTTGCAGCAGTAGCAGCAGCTCTGTGAAGAGCAAGTGACATTCTAGGAAAACCAGTGATGTAAGCTAACTCCAAAACACATTGTTCAAAATATGTAAAGGGCAAAATACCTTTTTGTTTGTCTGTGTGAATCTGTATTCTTTGATGCAGATTTTTAAAGAATAAATTAATTCTAAGAGCGTGAAAGGAACCAACCAAAACAATTCAGAAGTTTAGCACAACTGCCCATATGCAAACTGGTTGTTCTGTTCACCTTTATTTCATATCCTATACATAAGAACAGCTATTTTCCCTTTCTCCCTAAGAACTACTTTGTGGCTCTGCAAGGCTATTCTCAGGGCATTTCTCTGGATTTTGGATAGAGGAATATACTACAGGTTTTATCTCCCTTAACTGGGACTCTGTGGCCTGTTCCTGGACATGGTATAGGGAGGTTGGACTATAGGGCAGGAGTAGCAGGGGGGGATTGAGGAGTGGGCCTTGAGGGAGGGCGGGGCTGGCAACTCAGCCGGGAGCCTTGGTGGGGAGGAAAGGGGAGGAGCAGCAGGGCCTTTCAGCCCCTGGGCTGGACAGCAGCAAGGGACCAACAGCTACAGCTGCAAAGCTCCAGCCCCGGCTGCAGAGCTTGGGGGCCAGCAGTTGAAAAGCTCCGGCCCCAGCTGTGGAGCTCAGGGGCAGCGACAGTAGCCATGACGCTCCAGCCCTGGCGGAGCTACTATATTGAATGAAACTTTTTTAAAATTCTGGTGGTAAAACATAAAGACAGATCACTTGGAATGTTTATAATGAGGGCCGATGACAGGGATATATGATCAACTACGCCCAATCTGGAACCCTGTTTTTAATACCATGAACGTGAAAGGCCCCAGATTTTTAGAACAGTCCAACAGACTGGGGAGCCACGGCCGGGCAGGCAGCAACAGGGCCAGACTGATGCCCTAGCCAGGGGCAGCAGGGCAGCACAGGCCATACTGAGAAGGACCTCCACTGGTCTGGCAAATCCCCTTTTACAGGACCTGTCAGGTCTCAAGGGTGCCGGACGTGGGAGGTCCAACCTGTAGCATTAAGTTCTTGAAGCTCAACAAATTTTTTTTTCTGACCTCTTCTGCTATCAAGGTACATCTGGTGTTGGAAAGCTCCCAAACGGATGCTCAACTGATGTTCAATTTAAATATGTGAAAAGAACTCTCCCCACTTCTAGTACTCATATAACTGATGATGCAATGATGGAAAATGACTGGAATAAATGTTCTCATTTAAGATTCTGTTGGACTGTTCTAAAAATCTGGGGCCTTTCACATTCATGGCATTAAAAACAGGGTTCCAGATTGGGCGTAGTTGATCATATATCCCCATCATTGTCCCTTGTTATAAACATTCCAAGTGATCTGTCTTTATGTTTTACCACCAGAATTTTTAAAAAATTTCATTCAGTATAGAAGCCTTCTCCTCCCAGTTTAATTTGCAGCTGAAACACTCCTAGGTAGGACATTGCATAAGTGAAGTCTGTCACATTCCAGTCTGAAAACAGTCTTCTGTGGACTGCTAGAACTACTTATGATGTCAGTCGCTTGAGTAATATTCATCTAAAATTAATGCCTTATAAATAATCAAGGAATAATCTGCTTCAGCCTGTCAGACTAACCCAAAAAGAAAAGGTATAACATTTTTACAAGAGACAAAAAATTAAGGAAGACCTGACCTCTCAAGTATACTTGCCAGGCAGTTACACCCTCCTGCTTGCATGACCTATTTTCCCCTGCCCATTGCATGGAGAAACTCCAATAAACTGGCAGGTGATATACATTTCTTGGAAATTAGAAATACTACTGCAAGTATTTTGATACCATCACAAGGTGTCTGTACATTTTAACAGAAGTCAAATCTCTAAAGATGTTGTAATACAACTCGTTTCATGTGTCAGTCCACAAAGGACTATATGGTCATGTTCTGTGATGTCGCTTTAACATATGCATTGTATATACTGACCTACACTATTGAAGAGAGACAGTAGTAGCTTATGTTTCCATTTTTTCTCTCTCTGAGTAATTATTTAAGAGTTTTTAAAATGTTTATCAATTTTGAGTTCCCATGTTGAAACACATAGGGCCAGATTTTCAAAGGTGGTGGACATGTACATCTCCGATAACTTACATTTGGCCTTATAGAAAATAATTCTCTTACTGCTACAAACAAGCTACATACTAGTTACAGCACATGGCAATCAAATCCCCTATGGTTTGAACTGCATTATTACAGTCAGTACAATATAAAGTTGCAGAAATGTTTAAGTTAACTTTTTTTTCTTTAGCTTGTGCGAGTCAAGGAGAAAGAAAGAGACAGAACAAAGCAAAGGGGGAAAAGGGAAGACAAACGGGGAGGCGGGAAGAGCAAAGGGGATGTCGTAAGAGACAAGGAGAGGGGAAGAAAAAGAAAATAAAGTATATGTGCAAGACAAGAGACAGAACGGGATTGTGCTGTATATATTCTGCTAGTATGTAATGAGACCACATGATAAAGCTGAAGGCTGGCAAATATGAAAATAGCATGAAAAAGACATTGCTTGTGCTATTTCCATTGTCCAAATGTCAAACACCTTCTGGGAACCCTAGGGGTGGTAACAGTCATGTAACCATCTCTTAACAAGTTCTTCCTAAAGGGGATTTCTTGAAAACTGCTGGGCTCTGACTCTAGCCCATATGGACTCGGAAAAGTCAGAAAAAACGCTGGCTGCACTTTTTCAGGCCTATTTGCATATGTTCTTTAGTATGCAGAATGTCTCTGTATGTAATTGAATTGTTGTTTTTTCCTCTATTAATACATATGCAAATGAGTCACTACTGCAGCTGTGCTGTATTAATCATATGTGTGCTTCTGTCTGTCTGCCCTGCAGGCTCAGGGTTGGAGGGAGGGGGAAGAGGGAATTCAGGCTCTTTAACCTACAAGAAAACTCACTCATGCAGACAGAGGTCTGCTAGCAAACAGCAGGCCCAAGTTGCAACTGAAATGAAGATAGGCTGATTGTTTTTCACTCTGTATAGATATGGATAGTATCTGAAAGTTACTCAGAAAAAACTGTTAATTTAGATAAAATGAACATGCTGTAATGGCTAATGCTTTCCCCTGGGGGAAAAAGTCAAAATCTGACATTCCGGAAAATATTCCTTATCATGTCTATTTATTATCTGTGCGTATATCTGTTTGCTAGATATATGTTCAGACACCCATCATTCTGTGGAAAACATGAAGCATTTAACTATGTACTTTCAAAATTATCAACCTCTTTCAGAGAATGGCAAGTTGCTGATAAAATAATGTGATGGATTTGTTCATTCTTGTCTGCTTTGAAAAAATATATTGGTTTGCCTGTAAAATTGTATAACTTGATATCAAAGGCAAGCCTGGGCTACTTAGACATCAACTACAAAGAAGAAGATTTACTTGAGTTGATACATATAGTTGATTCTTTCATGGTCTATTCCAGTCTCTAACTCTCAGCAACTATCCTCAGTGTAAGGACTAATTCCATTCTGATGCTATAACAATTTTGGGGGAGATAATTTGGAGTGGATTTTTTCTTTCAGAAACGTATAGCTTGATAAAAATGGAAACTGCCAACTGATTACATATCCTATAGGGACATAGAGCCTCATGGATCACTAAATCCAGTCCCCTGTTATTGCAGGCAACCCTGTCAGATAATCCTATTCATAAATTTTACTGAAACTGTGTGTGTTTTAATGGACTGTTTTTATATTGCTATTAATAGTTTTATTATTAAACATAAATATCCATATGTAGCAAATTCTAGGGACATTTCTGCCACTCATGGGGCCAGATCCTCATTTGGTTTAAAAGGATATAGCTTCAGTCACCTCAATGGAGCTACACTCCAGCTGAAGGGTTGGGCCTTAAAATGGACATTTAATGCTCAGAGGGTGGTCAACATACTTATAAAATCAGAAATAAATGAAGGGCTAGATTTCGAAGCACAGAACCTATGCTAATGTATCTTTAAAACCTATGTAATGGGACAGAACATATAAATGGATATATATTATATATATTATTTCTCTTATTGTTATTTTTTCTGATGGCTGTCAAAACATGCATATTAATATAAATGAATATAGTGAACTAATGAGTGAATGGACGGCTGCCATCTTTTGGTTATGCTAATGAGAAATGCTGCAGTAAATTTACTTAGCTTTTTTTTCCCAGATACATGTGCTCATGGTGGAAACCTAATCTTGCTTTTTTTTTTCCCCTTCAAGTGAACTGTACTAGTTTTATAATGCTGCAGTTAAACTGGGCATAAATGATTCACTCCCCCACAAATTAAGCTATACTCCTAACAGCGAGGTCAGGTAAAGTAGAAAAACAAACGTTGAAGGAACTGTTAGCTCTAACCACTGAAAAGGCTTGGATGGTGTTTGAAGCTACTTACTGTCCTCCGAATATAAAGAATGACCCCATAGAGCTAAAAATTGCTCATCTACATGAAGGCAAAGTGTTGATGAAATTATCATCACAAAGAGGTAATGGGTCTAGATTGTATAGCAAAAGAATAATGGATAAAGTTCTGCCACCTCTTGGCTATATTCTGCAGGAACAATAACAGACCGCAAGGATTGTTTTCCTGACACTGAGAAATTATTCAAAGGCATTTGTAACCCTGTGAGATGCAGTCTTGAACATTGAGAGCTTGACTATATTTGTATTCAGAACTGTCAATTACAATGGTTAGACAGTTTTTCATGGGCTTCTTGGATGATTTGTAGGTGGCTGTTGTCAGACAGGAACGTAATTGTTTAGGGTGGCCAAAAATGGGATTGTAACTACAGATAAGGGGGAAAATCTAGGAAAACAAAACAAAAAAAACCCTTTGAAAATCACGATCAGTTCCTGCTAGTGAGATGTATGGAACAGTCTCTCAAGCATAATGGTGGAAGTCTCATCACTTGAGACATTTCAAACTAAACGGCACAAAAATTATACATTAGAGAGAGTTCACCTTATCGAATGTTCCATATTAGCAAGTGGAAAGTGAGAGAGAGGGACTAAGTAATCCCATTAGTTTTTGCCATTTCTCTTATACTATGAATGCCATGAGATGAGTGAAGAACAATAGATGAAAATGTGTTCTCCGACAACTGGGCAGTCTTTGCCATTTATTTGAATTTCATGTGTATCCAGTATTTATATAATAAATGTATATAATACATCAATGACAGTTGGAACAGTCTATCTTTTGATTACAACCATTATGAAGACATACAGAGTAGACAGGTTTTTAATTCTGTGTATATCCAGGAACAGATAATGAAACATCCAGCTAAATGGGATTTATATGAGATGTCGTTACCTTGGGCTATATTTTCAAAAGGAAAGCCCAAACAGACCTTTGTCCCCATTCAGACAGCTCAGTAAAAGCCAGATCTTCTGAGGTGTTCAACACTCATGCTCCTCATCTAAAAACTTGGCCATTTTGGTGCCTAAATGAAAGCTGAGCTCCTCTGAAAATGTGGTAAAGACTACAGAAACTGAGTTCTTTTAAAATGTATGCCTCAGTATGCATCTTCTAATACCATTTGAAGAAGAAGTGGTGCTAGGAATGGAAACTGAACCTGATTACTAATGGAGCAAAGTGGAATTTGCAAAATAATTTTCTTCAAACACTGGTAGGGCCAAGTCCCATGAGTAGTCTAGCGGATTTCAGTAAGGTTACTCAAGAAAGTAAAGTGAACGGGTTTCAGACTTTACTGTTGAGAAATCCAGTCAAACTGCTTTCTCATCTGTGTATTTTTTAACACAAGCTTTTTCTTCTCTGTGTAATAACAAGTTTGGTGTCACAGTTGCACACCACCACCAAGAAAGCACCATCTCCTGTTCCATGCTAAAATGATGACGAAACGCTTGGCGCAGGAAGATTGTGAATGTATTTTTCCCATGAGCAGATGTTTGAGTGGAGTGTATATTACATCATACCGTCAAGTCATTTTGAACAGAGGAAAAACGCCCAAACAATGACAATATACAAGCAGCTTTCATTATGCATTCATCATCATCTTTCAGTACAGCTATGTGAATGTGTTGTGTTTGTATTACAGCCAATGAATCACTGTCATTAAGTTTAAAAAAACTAGGCTTATTTATTCTTCAAAAAGACGACTGAAGGGGGACCTGAAAATTGTCTTCTAATGTATTTATGGCAGTTGTAAAAAGGTCTGTGACCAACTGTTCTCCATGTCCACTGAAGATAGCAGAAGAACTAATGGGCTAATCTGTAGCAAGGGAGATTTAGGTTAGATAATATGAATTCTTTTTCTGACTATAACAGTAGTTAAGCTGTGAAATAGGCTTATCAGGGATGTTGTGGAATCTCCATCCCTGGAGCTTTAAGAACACATTTAGGCAAACGCCTGTCAGGGATGATCTAGTTTAATTCATCCTGCTTTAGTGCAGGGAGCTCAACTTGATGAACTCTTGAGGTCCATTCCACCTCTAAATTTCATTGATTCTATCACTATTTCATTATCAGACAACCAAGCTGGGAAATCTGAACTATTCAAATTCCCAATACAGAATCTTCTCACCGACTCCTATATGAAGACATGGGTTTTGTCATGCACTCAGGAGTCAGGCTTGTCAGAAGTGATAGCAACAGAACCCATCTCAGATGGAATTCGCTCAGGCTGTCTGGAAACATCTTGTTCATGCTAGGCGTGTTCAAAGGCTTCAAACTGGTATAAATTATGCCTACCGTAATTGTGTATTCACTTTGGATGTATCTACACTTCGAGCTGGAAGAAGCAATTTCCACTTGAAAGGCACATACACGTGCCAGCTTTGATCAAGTGAGTCAGTTCAAAATGGAATAAAGCCAGGGTGGCACAAGTGACGTGGGCGGGACTAACTGCATCAAGTCTGTACCTAGCCTTTCAAGAGGGACTGGACTTGGTGTGGCTAACCCCTCCCACCGCTCATGCCACCACGGTTACACTCCGTTCCATAAGTTATCTGTGCATATGTGAAAGTGCCACCTTCCAATAAGCTATACACTATAGCATGTCTTTGAAATCATCAACTTTATTAAATCCAAAAGTCCCAGATATCCTGAAGTCAGTTCTTGTTCATTTGAATTGGAACCACCATTCACCGCTATCATCTACAAATAGAACCCTCTTTTTCTCTACACAACTCTTTGGCAAAAGTACTTAAGGGACTATAACTTTTTAATCTAAGGCCTCAATAGGGGAAACTCACCCAAACCCCAAGGCATGCTCCTAATAGAACCTGATGGAACATTTCACATAGTTTGGGGCTGAATCCCTTTGATGAATCACAACAGTAACAGTGAGAAACTGATAATGACCTTTTATAAAGTGAAGTTAGTGGGACTGAAACATGCTGGGTTGACAGTCCTGAAAACTGGAGTCTCTGTGGCCTAGATCCTCTACGTTATTTAGGCACCTGACTCCAATTAATTTCAAGCATTTGGGCCACATCTCCTAATGGGAGTAGGTGCTTAAATACCTCTGGGGATCTGAACAAAAGAGACTTCAATCCGTCGTCTTTCACTTCCCCTGTTGAAATGTCCATTATTCTTCAAAGCCCATCTAAAGTAGTGGATAAATCCTTGAAAACTGAGATGCTCTCAAATCCAGGTTTGAGCACAGATTAGGTTAATTCCAACTTCTCCAGCATGGACCTAGCAACTATTTCAAACTTGACCTAGAGAACCATCTTGTGAATGTGAGGGTAGTACAGTCTCCTTGCTGAAACTGCCATTAAAGGCAACTAATTAGTCCTAACTGTGCCTGACATTGGATCTGGGACCCACATGAAGAACTTGGGGAGAAGACAAGAAGGGAGGGATTCAAATTACTCCCAACCTGAAATTAGCAGGGGGCTTTCAAAACAAAGGCTACACCGTCACTGATCAAAAGGATGTGCTTTTCTTAGGCAGGGGGATAATACATACACTAACTATCCCACTGTAAGAACATAGTGGAGATAAGGCTCTTTAATTTTGCAGTGGTAAACAAGTCCAGGGGAACCAGATGTGAGAGGCAGAGTGCTGAATTCACCTAGCTTCCATGAGGGAAAGACTGCAAGTACTTTGTCTTCACTTTGGGTTTTGCAGTGAGCTAACAACCACACATTTGTTATCCTGATCTTAAAAACCAAAACCCCTTTGCACTGGTGAAGGAAAAGCCAGAAGGCACCTGACTGTGAAAAAATCTCTTCCTGTTCCTTGCCTTGAGATTGCATCTATTTCTTCAATCTCCCCTGAGCACCACTTAACTAGTCTTAGCACATAAAGCCTGAAAAAGCAGCATAAGAAGAAAAGGGGAGAGAATACATCTCTTGGGTAGAGATGTAAGCAAATAGTCGACCTGAGTATTCACTTCCCTCACCCTTGCTGCCTCTGATTCAGAGGCAGCAAAGGGGGTGGGAATTGGGAGCTGGCTTAAAAGCTTATTCCCTCCAGCACTTACTTCACGGTGCTGCCTGCCATCCCCTCTCCCCCTGCGCTGCTACCAAGAGCAGAAGCTGCTCCTGGGACCCCTCCATGGACAGGGGTTGCTGGACCTGGCAGAACTGAGCAAGCCTGGCTCAGTCCCAGCTTGTGCCGGGTCCGGGACCTACCCCAGCTCTGGCTCTACATTTCAAATGTAGCAAGACCTAGACTGCCTGCTCCCTGTTCACCTGGCTCCTACTACATTTAAACTGCAGTGTCCCAGCGGGGTAACTCCTGGACCTGGCGTGAGCCAGGACTGAGCAAGCTTTCCTTTCTTGACTAATCGTGTAGTCAATAAAAAATGTATCGACTACACAATTAGTGAATTACCCACCTCTGAAAATCCTTACCTTTGGGGCTAGCAGACAGGGGTTTAAACCAGGTTGTTTTCCCTGAGATATCATGATTACATATTATACAGATGAATTTCTGAAGTGAGATGGGCCGCTCTGCCCAGTGGGCCCCCACACTACACCCACTGCAAACTCATGGGTGCCATTTGAAACTGTTCTGAGACCAGCAATTCATTGTACATGGGCCACTGAGGAGATGCCATGAATTAAAATGGGATCTGAAGTGTTTCCTGAAGGCCAAAATGCTTTTTAATTCCATTTTCTATACCAGGCTGGGTAAATACTGGCTCATAAGGCTGGATCTGGTTCCCCAGGGTTAGCCCCGGGCGGGCTAATGTCATTATATTTACCTGCGTCTCTGCTCTTACAGGTGATCTCAGTTCCTGTTGGCCATGGATCGCCATTCCCAGCCAATGGAAGCTGCGGGAAATGTTGTCCCAGTCCGGGGGGGATATTGCTCAAAAAGGTTTCCTAGTACACTCAGAGGCTTCTCTGAAAAGCCTAGTCTTGATCTCTAAGGCTAAGGGAATTAGACATCCATTTTCCTGACACTGATGGGTTCCCAAACTCTGCTCTATCTCCAGCCCAAATCACAGGTGAACAAGTGAACCAGGAGCCTGCTCAGTGCTTTCCCTTTCTTTCATGCTCCTTAGCATATGGACAAGATGCATTGGGTGCTTTACAATCCTTCATCCCCTAAAATTATCAGAAAGTTTTAATTAAACTAATAGTATCCACCCAAAGTCAAATTTTTCCAAGATGGAATGGACATTGTTAATCAGCATACTTTAACTCAGTTCTTACTGAGTTACTGTCCAAGCCTGGTCCTGAAATGAACTAATCAGACTCCCCTAACTCCCTTTAGCACTGTAATTTTTTAAAAATTATAGATCAAATCTGAATCACTGCTGACTAAGGAGCTGAAGACATACAAACTTCTGCTTCCTCAAATGCACATGAGTGCATGCTGGGAAACGTAACCCCAACTGTACATATAATGCAGTAAAAATTAGCTGTTACCATTCAAGAAAAAGATCTTGGAGTCATCATGGAGAGTTCTCTGAATACATCTGCTCAATGAGCAGCAGCAGTCAAAAAAGCAAACAGACTGCTAGGAACCATAAGGTAAGGGGATTGATATCACAGATATCAATGATGCCACTATATAAATCTATGGTAACTCACACCTTGAATAGTGTGCGCAGTTCTGGTAACCCCTTCTCTAAAAAGATATATTTAAATTGGAAAAAAGTACAGAGATGGGCAAAAAAAATGATTAAAGGCATGGAACAGCTTCTCTATGAGGAGCGATTAAAAAGACAACTTAGAAAAGAGATGACTAAGGGGGGTATATGACAGGGGTTCATTAAATCATGACAAGTCTGGAGATTGGGAATAAAGAAGTGTTACTGATCCTTCACATAATACAAGAACCAAAGGTCACCCAAATAAATTAATAGACAGGTTTAAAACAAAAATAAATAAGGAAGGACTTTGTCACACATTTCATAGTAAACCCATGAAACTTTTGCAAGGGAATGCTTTTGAACTGTGTTAAAAAAGAATTAGATAACTACATGGAGGACAGAACCATCAATCGCTATTAGCCAAATGGTCAGGGACACAACCCATTATTCTGGATGTCCCTAAATCTCTGAATTCTAAAAGCTTAAACAGAATGGTTTCTGTTCACTCACTCTGAAACATCAGGCACTGCGCGCTATCAGAAGATAGAATACTGGGCTAGATGGACCACTAGTCTGATTTAGTTTCGCCATTTACACCCATTTATGTTCTCATTCTTACCTACCTCCATTTTGCTTTTCTTTTTTTTCCTCCTTCCCTTGTGTGTGTTTGTGAGTAAGATTGAGAAAGAGAGAGATGTGACTATTACAAGAACTTGATCACAGCTAAAATTTCCCAGAAGTCATTTCAGGAGAATGACATGTTTGCATTATTTTTATGGTCTCCAGGACTTCTAAACTGCCCTTGGTATTTTTAGCTCACAGAATCAGAAACTAATACACATGTTTTTTCAAGCAAAGCTGCATGGTGGTACATGCAGTGTGTCAATCAGAATTGTTGCTCATCCTCTTTTGTACTGTCCAAACTGACTGCATGAAGTCCAGTTTGCCCTAGTTCTAATAATCAAACCTAGATCAAGACTGTGGTTTCAAACCTGTAGTTTAAAATGGTTGAACATTTCCAAGCAGATATAAAATACATCCCACATGGTTTGGTGCCATAGCTAGTAAATGGAGGAACAAACCTGCAGTGGTGAACTGGTCTTACACACACGCGCATCCATACACACACATGCAAAGTCAGACAAGTTTTTGCAAAAAGCTATTTTGGATTTGGATCCCATTTGTGAATTCTGATTTTGGCCCATTTCTAGCAGCAAACCATAAATATAACATAAAATTAACATAAAATGACATAAAAAGATGAGAATATCTAGAAAACTCTGATTCTGATCTATGGTCAGATTTCAAACACCCTCAGAGTTAAGATTTGTATCCAGGGTTTTGAATCAGGCACATCTCTAAATAGATCTGGGTCCCAGAGTAACTCTTTTAACGTGGCTCAAACAAGATTCTGTAGTGGTTTGGTAATATAATGTTATAATTGCATATAGTGTGTTAAATTGGTATAATTACTAATTATCTACATTATTATAGCACCTAAATATGCTGGGTTCCTTAATACTATGTAGGAGGACATAGTAACCACGCTAAAGAGCTTATAGTGTAAAAGACACAATCACATTCAGTGAATTTTAAGCAGTTTGAAATTGTCAGGAGAGGGCTCATCTAGGGTTGCCAAATGGTTTCAACAAAAATACCGGACACACTTGACATTACATCACAATCTACATTACATCTTATTTAGAAAATACCGAACATTTATATTTTCTCATTTATATTTTCTCAATTTGTTTCCTGAACAGAAAGCTCAAATACTGGACTGTCCGGTTCAAAACCGGACACCCGGCAATCCTAGGCTCGTCTAACAGTGTGTTTTCCTTTGCTGGTTTACATGTAACCAATCTTTATGACTTGTCTCAGAAAGTTATAAACCAAAAAGGAAAACAACTTGGTTTTGACTGTGAAGAGTGAATGTTCAAATCTAAAAATAAAAAATAATATTGGTGTAAAACTAATCTTCCCCAGAGGAAAAAACAAAACAAAAACCTCAAGATGGTTCAGATCTAAGCTTCAACGTACAATTTAAAAGAAAAGGGTGTGCCAAAAACATTGTTTTGTTGTGCTCTAATGAAAAAGAAAACAGTTTTCCATAATTACTTAACCTTTGCCTCTTCTGCATTGTTTCTAGACTTACCTGCAGTTGGAGTGGGCCTAAGCCTGGTGTTGCTGCGGCAGCAGCTGCCATGGTAGTTGGGATCAGCTGAACAGGGTAAGGGTCACCTAAGTAAGAGAATAATAGAGGCGTCAGCACCTTTTATCTACTCTCCACCTGCAAATTAAACTCCTGCATTCACTCTTTCCAAAAGCCTTCTTTTGTGTGCCTTGCAGAGGCCTAATGAAAAGCTCTATTGTGAAGCCTTTTACTAACACTCTCTTCACAATTCTGGCTGAGAGAGGAATGTGAATAAAAGGCACAAGCAATTAAGGCGGAAACCTCATCCTTTTTCATGATGTATTTAGGGAAATGGAAAAAAAAGTGCACACTGATCAGAGGGCTGCACTTAAAAAAAATTTAAAAAAAAGAGAGAGAAAAAGAAAAGGAGAACAGTGCAACCTTGATAAGATCACAGTATTAGAAAGGGACAAATGTACAGGCTGCTCCAAAATATGAAGTTAACCAAACTGAGATCATTGTTTGTAAACCAAATAGCACACCGATCAAACTTTAGGATCTAAGTGAATAAAAATGGCACTCTCTCGAATTCTGTATTTTCTTTTGGTAGAAGCAATCTTGCTTTACAGATGGAGACTCCAATTCTGCAAAAGGTAAAAGTGTGTGAAATCAAAGGGACTACACACAAATGTCAGAAGTCCCCTCACACGGATCCCTTTACAGGACTGGCACCTTAATTTAGTTTCTTACCAAAAACAAAGATAACTAAACCTTAGGGTCCTACTGTGCTAGCTAGACACTGCATAGAAGTTAAAAAAAACCCAACAACTTTCAGAAAAATTTCATTGGAAAATGCCCATAATAGAAAGAACAAAAAAGGCAACCCCTCCCACAACAAACAATAGTTCAGGAGAGACATATTTCACTGTAAAAAAGGGCACTTTTCATTTGCTTTTAAATGTCTGACTCTTAAATGAATTCTATGTTTGTCCACCTACTAATGAAACCAACTGGAAAGTTGGAGCTGCAAGATTAATAGAAACATTCCATGCGTTATATTCCTTGCCCAAAATGTTTAAAAGCTTTCCACTCAATTAATAAGGATCATCGGACCATTCGTGCATGGCCCAATGATCTGCTAACAGATATGATTAGCATGGCATAGAATAAGCCATTTAAGACCATGGTGGACACAGAACATTTTATTAGATAGGCACTCTACAAGGTTGCAGTTCATTTGATTAAGCGGACACAATAAGATTCCTTCCAGGATTATACTTTCTTGAGCAAATTGATAACAGAGCAATTTAAAAGGCCATATAGAATGCTGTATGCCACAATTATGATGATGAAATGATATATTTGTGATGACATCAAGTGAAAGTCCCAGGAAATATGAAATAGGGGAGAAAAGCACTCTTCATACTTTGAAAACAGTATAAAATAGGCTGTGTTATAAAATTTGGGGCATTGCTTTCAGGAAAGCCACTTTATTGAAGAATTTCAGTGGTTCATAAACATTTAAGCCCCACAACTCCCCTGTGAGTTGTGTTAGTATTATTAAACTAATTTATAATTAGGTAAGCTGAGACATAGAAAAAATAAAGCCCTTATTCAGCAACAGAGTTAAGCACATACTTATCTTCAATAGTACTTATGTGTATACTTAAAGTTAAGACTGTACTTAAGTTCTTTGCTGAACTGGGGTCTAAATTATTTTCTCTAGGACACACAGTCAAACTGTGTAAGAACCAACACTCAACCCAGGAATCCTGACCGCCCCTCAATTTCTGCACCAGCCACTAGTCACACTTCTTCTTCTTCTTTTTTTTTTTTTTTTTTTTATACATACAAAGGGTTTCCTAATTTGGTTTTGATTTTTAATCATACCATGCTACTGTTCCACATTTTCCAATATCTCCTCAATTTCATTTAGGATTCCATTTCTTGTTTAATATCTTTGACTTTAAGTTTTCTAATCTAGCCCATCACCCACAGATGAAAGCATCTTGTCTTAAATACAGCTAAGAAACCCCTCTCCCCCACCCGAAAAAATAACAGACTCAACATTCACCGTTTTGTGCTACTCCCAACACCACAAGAACCTCAAAGGAAAATTCCAGTTTCATTCTGAATGACTTCTTTCTAGAAATGGATAGATTGGGCAAGTGCCAGCCATAAAACAAACCAAAATTATTTTTTCCTCAGTTCCAAAGAGAGGAGCAATGAATACTGATGTGCATTCAAGTGAACTTCTAAAAACACTAAAATTTGTGTGGGCCAGGATCTTGTGTACTCCATGATCATTATTATTATTGGTTGTTGATACAGTTCCAGGACCCCAAAACAATTTTTAACAATACATATACAATAAAGTTTAGAAAGTTTTTGCGGCCCTACTGTGAATCTTTTAGAAAACAATTTTCTGTTACTTCAGTATTATTGTGTCTTCCTACCATTATGTCCTGGGATTTTAAAATTTCTTTTATTAAAAGAAGTAGCCTTTGTGTACTTACTGTAGGCTTTTGTTTCTTATAAGATTTCCCACCATTGCAAATCCTGTGGCTAGTCTATTCTTATGCTCCCATTATTTCAACTAATTTAAGAAAGACGGGAAAGTTTCAACCCCGTACAGTAATGAGTAGAGATCTAAGCAACTCGTCGACTATCCAATATGCAGAAGCTAATCGGACAGTCGACTAGTGATACAATTAGTCGCTTCCCCCTCCCATGCTGCCCCTATCAAAGAGAGGGAGGGGAGGGGAGGGGGCAGGAAGGAGAAGGAGCTGGGGCTCTTGTACTTTTCAAAAGCAAAAGCCCTGCAGGAAGCCCACTGGTCCTGCTCCCTGTGGGGCTTCCTTTTGAAATGTGGGGCTCTTGTACATTTCATAAGGAAGCCTCGCAGAGAGCATGGGACCAGTGGGGGACTGCCCTGCTGGCCTCGCACTCCCTGCAGGGTTTCCGCTTTTGAACTGTAGCAAGAGACCAGTGGGGTTCTTCTACATTTCAAAAGCAGAATCACAGCAGAGGTGGCACAAGTGGAGACTGCTTCAATCCCCCCTCGTGCTGTTTCCCACTATGGCTCTACCTATCCTGCCCCCCAGGGAGACAGTGCTGGGGGGGACTGGCTTTTAAGCTGGCT
>CM057845.1:106560538-106581585 GCA_030068395.1 Apalone spinifera | reverse complement strand
ACACACACACACACACACACACACACACACACACACACACACACACACCAGGGTTTGTGATCTGGTGCTAAAAACAACAGTGCAGACATTCCCACTCAGGCTGGAACTTGTGTTGAGACTCACTCCTGCTCCCCAGCCTGAGAGGGAACGCCTACCTCACTCTTTTTTGTGCCGGAGCATGAGCCGGAATTTGAAAACTTGGGTTCTGTCATTTGCTGCCACAGGGTTGGGTTGTGTAATTTTCAGTGGGCATGTACCTTTGCTGAGATGCTCAAATCTAGCTATCAGGTACGTCCACGTGGCCCATGGCAGCACGTCTCTCTGTCCAGGTCAGCAGACTTAGGCCAGCGGGGCTTATGCTAATTTTCTAAAACAGCACTTTGAAGTAGTGACATCGACAGCACTTTGAAGTAGTGACTTGGACAGGATCTCTGGTTCCGAAGCTTGGAGGAGGGTGGGGGGGTGGGTGGGTGGAGGGTTCCCAAAGCCCAAACTCCAGTCTGAGCCATAACTTTGACTTACTGTCTAGAGAAAATCGCTATTTTAGAGAACTAGCACAGACTCACTAGCCCAAATCTGTCAAAACGGGCTTGGACACTCTGCGGTGGGCTTGCTGTAGACTTGTTCACAGGGACCAAATTTCAGGCACCCATTTTGGGCTCAGATTTGAATTGCAACCAATGACAAGTCACTATTTTCCCCCTCTAGTTCAGATTTATTCAAGTTATTGTGAGAGCCTCCCCCAATACCACAGATTTGGCAATTTTTCTTGAAACTAGAAAACACTCTTTTTTGTTGTTCTTCATCAAGATACTTTTAGTTCAATGTCCAATCCTATAGCCTTAGTCTCTACGATAAAAGATTAATGGGCACAAATCAGATATTCAAAATGGTAACACACAGAAACCTGTTGGGGAACATTTTAACTTGCCCGGACACTCACTAAGGCAGTGTTTCCCAATTTTATTTGGCCATGGAACCCTTTTCAGCTTAAAAGAATTTCAAGGAACCCCTAGGGTTGCCAGGGTAAAATTTGTCAAGCAAAAAAAACCCCCCGCAAAATAGACTCTGTCTATTTAAGAGGGGGTGGGGCAGTGCCGCATTCTTGCGGAACCCTTACTTTTGCTTCGCGGAACCCTGAGGTTCCGCGGAGCACCAATTGGGAAACACTGCACTAAGGGATCTAAAAGTGGTCATTCTCTTACAAACTAAATAAGGAACCAACCAGAGAGAGAAACTGTGGAACTGGCCTTCCTATGCAAATTTGACACATTTAGCCAAGGACTAAATAAAGGCATCTTTTGGATGGACCGTTATACTCAATACCCAAATGGTATCAAAAGCTAAGCATCAGATCCTTACAGCCCACTCTATTAGTTTGATCTAGCACAGACATTTTAATTGAGAGGGTTTTTTTTTCTTTTCTTCTCCTCCCCCTCTCCTCTCTTTATCTGCTTTATATTTGACCCTCTGTGCCTCTTGCTCCATATTTGTCATCTGAAGAAGTGGGTTGTGCCCATGAAAGCTCATGATACTATCTATATTTTTTGTTAGTTTCTAAGGTGCTACAGGACCACTAGTTTTTTTAAGCTTTTTTTTAAGTTACAGACTGACACGGCTGCCCCTCTGAGACTTCTAACCCTACAGCAGTGACACATGCTCATGTAGCATGCTAGGCACACGTTTTACCAGAAAGTACCAAATTCTTGCTGTGCCAATCCACAGTTGTATCATTGTTTTTCTTAGTTTGGGTGAAGGGAAGATGAGGGTTTAGTCATATGATCCTTCTTTTTCAAGGCGCAAACAGTAGCTTTAAAAGATGATTAACGTCCCTACAAAGAAACTACAGTATGTGGTCCTGACAACACATGGTTCCTATTTTTGCTATTCGGATAAAAGCGTACCATGTCAATTTTCTTTTCTTGTGATTTGGTGGTTGTCACTGACCTGTATGTCAGCTGACACAGTTAAATCAGAAATTAGCATGCAGTCTCTTTAGAAGCCAGACACATGGACACTGCATACAAGAGAGACTAACAGTGCAGACCACATGATACTCCATTAAACAATGAAACATGTGACTTACTAAAAAACAGAGACACATCAGCAAATATGCCCAAGGAAGTTTATGGTATTTAACTCCTAAACATTAATTTTATTGTACTGTATGAGGAACCAATTAACTGAGAGTTTCATTTTTATTGGTTGGAGGGGGAATATTGCTCAGAAAATGGAGGAACAGTAAATTCAGCATATTTTAATTTTATTAGGCTTGGCTTGCCAACTTCTCACATATTTATGCCTATTTTAAGGCGTAATTAGATATTTCATCAATAACTTTGTATGCTTATATTATTTAGGAAATTTCCAGCTGCAGTGAGCTGATATGTAACAATCATACAATATATCTACTGTATAGTCACATTTTCCCCCAAATTTGATATGGTTGAAGATGTGATTAAAGTGCTTTCCAAAAAACCTAAGTGGATGACATCTGACTGGGAACACAATATGATTTGTTACAACAAATTTTCCATAGGGGGAGGGAAGAAAGGGCAAAGAAAAAGAAAAAGAGATTTTGTTTCCAAAATTTGGCATGTGGCCATAAAAATAACAAGAGGACCAGCAAGTAAATAACCACCTAGGGACTTCCTAAGAATTAGTGAATGACCTGGAAAACATATTTGGTAGCAAATCAGCTCTTCAACCATTTCTGAAAAGAAAACGGGGAAAAAAATCCCCACATATAATTCAAAGAGTCACATTCACTTCACGTTAGAACACTGAATGTTTTTGACCCACCAAGCTAGAAGCATTTCTCACACTGGATTGCTTCAATAATAAGTTGGGGGGAGGGAGTGCCATGTAAAATGTTAGTGTCATAGGCTTGTCAACATTTTTCTTTTCTTTTCTAAAAGCATCACCGCACATTGAAAACAAAAACAAAGCAGCAAAGGGGAAAATATCTCCTAAATAACTATTTGCATTTATTCAGTACCTTTTATTTTGAAGGATCTCAATGTTCTTTAAAAAGTATGGGGTATACATTATACCTGTCAGGGAACCCCACACTAAATGGTGGCACAGAACCACGCTGTCTCAAAGGGACATCCTTCCATCACAAAGTTCCATCACGTGTAACTTTGCTAGAAGGCAATCTGCCTGAGACCCTTCTGCTCCTTAGGTTTGTTGGGGAAATGCTGTTATATCTGTTTACCCTTTTTTGCAAGCGTCTCCCCCAGCAGCAGCTCCTCTGCTCTGACTAGCACAAGGGCTTGGATTCTCTGTGGACTTTACATGTGCCTTACAAAAAGTGAAGAGGATGATTCCCCTACCCTCATTCTCAATTAACTTAAGGGGAGTAACAAGTTAGCTCTCTAAATACAAATCTATGCATACAAGAAGGAACATTTTGTTCACCATGGAAAAGAAGCCACTTCTGAAGTATAATGCAACAGCTTTTAGATAGTACACAGCAACATTTCACATTTTATCACTTTGTACTTACATCATGTTTTATATTTTCAAAGCACTTTATAAGCACCAATTAAATGATCCTCTAAATGAATATCCCAATGCCCATCAGCATTTTAACTGACATCACGTGTAACTTTGCTCCATGCTGGTCCACACAACAGGGGGCAACTCCTGGGCCTAACAAAGTCAATATTAAAAGTCCCTTGACTTCAACAGGGTTAGGATTTCCCCCACAGCAGCTGAAATGCTGGAACCATAAGTACTTCAGCCACACGGGCGCTCCCATACTTGGTACAGTGAAAACTTTGTTATCGAGCACTCATGGAGAATGGGGGTTGTCAATTGACTGAATGTGCCACATAACAAAATTTATTGCGCTGTCCCGACCCGCAATCTGCAGATCCAGCTCCCAACAGCTCAAGGCAGGCTGATGGGGATGGAGGCACCTGCTGATGACATCAGCCAGCAGTATCACCTGTCAGAAACCCCTCAATGGCCAGCGGGACAGAAGGGAGTCAGGTGTGTGTGCCTGAAGACACGGTGGTTTGTGGCTGCGGGCAATGCTGATTAACGAAGTTTTTCGGTTAACAGAATACTGGATGATTCACTGTATCACCGGTGAATCTGACCTAGTGATAGTAATAGCGGGATATTTTGAGGTTAAAGGGTACAGTGTAGGGAAAGTCAGAAAGTTTAATGAGTTGCTTAAAATCACACAGCACACCTGTGGCTGTGATCAAGAGTTCTTCCACTACTCTAGAGGAGCAGAAGTTTGGCTCTTATCCCTGAGCTCAGTCCAGGGAGACTTGCTGGGTCCCTGGGTAAGGTTGGGGGGGGACTGCTTTGCACTCCCAGAAGGCGTGGAACTGAGGGCACCCAGCCCTCAGCCTTGCCTGGCGCACATAAGGGCCCCTCCCCACCAGACCTTAGTGCCACCCAGAGTGCGCCATGGCCCCTCCCCCCCCAGGACTTAGCACTGCCCAAAGTGCACCATGCAGCACTCTGCCAGCAATTTAAGGGCCCAGTGCACCGGCTGCCGCCACCACCACCCCTGCAGTAGCCCTTTTGAATTGCCAGGCCCCTAGGAAAACTGGTCCCCTTTTCCCCCTACTTGTTGGTGGGCCTGGCTCAGTCCACAAGGGCAGTGGGTTGCGACACTCTTTTAATGGGGTCACCAGGGCAAGCATTAGATTTGTGGGACGCAAAGCTGAAGCCCAAGCACCACCAGGGTTTAGATTACTAGCCCCAAACATAGGGGTGAAGCCCTTGGCTTTGGCTTCTTCCTGGGACAAGGAGCTAGGGTTGGCTCAGGCTTTAGTCCCCCTCTCTCCTGGGGTTCATTAGTAATTGTTGTTGACAGCAATTGTTTTTATTTCTCATCCTACATATAGATGGTGTTTCATTATCCATCAAAAGCAGATATCATGCACAAAATATTTTAGGATTTCAATGTTTAATAAGAAACTTTAAATGTTTAGCAAAGAGATGACTAATGAATAGCCATTATTTTTACTGCTATTCATGGAGAAATTCATGAACAGTGTATTCCCACCATGGCACACCAGCTACTTCTTCTTCTACTAAGAAACAACTACTTTGGTTATAAATAATAATATTAAACATTTTAAGCAATCACACTAGAAGCTAGGTAGGGAGGCCAGATAGCAACCAGAGCCATGGATCAAGAACTCTGCTTAATTTTCTTATTACAAATCCAATACTAATAGAAGATTTTTATTCAAGTCCAAAAACTTCATGCGTCTTTCTGCCAACTTTACCACTACACAATATGCTGTAGAGAAAGGAGAGGAAGTATCAACTTGTTTAGATGATCCATTATTAAATAATACCATCTGTTAAAAAACACAACAAAACAAGCCTTCCCATTTGTTAGGAAGATAAAGGAAAGAGATACAGGTAGTGCCTTGAACTAGAACTCAGGAAACGTGGGTTTGATAATCTGCTCTGCCATCTCACCTTGGGAAAATCACTTAATCTTCCTGCCTCAGTTTAACTCTCTGTAAAATAGGAATGATCATACTCACATACCTTTTGCAAAGCACTTTGAGACCCATGGATAAAAATACTAGATATTAATGAATTATCATTATATTGGTATTAATATCTCATCACACCAGAATACTGTACTCATCAGACAGTCAATCTACAGTGGACAAGCTCCTCTTACAATAGCATGTCAGAGCAGCTCTTTAGTGAATTTCAAGAAGGAAGTAGAAATTAGAAAATAGTATTTTTCTCACCAAAATGACTCCTCTCTCCCCAGAAAGCAGTTAGTCCTCTGGGGTAAACGATTTTAAAGGGTTGGCTAATGAATTTGACCATATAATTCTCACTGAAGCTAATAGGAGATACAGATAAACTCCAGAAAACCAGGCACTTCTGTTGGCCAAGAGAACAATAAAGGAAAGCAATCCAAGTTGAATGAAACAAGTAGTTGTACTGAATAAGATATTGATACGTCTTCCCAGCTCAGTAATCTAAGGTCTTTTTTGAAATATGTTGGCTTTAACTTTCAAAAAGTGAGTGGTGATTTGGGATGCCTTCATTATTGGATGTCCCAACTTGAGAGCCTTTAAGGAGGCCTGACTTTCAGAAAGCAGCCCACAGAAGCTTCTGAAAACTGGGCATTTTCCAGCTGTCTCAAACTTGGCAACCAACAATAATCAAGGCACCCAAAATCACTAATCCCTTTTTGAAAATGTAGCCCCACTTTTTATCTAGATAAAACTCCTTGTCCCCATCTATAAATTCCCCATTTGTGAGTAAATGTTATATGAAACTTGCTAGCGTGGGGTTCTTACCTGTTTGTCAATAGAACTAAGAGTCTCATGCAGTTTTTCATTCCTAAATGCAAGTTATGAAAGCTAGTAAGTAATAGAATTGTCACTTGGGAAGTCTATACATCAGTCTTGTAAAATTTTCATGAAACACATTCATCTCAAGCTTGAAGATTAACATTTTCAAAAGTACCTGACTGACTTAGGAACTTATGTTCCATTTTCTAAAGTTACTTAGACAAATGGGGCTAGATTTTCAAAGGCATTTGATGTGCCTAAAAATGTAGATGGGTACTTAGTTGAGACTGTCAAGTACCTAAGCAGGTAACGCCTAACATGGAAATCAGTGGAAGTTAGGCACATAACCGTCTTAGGCTCTTTTGAAAATCCCATTTGGCACCTGTCTGCATTTTTAGATGCCCAGAAATAATTTTGAAAATCTGGTCACTGGGATCCTAAGTCTTTGTGAAAGTCAGTGGGACTTATGCTGCCAAGGGCCTAGGATACTTGAAAATTGAATGTAGATTCTTAAGTCACTTAAACACTTTTGAAAATTTTACCCAAAATTTTGTCTGTTGTTTATCATGCTTTACCATGACAACTGACAAAAATGGAGGAGAGATGGATAGAACAGGGAAGTTGTTTTAATTGCCTGTCAAAAAAAACCCCTATTACTTGATAGGAGCATATTACATTTTTCAAGGGTGCTGTGTTTTTCATTGCTACAAGCTTTCCAGATATAGCTGGACCAATATATGTCCTTGTTTACATTAAATTGTGAGAAAAAAAATCCTTTGGACTACCGATCACTTCCCTTCAGCTTCTCATTCAAACTCAGTCAAACATGCCAGGGAATCAGCAAACAGAGAGCTGTCTTTTTCCACTGGCTTCTGCTCAGTCTTAGACCTTGGCATGCTGTTAATTTCAAGCCTTATTGCCAGGAGCAGCGGCAACATTGTTCAGTTTTTTTCATTTCCAAGGTTACAAAAATATGTGATGTCATATGAACTTCATGGATGTGAGGTACTATGTGACTATCCTACTGTTAATTTACTAACAGTTAGATGAAAACCCTCTCTCCAAGTCAGACTTCATTAACACGGAACTAATGTAATCTGCCAGATATGTCTAATGGGGTGTTTTCTTGACCTTTTCCAGGCCTACAGTTATGGTAGCATTCATATTCAATGTGGCTTTCGGTTACATATTCTGCAATGTGAATCACTATTTCTCCCATTTGAGAACAAGTGGGCGTGAAATCACTGGAAGAAGTGAAGGAGCCCATGCGTTGGCACTGCAGCTGCTGAGTGAGGTGAAGTGCTTTAAACAATGATTTCTCAGTACTGATAACAGCCTATAATACACCAAAATGATGGGTGATGACCAAAGGGAAAGGGAACTTTGCCCACAGAAACCTTATACTGGATCTATAAAGTTAGAAAAACAAAAGCATCTCAAATGGCGGGATGAAAAGTATCACCACACAGTCCCTTTGCATTCAAAATTTAATAAACCGCTCCACTGGCGAGCGCTGCCTAACCAGAAACAATTGACGAATTCATGAGTTAGTCAATGATACAGATGGATACAGTGATGCGGACATAATAAAGCTAAACAGAGACACTAAAGAGAGAGAATGGTAAAACAAGCAAGTCTTAGATAACAAGATAGGAAACTGATGTCAATAGAGTTAGATAAGCACAAATGCATGAAACAAGGTTTATAGAATTTATGCTGAAGCTCAATCTATTCAATGAAAGAGAGATTATTGATTTATTTTTAACCTATATTTATTCTTATTTTGTTGACAGGAACAAGAGATCCTATGGAAGACTTAAATAAAACTGTTAAAAAAAATCAGGATCCAGTAGTGACAATAGAGCTTTCAAAGATTTAAAAGATGTTACACAGTTTTTAGTCTTAGGCTCTTGTAAAATATACTTATGCTTTGTGTTAGTCCATCAAATTGAGAGACATATGCTATCCTTGATCTTTGTACAGAACTCCCGTAGAGATGAATGTGAGTTCTGTTTGTAAAAAGAGGGTAGAATAGGCCCTTAGTTAATAAAAAGCAAGCAGGCTTCTAGAGAAAAAAATATACTTTCCTACTATAGTGTTGAAATTTATTGGGCCATTTTAAACAACTTCCTCTTTAGATTGAAAGAGGAGTATGTGTGTGTGCCAATGAGTGTGTTCACTGTACAATAGTCAAGAATTTCAAAGTAAATAGTGATGGTCAGTGCCCAACTTGACACACTGTAAAGGGATTTTCAGAAAGGGCTGAGCACATACCCTATGAAAATCAGGACCCTTCAAGTTGCACACCCACATTCACTAGTAAATTCTGAAATTCTTGGCCATTACATCAATGAACATGTAAGTGATTTCCTGGCAAATCTGTTCTCACACTATTCTATAAATCCTAAATTCAGCTAGGTGGGTCTGTCACCTTAAGGCAGTAGCAGCGATATGTCCGATCTAGTGACTTAGTTCAGCATAAATATGGGACAACCTGGTTTAAAACTCTGCCCTCTTCCCACTTTCAGCTGGAAAATCTACAGGACTTACTGCATCCTGCCTTGTAGCTGAAACCAGGAGGAAGGAGGAATCCTTGCTGAGCAGCTGCTGCTAGGGTTCGTTGGTCTGGAGGGAACACTGGAATCATCAATGGAGGCAGCTGACCTTGAACCTGCTGAACAGAAGGAGGGAAATCAAACCTGGAAAATCTTCTGGAGATCACGCCTGTGTATTTATTTATTTATGGCTTCGGGCTAGAGCAATGGTGTCCAACACGCTAGCCACTAGCCACATGTGGCTAATTGGACGGTTGAGTGTGGGTGCTTCAAAACTGGTTGGACAACACGGGACTAGGAGTATCCTCCTATGTTGTGAGGGGGTTCCAATAACATCAACAGTTCAGCTGTGTTAATTACAACATGCCCTGTCACTAAAGGCATACTTATATTTAATTTCAATTATTTCCCCCCAAACCATAATACCTTAACAACCCTGGCTGCAGTTTTTATCTATCTTCTCTATCACAGTGCTCCCAAATTACAATCAGATACATAGCACCTTTCATCCCAAATGAAATGATTCTAAACACTTTCCAAATATGAGATACATACGTGTGTGTTGGGATATATGTGTATACGTATACGTGTACACACACACACATACATGCATACACAGACACGCTCTCAGAAAAGGCCACAAACACAACCAAAATACTTTGCTCACACGTGAAATGCAGCCACGTCTTGAGCGTCTGCTGTTTCACTTTGCACAGCAACGCTACACAAAAGTATAGGGCAGGAAATGAAGACTATTATAATGCAAGTGAAACTAAAGGAGACTTTAAGGCAGACAGAAAGCGGTCATTCACATTGGAAATTTGCCATAACACAACAGCTAATACTACTACTTTTGCAATGTTTTAACAGCATTTTTGAGCACTACAAATAGTCAGAATGTAGTTTTCACATCTCTTGTAGAAGAGGAGCAAACCATTTAGTAACTTAAGTCATCAGCAGAATGACTGGTTTTAACAATAACAACAACAAAAAAGATGCTAATAAATGAAAGCTTTGCCTTTCAGGAGAACAGTCAGTAAAAGTAAGGATGACTGAGAAAACCTTACAAGAGAGGTCAAGACTGACCACAGAAATGTGGCGCAGAGGCATAAGACATATAGATAGGCTGTTATAAATTAAAATTCGGTTCATGGTGTGATGTGTACAATGTTAAGAATGATGGTGACTGTGTGTGCAGATATTGCACCTTTACAGCCTGGGATATCCTGTTAGGTGAAGCTCACAAAATGTATTGGTTAGAAATTGTTGCAGCTAGAGACTGAATTCGAGACTAAAGCTATGCTAGATGTAGCACCAATCACTGTATTAACTCACTTCATTCTGGCTGTTATTTTATTCTTCTTGTTGATAGTTATAAAGGTATATTTGGATTTTGAGAGAGAGAAAATATAAAATGCTATTTCTTCCTCCTTACATTCAGTCTGGAATTGTCCCATTTCTGCCTTGATATTTCTTTAAGACAAAGTAACTGTATTCTTTTAGAACAAAAATGAACAGCCGTGTGGAATTTTTGCATAGTACTCTTCTTCGGCAAGAAGCCATGGAACTTTTTTTTTAAATGGTTTCCAAGGATGAAAGTGACTTTGCCAAGCAAAGAAGCTTCAAAACAGGACTCAAAAACACTAATAGAAAGACAGATGGTTCTACTAAGAGCTTTGCTGCCAAAAAAAAAAAAAATGTAAAAAAAAAAAAGGCGAAAAAATGGAGTGATGTTATTGAAGCTGACTGCAAAGTTCTCTGATGACTGCAAATACTCTTGTCCCATTGCAAGTGTTAACTCTGCCTCCAGGGCTAATATAACCAAAGCGCCACACACACACACAAAATTGTCATTGCCAAGCCCCAACAACGTAGCACAAGTCTGCACTTGATTCCAAATGACTGCCTGATATGCTAGCAAAACACTGCACTAAAAATGTCTACCAGGAAAATGCCCTTCATTCTCAAAACTGGCTGTCACATTTTCTTTTTCAAATTCTCCCTCCTAAGTACTCCCTGTAAGGGGGTCTTAAGACCCTCTGACACAACTGTACTTTTATAAAGGGAGTTAAAACAGCGGAGAGGTGAGGATGGTTTGCATGGATACAGAAATAACCCAGTCAAAACAATGTAATTTCCATTCCAACCTGGAATATATGTAGCACCACTCTAATATCTGCATTTCATTTCCTCCCAAAAATAAGTGCAAATATTATTTCATTTTAAATCAGATTACTTGATACAATATAAAAATGCATATATTATGACTAACTCTTCCTATGTCTCATTTAACTACTGCATTTTAACTTTTATACAATATATGTTTATTGTTAAATACTGTTGCTAGGATACAACTTTTTAAAGTTGTGGATAATTCAGATCCTCCCTTTTCAGTTTTTTCTCTTTAAGATTTTCTTTATATTTTTTAAACCAATGCCTTGTTATTTACAATTGTTTAATAACAACTTGTCAGATGGTTCCTTTTCTACTGAAGCTGACCCCAATTCACTGCTAGTTTCAGACCTTGCCTTCTGTATAAAGATAATGAAAGTAAATGCACACATTTATACGTACATAACACTTTTATACAAGTTTGTACACTTGATAGTGTCTTCTTTCCTGACCACTCATAGGTGACTTCTTAGGTATACGTTCCCCAAGGGAGGGAAGATAAGTTATATCCAGACTCCCAAAGTCAATATCAAAATTCCCATTCATTTCAAAGCCAGAATGTCCTATGGATTGCTCATATACATTTTTTTATAGCATCCAACACATGCAGTCTCCATCTTGAGATCTCTAGATGTTGCTGCAATATAAATATCATCATCACATGACTTCTCAATGTATCACATAGCTTTGCAATCTATCTTATAATGGTGCACCACTTTTCAGGTTTCCAGAACTACTATTGCATTATATAATCGACTATACAGGAATGTTGCAAAGTCATGTGATAAACTGCAATTATGCATCTTTTTACCTCTTCATCTTTACTCTGCCCACTTGTTTATCTGCCCCAAGACTCACTATAAGTTTCTAAACCACTAAGTAACTATAATAAGACACCTAAAAAGAACCCAATTTAAAAAAACCCCTCAGCAACCTTTCTCTGCAATCCGCCCCAACTAGAATTGCCCCCATCAAAACAAACCTGGTACATATAATGCCACACAGCTAGAAATGGATATTTTGAAACCTTTGGAAAGAAGATTCCTAGCTTTTCAATATGACTCATGGTACTTGCTTTCAACCCTGGAAAATCCCGAGATACTGGATACTGAAGTCATGACATTAAAATGCAGAAAAAAGATATGTGTTGCCATATTTAGAGCTGCTTAATGTATGTTAGTTTTATTTCTTCTGTCATTCTGAGCTAGGTACCATTGGACTGGCAGTAAAGAAAAAACCTATGATACAACAAATAATCCCAATACAATTTTTAAACACTCTCTTAAAACATACCCCAAATACCTTTATTTTAGCATATATGGAATATACAGAATATTAGTTGATGTATGTATGGAATGAAGGTTTTCTTAATTCTCACTCCGCATAACTTTGCATCCCCTTCTCTGCCACTTCACCTCCACATAACCCTTCCTTTTAAGGGTTTGTTCCATTTATACTTTTATGCAATGTATCAGTATTTGCAATTTCTATCACAAATGGGACACAGAATGAGAAAAAAATGAAATAAGTAAATTAAATAACCTAAGGAGGAAGTTAATAAGTTATATTAACTGAGGTGGGTTTTTTTCAAAGTTAGTGATAATTCTTTCTCTTTGTTCCAGTACTCTTTTCCCCCTCAATGGAACTCAATGTGTCTATCAAAAGATATGAAATACTTGGAATCTTAGTAAGCAAAAGATGAGAGAATATGGGAATAATGAACTATAATATTAGCAAGTCACTTGTCAAGAGCACCGATATTTTCATTTATGTGCCTCAGATCAGTAATTTTGAAAGAAGTTCAATGTATATGATGAAAAGAGAACATACGATTCTCAAAAGTTTGGATTATTAGAAGTAGCCCCTGTAGAGGTGGGTTGTGGACAGAGTGTAGGAGAGGCAGTAAGGGTTATCACATGATTGTTCAACTTATGACACAGACACTACACCATCATCTATCTGTTATCAGTACTATTAAAATTGCTCCTACTGCCCAAACCATATTCAGGACCCATTTCTATTAGTAACTGTAAATACACAAGGTAGGAGAGTTCCTGTCCTACAAAGTTTATAATTTAAATGCACAAGATACTGTAACACTGGGATGAAAGCAAATATTATTCTTACTTTACTGATGGGGAATTGAAGCACAAAGAGACTTGGGGGGCCAGATTTTAAAGGCATTTACTTGCCTACTGGAATTTTCAAGATCCTACTAGGTTCCTATCTGCCTCTTTAAGCACCTAAATACCTTTTAAAATCTGGCCCTTAGTGATTTGCCCATGTTAGCACCAGAAGTCTGTTGCAGAGCTGAGAAGTGAATTCAGATAACAAGGTTTAGCCTAACGTCTTAACCACAAAACTATACACTTCCCATCTCACACATATATAAGATATAAATTCATCTACAGATGTGTATATCAACACACTGGGTGCAATTAAAAACTCAGCATTTATTTTTTCATAGTAATTGTGATACTGTGGTCTCTCCTATTTAAACTGAGAAAACTATTTAGATTATCACAGTTACCTGGAGCAAGAAATTGGTACTAACTCCAGTTGTGCCATTCAGATTGCAAATTCTTCCAGGCAAGGATCATGTCTTTTTTTTCTATTCTATCACATGCTTGTGGTCATTATATCAATAATTGCACACAAAAGCTACATTAAAAGAATATTAAGGTAAAAAATGCAAGCATGTGGAAATTAGGAAGTACCAGAATTATAGATGACTGTGCAACCTTAATTTGGCTCCCTTGTGCTATGCATATGACATAGTCTTTAATTACATGACCACGTACTATTTTTCCCACAGGACACTCGCCTCTTAGCCAGCTCACAATATTCCTTGAGTAATATATGACCATACTTCTTTTCTACAAATCTAGATATATATGTAGCATCTGATATTATTTTTATTTATTTTTTCATTCTTATATACTTAACTAATTTTATACTCACAATTGTCCATTAAATCTTTATTGACATAGCCTTTACTTATTTCCAAGATTTATATTGTATTACATTTCTGGCACCTACATTCTTCACATTTAGTCCTTCACATTGATTCTACTACTCCACGTCTCATCAGGGCTGGCCCACAACATTTTGGCACCTGAGGCGGGGAACTCAAATGACGCCCGCATGCCCCCTCGCTTGGGCCAAAACTTTGCAGGGTCTCCATCCTCCAGCACAGCACTCCACCATCTCTGTGCATCTAGAGCAGAGAGAACACATATGCACCAGCAGCAGGCACAATTTTCTACACTCTGGGTCCTATTGGCGCCCTCCCACAGTCTGGCACCTGAGGCAGCCGCCTTGATTCGCCTCATGGTAAGGCCAGCCCTGCTTCTCATTAAGTAGTACTTTACCTGGCAAGTGGCCCCAGTGATTTCATTAGTATTACCTGTGGAGAAGATATTACTCAATATGAATAAAGATAGCAGAATTGGGTCATGAAACATGACTTCACCTTTTACAGGCAGCTAAAATTATTAACACTAGTTCATTACTTTAGTCACAGGTGCGACTGAGAAAAATACCAATCCTAAAATATATAAACATCTTCTTTAAATTATTTTACTATGTCCTTTTTATACAGAAGCGTGGCTAACCTGTTTGCCTACATGTGACTTAGCCACAAACCATCATTCAACATTATTTTCTCAGAGTATTGGATAGACTTGAGTTGCTCCTTTAACTTCAGATTGTGTACAGAACCATTTGTCATACACTGCAGGTTCAAGAGGATTTATAACTTGATATTAAAACTAAACATTCTCATAAAGGTGACAAATATATATTTGTTTTCAGGAGCTAAGTATTTAATTGTATTAGGACATACTGCTCTGAAGCCACTTACTATAGGTGAACAATTTACTATTGTGAATAGTCCCATGGGCTTATGAGAGTTTACAGGGTGGAACAGGAAAAATAAAAGTGTGAAATGTTGCTCTCCTGACCTGATCCTACATCACTGCCCCCCACCCTCAAATCCATGCTTAGAGGGGAATCTCAAATATGAAATGAGGACTCTGCTGCCTTTACAGCATCACCTGAGGAGGATCCTGAGGAGGCATCTTCATGGGGTGTGGGCTTCATGAGAGGATGGCAAATACGAACTATGGAGAAGAGACAGAGTGGCTGTGGAGACATACACATTGCTGGGATGGGCAACACATGAATTTCCTCCCCTCCAACCTGCCTCCCACACATCTCTGGATTTCTGCAAATTTTGTGAATGAGTACCCCTTGCCATTGCCACATAAGTAAGATGATGTGCTGGATCTCAGACAGGATTTTGTGGTGAGATGCTTTCTTCCAGAGGTATCATGATTCTTCTGCAGGGAATGATGTAGGTCCTAACTAATATTTGTTCCTTTGTGGTATTCGAGGCTTATTTAAACATATGTTAGCACTTACTTCAATTTACCTGCCTCAAATATCAGTAGAGGCACTCAATGCTATAACCTCACTATTCACAATTGCTTCCTAATAATGCTACTGTTCATAGGAAAATATGTTCTCATACTACCAGACCACAAAGACAAATAAATAAGGCCATTTAGGGAGCAAAAATGACACACCTTTGTAACTCCTCCAGAATATGAGAACTTTTTGAATCAATAATGTGGAAAAATAATTAGCTTGCTGAAATATGGAACTATCCCCAACAGTCAATGACTGAAATGTATGCGTCTTTGCACATAGAAAACGTGGCAAATAAACCTCCAGAAAGGCAGCGCAAAATAGGCAATGTCTCAAAAATTTACATAAACACTGACCATTTAAAGAAAGCAAACAGAATCAAATCCAGAAGGCCTAGAACCCTGTACAATCCTGTGGGAGGATCCTTGTTTTGTTCCTCATGTCCGTCTCAGCAATGATTTTGAGCACTGTAAAAGTGAGCACATGATTAGCTCTTTAACTGAGAGGTGGGAAGGGGGTTGTGTTTTGCACTGCCAAACAGCAGCTCCTCTAGCCAGCTACAAAGCAGTGACATGGGCCAAAAGGAGTCACTGACCCATTTTACCCATTTAGAAGGATAAGGAGGAGGAGTATAAACAGTGAGGATGAGAAAAGTGGAATGAGACAGTGACACAAACAGCTCATTGTTTTCTAGAAGGATGCAAAATAAAAGAAAATGTAGCATACAAGGAACTTTTCTTGGCTCGTTCCAAAGGAACAACTGGAGAAGGAAGGAATTTATTTATGTTGGTTTATAACTAACAAAAAAAAGTATGGAGAATCTTCTCTTACATTTGATGTGGTAAATAGAAAATATACAGCAGCAGGGATAACAGTATCACAACATTTATCTCATTTGGGATGATTTATGGCAAGCCATTTAAATAACATGAAAGTTATCTACAGAGACAATTGTGCCACCATGGCATCTTAGGCACTTCCCCACCCATGAAAAAATGTCCGAAAGCAAAGAAAAATGCATTGGTCTATATTCCCAGTGAAGCTATTTTACATCAATGGCTTAGCTCTTTCCCATAAGGACTTCAAGCAGGATTAGTTGCTGCAAATTGTCTGGGACCCATTCCAATGGGTGAGATTCCCAATGAGGAACGGAACTTCCAGGAAATTTCAGAAAGCAGCTATCCTCAGATGATAACCTGGTAACCCTAACACTAGGATTAAAGTATACACCGAAAAGAGTCTTTGCTAATTAAAGGGCACAGAGCTCTACTCTTTCCTTCATGGAGGGATCCATCATTTTGTTGGCTGAGCCATCTGCTGAATGGGAGATTGGGTGGGGAGGATAAGATTGGCTCTTTGCAACAAGATGTGTTTGATCCAAAATGGCTTATTTCCTTGAGCTTAAATTGAGAACACTGCTTTTCCCATGTTATATTTCAATGTTTCCAAGTGGTAGCATGCTCCAGGGCTCCCTAAATCTGTGCTTATGTTACAACATCTGCTCCAAAAGTACTATTAAGGGTCTTCACTTTTTATAGGGCTGCCATAAACTTGTGAATGACAAAACTATTATTCATTATTTAACACTGTGTATCCCTCTCTTTGTGTATACACTGATAGCAGCACCTTGCTCCCAAACATAGTACAACAAGCATTAATGTGTTATGCCATGCCCCTGAAAGTGGAAAATATATAACCTTTCATTAATAACTGATGATGTTTCATGGCATCGGATGGAGGCACTCTATAAGCCCTGGAACTTATGTTGAGCACTCTAGCAGTAAGCCAGTCAAAGAACCATTTGTCAGTGAATAGAAAACAGGTGTGAGAACTCCTGATGTGTTAGAAAGGACATCGTCTAGGATAATTTATTGAGCTGCAGATGTGGACTATTTTCTATGACTGGCTGATCTATTAAATACTGTTTCAATTATTACAACGATAAAGAAAAGAATGAGGGGTTGCAAATGCCTTACAACATAATTGGCAGCAAAGTAAATTTTCCTCTTTCATTCATACTAGTCTCTTACAAGTTTTATAAGTATTCTTTTTCTCCCATTGATTTTGTCACTGCATCTACAAACACAGAAAGCCCCGTATTTAAATAAAGCTGAAACTAACATGGCTTCTTTGATTTTAAAATAACTTTTTCAGCCTACATAATGCTTATATTTTACCAGATCATATCTATTTGCACAAAAATATTAGGGCTTCATTTCACAACAACTCTGGTAACGCGGTTTGTTAAGGTAACTGCTGAGAAAAAAGCAGCAGCAAGAGCATATAAGATTGCTTGGGTGGGATCTGTGATAATTAAGTTCTTTTTTTAAATTTCTCAGAAATGGATGAAATTCTGCATATTTTAATTGTCAAAATAATGCAATATAATCACACCAGCTTTAATTATTTTAGTATTTTTGACCCAAAGACACAACAAGTTATAGTGATTTTTTTCAGTAGATCAGAAGCAAAGGAGCCTGCTAAACAATCATTGGAGCCATGGCATGATTGAGATGCTAAAGGTGCCCTTAAGGACAATAAGGTCATTAAGGAGAAACTAAATGAATAGTTTTTGCTTGCATGGCTTAGGATATCAGGGAGATTCCTAAACCTGAGCCATTATTTTTAGGTGACAAATCTGAGGAATTGTACCAGATTGGGGTGTCATTACAGGCTGTTTTGGAACAAACTGATAAACTAAATAGTAATAACACATCATGGCCAGATAATACTCACCCAACAATTCTGAAGGAACTCAAATGTAAAATTTCAGAACTACTAACTGTAGTTTGTAACCATTCAAATCAGCTTCTGTACCAAATGACTAATGTGATGCCAATTTTTAACAAGGATGCCAGAAGCGATGCCAACAGTTACAGGCCAATAAGACTGATTTCTCTACCACGCAAAATGGTTGAAACTATATTAAAGAACAATATTGCCAAACATATTGATGAACATAATTTGTTGGGGAAAAGTTTTTGTAATGGGAAATCATGTAACATCAATGTATTTAGAATTCTTTGGGGGGGGGGGAAGTCTAGTGGACATAGTGTATTTAGATTTTCAGAAAGCTTTTGACAAGGTCCCTCACCAAAAGCTCTTAAGCAAAGTAAACTTCTATGGGATAAGAGGGAAGGTCCTCTCATGGACTGGAAACTGTTTAAAAAGATAGAAAACAAAGAGTGGAAATAAATAGTCAGTTTTCAGAATGGAGAGAGGTAATTAGTAGTGTCCCCTCTGCATTGGGACCTATCGTATTCAACATATTCATAAATGATCTGGAGAAAAGGCTAAACACTGAGGTGGCAAAAATTTGCAGATGATACAAAACTAATCAGGCTAGTTAAGTCCCAAATAAACTGCAAAGTGATATACAAGGATCTCACAAAAATGGATGATTGGGCAAAAAAATGGCAAGTAAAATTCAGTGTTGACAAACCCAAAATAATGCACATTGGAAAACATAATCCCAACCAGTGCTTTTTTTGTGATGGTATGGCCTGGAACAGCGTACCGTCACCTATTTTCTCAGCATACAGAAAAGAAATGGCATTTCCCCCATGCATACTGGCACCCGTTTTCCTTGGGTGGCTCGGTCCCTGACAGAAGCCTTCTGCATAAAATGATGGGGTTTGAATTAGCTGTTACCATTCAAGAAAGAGATCTTGGAGTCACTGTGGAGTCATCCACTCAATGAGCCAGGGTAGTCAGAAAAGCAAACAGAATATTGGAAATCATTAAGCAAGGGAGAGACAATAAGACAGAAAATGTCATGTTGCCTTTATATAAATCCTTGGTATGCCCGCATGTTGAATACTGCATGCAGATGTGGTCACCCCATTTCAAAAGAGATACATTGGAATACGAAAAGTTTCAAAAAATGACAACAAAAATTATTAGGGGTATGGAATGGCTGTCAAAAAAAGAAAAACCAATATGACTAGGATATTTCAGCTTGGCAAAGAAAAAACTAAGGGGGGATATGATAGAGGTCTATACAATCAAGACTGGTGTGAAGAAAATAAATAAGAAAAAGTTATTTACTCCTCATAACACAAAAACTAGGGGTCACCAAATGAAATTAATAGACAGCAGGTTTAAAACAAACAAAAGCAAGTTTTTTTTCATGCAATGCACAGTCAACTTGTGGACCTCCTTGCCAGATGATGATGTGAAGGCCAAGACTTTAACATGATTCAATAACGAACTGGTGGGTTTATAGAGGATAGGCCTAGCAATGGCTATTAGCCAGGATGGGCAGGAACACAGCCTCTCTTTGCCATAAGTTGGGGACGGAAACTTGATGATTGCCTGTTCTGTTCATTCCTTCTGGGGCACCCGGCACTGGTCATTTTCAGAAGACAGGATACTGGGTTGGGCTGATCTATGCTCCGACCCAGTATGGCTATTTTATTTCAGAATACCTGTCTGCAAGTATATCTATAACAATACAGAAAACAAGTATTTTCCTCCAGAAGTACAGTATAGTTAAAGAAACATGTACAACAGCCCAGTTCCTGTTTCTCTGTTATGCCCCAGTACCCTCTGTCTCCCCAGAGGACAGTAACAGGGCATCTACCCAGCCCAGCCCTATAACCCCTATCCCCAGAAGTCAGCTGTGGGCCAACTCCTTAATCCAAACATCCACAGCTTCTACCCCCAGAGTCCAGTTGTGGAGTGCCCCCCAGTCTAGACAGCTGCAACCCTACCCCCAGAACCCAGCTGGGTGGCACCTGACATCCCCAACACCTTAGCGTTCAGCCAACTACACCCTTTACCCTCAAGAGGCCAGAGAGAGAGACAGTCTCATGCTGGGTATTGGTTTATATGGAGTTTCCTGCATGCTGCCTTCTTTCTTCAAGATATGGGGGGGAACCATAGCTGCCCAGAATCCTCCAGTTCCCTCCCTCTTTCCCAGCAGTGTCCTGTATTTGTAAGCTGAAGAGCTGAGCTCCAGTGGCATCTAGTGGCAGCCGGAAGCTCACCAGCACCAATTCTGCAAGGAGAAATGACATTCTGCACAGAACATTAATTCTGGACAAATTGGGGAGCAGAATTCTCCCAGGGGTAGCTAGCCAAGAGAGGTTTGTCCTGCTTTCTCTTCAGCCCTTTTGAAGTGGCCTTGGATTCAGGTTGCACAAGGACTGCTGCTATGACAGGTGCTTAGGAAAGCAATGCAAAAAAGCAACGCTTAGAAAGAATAGCTATAAATATGATCTGGATGACATTTCCCATTGTCAGTGTATGCTCAGTAATTTATTGTGGCCATACTAATTAAATGCTCAGTCCCATAAAGATTTATGCATCTGCAATTTTAAGCACATAAAACAGATCTATTAACTTCAATAAGTCTATTCATGGACTTGAAGCTAAGCACGTGCTTAGGTCTTCGCAGGATAAGGGAATAAAACTCGTTGCAGATTCTACTGCTTTCCTTAACATATTTACAGTGATCAGCTGAAGAAAAATCATAGCAGTTTACAAGAGGTACAAAGCTGCAGAAAAGCAATCACTATCAATAACAAAGAAGAGTGGTGGAAAAAACACAAAATATATATTTTGGTTATTCTGGGAAGTCAAACAGACACTACAATAC